>CM057151.1:14193275-14336529 GCA_029962745.1 Echinometra lucunter
TGCTTAATTTTACAGGAGAAACGGTATTATACATCTAAAACGAAATTCAGAATACAGGCATAACCATCGGACAATATTAATTGACAAACTGAGATACATGTACTATATAAAGATATTATGCAATGCTCGCTATACACTTTATCATACCATCGGCCGATATGACAAGGCGTTCATAACAAGGTTACATTTCCTTTCCACCTCTTTTCTTATCTCTTTCGGAATACTGTCCTTCCAGGCATTGATTACTTTCACAGTATCTCGCGTTCGTGAGAATGGGCTATCCTTCTGACCCACGTTTCCGTGCGTATTTTTCTTCAGCCAACTGATAACGTCTTGGTGCATCTCAATTCCTAGATGTTGATAGATCCGATTTGCTTGTTCTACAGGGTCTTGGGCTACATCCTCAAAACGTACCAACATGTATTTTCCTTTCAGCCACTTAGGTGGATCATTTTTATACTTTAAATTTCGAGCCATATGCTTGCACAGATCCTCTACCTCATCAGCATGATGACCTTTGCGACGCAACAGATCATAGTTAGGTTCCTTTAGCTTACGGCGCGAATTCATTACTGCTCTAGGATCGCGGACTAGATGAATAATTTTTAGGTTTAGACTTGGATCCTCCAGGAATACCTTCAAGTCCTTGATGTCCATTACTCTTATGGTTTTTAGAACTGTGAAGGGGCGTTCTGAACACAGTTTCGAAATGACTCGATCAACGTCTCCCACGGGAATCTTTCTGACTGGACAAAGAAGACTGGAACTGTTTACCGCGTCCGATACCTTGCATGTACTCAAACCACCCCGTCTTAACCAGTTTTGAGGCCTCTGGTTAAAGTTTGAATAGTTACATCGCAGTGTGTGGTTCCAGATCGAGAACATCATGGACTCAGCCTGACTGGTCGTAATACTATGCTTCAGTACATCAAAAGTCACTTGAAACAAAGGTTCGTACATGTAAAAGATGTCTGGGTTCGAATTGAACAACTCGCCGATGAAAGATGACCCGGAGCGTTTAGTCGTGACAATTACAATTTGAACACGGTTGGTTGATGATGACTCTGATGGTTTATCGTGTCCATTTACAGTTACCTGTTGTTCATGAAATGGTTCATTAATTTCTCCTAGCAAGCTTTCTTTGGACAGGATATCATTTGTGAACTGTCCACTGTGATTATTGCTTAATACATCAACTATTCCACCTTTCTCAGATTTAGCGGCAGTGCTAGAGAGAGAAATATTCATGAAGTATTCTTCCGGAGAGAATATCATTGAATCTTCAGCGGATTTTTCATGAAGCCGTAAAAATCTGGCTGTGTTTAATGAACCATTCAAGTCGTCATTTGACATTGCTTTTGAGGATTTGTACCACCTTCCATACTTCTTCATCGGTTTTTTCGATGTCAGAAACTCTTGAATTACATCATTATCTGGAAAAAAAATAAGACACAGGAAACGTTTTCACTGAAAAGCTGTATCTTAGGAGTTAATATTTTACTGCACAAGATGCAAAAAATACAAACTGTCAACAAAGTGACGTTTATTGACTAAACATATTTGCTCTTTTGCTGATATTTAATAATCATGATTATTAAACAAATTCGTACGATCAATTGCACTAGTCATTCCCCCATTGTATGTATTTAATCAGCTCTTTGAAAAAATCAAAAAGTAAACCAATTGAAAGGTCAAGAATAAATGAATTGCTTTGTGAAATAGTTCTTTATTCCTTAATAAGTTAATTCTCGAATGTTTGCATGTTTGAAGAACATGCTCACAGCAGGGGCGTAACAGGTGCCTGTTATCAGGGGGAAGGGGGGGGGGGGGCAGAGCCGAAAAATTTCCGGTAACCAAGTCTAGAATCAGTGGCGTAGTTAGGATTTTATTTTAGGGGGGCGGTAGTGAGCACGCAAAACGTGCGAATCACTAGGGGAGGGTGGAGTTTCCCCAATCCCGCGCGAAGCGTGGAAGCTTCGACGTTTCTTTGCATTGTTCCTTGTCTGCTCCCGCTCTTCTTATATTTTCTGCCTGTTATGGGGGGGGGGGGGGCAGAGCCCAAAATTTCCAGGTAACTAAGTCTAGAATCTGTGGCGTAGCTAGGATTTCGTTTTAGGGGGCTGAAGTGAGCACGCAAAGCGTGCGAATCAATTACTAACCGCGCTCCCTAGGGGGAGTTTCCCCCCTCTAGAATCAGTTGCGTAGCTAGGATTCCATTTTAGAGGGGCAGTAGTGAGCATGCAAAGCGTGCGAATCACTAGGGGAGGATGGAGTTTCCCCCCTCCCGCGCGATGCGCGGAAGCTCCGTCGTTTCTTTGAATTGTTCCTTGTCTGCTCCCGCTCTTCTTACGTTCTCTGCCTTTTTTGGGGGGGGGGGGGGGAGAGCCAAAAATTTCCCGGTAACTAAGTCTAGAATCAGTGGAGTAGCTAAGATTTCATTTTAGGGGTGGTAGTGAGCACGCGAATCACTTACTGAGGGGGCTGGGTGCAGGGAGGGGGGGGGGGGGAGCTCCGACGTTTCTTTGAATTGTTCCTTGTCTGCTCCCGCTCTTCTTATGTTCTCTGCGTGTTATCGGGGGGGGGGGGGCCCTGATTGGGGTCCAGAGGCAAAGCCTCTGCGGGGGTCCAGGGAGTGGAGCCCCAAGAAGCTCCGAAGTTTTGGTACTAAATTCTCCCTCATTTCTTTTGTTTCCCTTTTCTTTCTTCTTTTTCCCCTTCCCTCTTTTCTTTCCCCCTCCCTCTCTCTTCTTCCTTCTCCCTTTTCTTCTTCTTTCTTTCCCTTCCTCCCTTCCTTTTTCTTCCTTTCCCTGTCTTTCATTTTTTTCCTGGTGGTTTGGTGGATTTTCCCGCTGAAATCCTTCAGGGGGAGGGGGCCCCCCGGCTGTTACGCCACTGGCTCACAGAGTTTATTTTGCGGATTGCGCCGCCATCCTGTCATCAGATAAACAATCAATCTTTGGGCCTTGCTGATCTCAGGGATGTGATATTTTCTGGGCTTACATGATCATAACAATAACAATGGAAAACTTGAAGAGGAAGCTTCTGTAAGAGATTCCCTCGTGATCTTCAAACGTTCTGACGTACTAGATCAGACATGTCAGGAATATGGTCATGATTTCAAACAAAACTATTTAAGGCGATGGTCTTTCAGAATACGCACTTTTAACTTGTGTTTTATGAAATATAGAACATTGTACATGACTGAATAAGCAATTTTTGTAAGTTCAAGAACATTACAGGATTAGAACGCTAATATATATATATTTTTGTACATGGTCCTCATTTTCTTTTACAAAAATTATCAAGTTTATTGTCGCTGCTTGCAATATATTGCCAGCAGAGGAAACAGCCATGCGGTTTCTGATGGCTTATTTATTGTAGAAATGAGCCGGTAACACTCTTTCTTTTGTGAAACGTGGACAACTTGTCATAATTATATAAATTAGCGACATGCAAGACTGCAACAACTGCCCGTGGAGGACTCTTCCTGAATCGTAGATACGGCTATGTTTGAGATGACAAAAATGAATCAAGACTTACCCCACAAATAGAGACCGACGTATAAGAAGGAAAATAAGCCCACGAGTAGGATGGCATGAACATCTCGTCCGTTTAAAGCACCGTGTTTGATTGTTCCCATTGTGAAAGCGATCTCTTTCTTTCTGGGCCAAATGAGTTTTACTTTGATTCGAGTTCATACCATGCTGTGTCTGGTGCTTTTGCTATTTTATAAATCACCCAATCATAAAGCTGTGATTAAGGCCGGCTCGTAATCTAAACAAACAAACAAACAATCAAACAAACAAACAAACAAAAAACAGCATTATTACAATTTCATTTACTTTTCTTATTGTTCGAAAATAAATCAATTATAATTTCCAAATATTCTACATTTTTGTGACATCGTGCTTCCATTAATGATAATGTGAACAACCTGCGATTTGAAAGTGAAAAAATGAAATGATAAAAATTGAAAGTTAGTGATGAATTCTTACATGCACAATAAGTCTACGCAACTCATTATACTGTTTAACGGTAAAAGTGCAAAGTAATATTCGTAAATCGAGTGACCTGACAGCAATTTTTGCTTGTGATATTCGTTAAGAAGAAAAATTAATATTTGGCGTCTTTAATACAGCAAATCCCTTATACCAATTATATTTTTGAAGAAAGTTTCACGATGTAATGCTCTTTGGCATACTACGAAAACAATTTATGAGGTTTGGCTCGAGCAGCAATATGATTATGAAAGCTCCATTCACTACTCTTCACTACGATTAGCTAAAGATTTTGCTCTTTCATTTGAAAAAAACATCATATGTCAATCGTGGTTACTCCCCAAAATCATAATAAATATGCGAAATGTAAACAAATATAAATATAAAAAAATTGATTGTAGAACTGATAGATTTAAAAACAGTGCCCTTCCAAATCTTGTACGTGTACTTAATAAACATTTTCCAGCTCAAAACTAAAAATAATCACCCACCATTTGCGATGTTTATATCATTTTATTTATTCATTTTATAGTTGCACATTGATGGTGTTTTTGCAATTCTTTGGACATGTTTTTTTTTTAATATTTGGTATGAATAATTCATCAATGCATTTTATATAATTTAATATTTCATTTATGTTTTATGCAACTATGTATTTATATATTCTACATGTATATGTTTTACTTGCAATTGCTATTCATATTTGTATAGTATTTAAAGCTTTGTAAAAACATGTGTAATTCAGTTTTTTTATTACTGCAAAACATGTTTGTTTGTTTGTTTATATAAACCTTGAATTGAATGATCGATTGATACGTTGTTAGTATTCTAGCAAATTATTTATTTAAATATACATATGAAACGACAACCTTTGGTTTTTTAAGTTTATTAACGAATTCAGTTGTATGAGAGTTTATGTTTGAATGTAATAATCACCTATGATGTATAGCAGTTTAGCAGTACTGTATATAGCAATCTACAAGCCTAGCTTTTGGCTGTCCCCTATATTTCAAAACTAATTCAACTGATGTGAATTTTTTTTTACATAAAATGTTAAATGTCATGATATCATGCTACACGTAATTGATACGTGTATCAAACTTTATATTTTAGTTAAGAATGGAAATAAATTAAATAGAATAATATAGAATAATCCCTGTTATGATTTTATACAAACTATATACCTAAGTAAATAGAATATCTGTTATTTTCAAATAAGTTGATTTATTCTTGGAACTAATGGAAGGTATTTCCAAGTTTCATTATGAAGACTATCAATTTTAGAGCATTTTGAATGAACATTTCCTGCTTAAATAGGCAGCTTAATCCGTGAAAATAATTATAACTAAAACGTTCAAGGGCTTTGCTTGACAATAGACTGTATTCTACTTTAGCTTAAATTGCATAATGGAGACTTAATCACATATTGTTAAAATGATTCGAAAGTAATTATAAAGAATCATACTCACCTCTAATTAATAATGGATAAAATCATGTAGATGCACTGCAAGGTTGAGAGAATCATATTCTTCATGACTATCATATATCAGTCCTCGAGAGATCCGGCCACGTACTTCAAAGGTTTAGAGGTGGAATGAAATATTCTTTAACATACTAGAAAGAGTATGGAGTGGATTGTATTTTTGCTGGCAATAAAAATAAAAATCATCTGATTATATTTGTGCGATCGGTCTACGCCACGCAATGAACTGGCACGAGCTGCAACGATTCGAACAACGTTTGTGGAAACCCTTCACCCCCCCCCCCCGTCTCTCTCTCTCTCTCTTTCTTTCCTTCTCTTCCTCCCTTCCTCAGAGTGTCAGTCTTTTCTGTACATTGGTCTCTCTTTGCCTGTTTTTCTCCCCATTTTTCTCATTCTTACTCTTATTTCTATACCAAAAATTGTTTTCTCCCTATCTCCCTCTCTCAACTCTTCTCTCTTCGTCGATCTCTCTCTCTGCTTGTGAAACATTCATGAAATTTGAGCATATAACCTCCCTTTCCTCCTTCTCTTCTTAACTTGTAATCTGAAATCTTGATTTGGATATGAATCCATAATCATTTTCCGAGCGAGTGAAATTGCAATTCGGGCCCTATTTTCATTTGAATCAGTATTTTTCATCAGAAGATCATTTTCATGCACAGTGTTGTGTGGAATATATGCCACGCTGAGTTTGATAAAGAAACAAGAAATGCTTCATTGTTTATATATATACTGAAAATCCACCTTTCCGCTTATACCTGCAAAAAGAAGATAATCTTTTTACATCAGTGGTAAAGCATTGTCCACCGAAGAAAATACCAAGATCATTGAATTTGGTGAAGTAGTTTTTATTCTATGCCCGTTTCTTAAAATACAGTCATTTTCAAATTTTTGGCGGCTGATGAGAGTAGCTTTCCGTCGGGATGGCCTTCATAATGCACACTGGCGTAGCTAAGGGGGGGGGGGGCACAAAGGGGCCATGACCCCCTGTTGATCGGCGAGCCAAAAAAAAAAAAAAAAAGAAACATTGAAAAAGCTTTCATCGAGTCCACTTCACATAACTCACCCTACCCTTACCCTGCGAAATGAAAGTAGAACGTAAATCCCCCCTGTCGCTTCGCTCCCTCGCCTTGCCCCCTTGCCCCCCCCTATATGCCACTTCTCATATAAGTTGCCCCTTATACTGAATTTTAGTGTGCAGAAAAAGCCATTTCCATATACGAATTTTCAAAAATCTCCCTACCGTGGGAGTGGGATACCCCTGAGTTGGCCAGACTCTAATGATTTTGACATAGGCCAGTGCTATCCATCTTGGCTCACATGAAATAAGTCTAATATTTGCTCTCTGTGGTTTGGTCAATACTCTCAGCTGCCGATAATACATGTAAATAGCATTACCATCCAAGCACAAGAAAATTGTCTAAGAGACTCAACTATATTAAACACACAATTGTTTGCCATAACCTTGTCCATCTGTTACGATGACACCAGATTGGCTATGGACTCTATTTCAGGGCCCATTGCTTGGAATCAGTCGCCATTAAATTTCAGATGTAATAATTCAAGGAGATCACAACAACTGCAAAACTACTCTTCTCTCAATAAATGCTTTTATCTATATGTAAAAACTTAAATTTCATGTAGATTCCAGTATCATACGCCTTTTTAATAGAAAGTGTAAGTTGTGCGCATCTAGTCTACACTGTACAAAATTGTAGACGTGACTGCTTAAGTGAAACATACGTTACCATATGAAACACTGAAATAAGTTCCTTATGATATTGTAAGATATATTGATTAATTTATGTCTGACAAATGCATCCATATGGAAAATGTAGGTAAATTGATATGGCGTATATGTTCAAATTTTCAACATATATACCAAACAATTGAACCCACATGCGTGCGCAGATTCTTCCACATTTGTTAATACTGAATTCAAATTGATTTGAAATATTCACATGAAAGGAAAATTGAAAAATTTCTTTGGCATTAGAGTTGTCTCAGGAACAGTACAGATAGTGATGAAAAGTTAGTAGAAAAGTGCATTCCTTAGCTGACTTAATGATGTCGACAAGACTGAGGGAGAAGTAATGTATGTTACACCAGCAAAAAATCACCTCTCCACTTTGATTAGTTGTGCAATAAAAAGTTCACAATATTACGTGCTCATATTTTTGATTTTCAAAATTCATATTGTCATCTTTCAGTCTACTTAGCTATTTTGAGAAAAGTTGAATTTTCCTAAATTCTAACTTCCCAATTATATATTTTTAGTGGTTTTGGCCCTCCAGGACAAAATGGCCTACCACTAGATCTGGACAACTTACAGGAAGTAGGATGAAAAGACCATAATAATTTTTTGTTCAGAAACACATACCCAACGAGGGGTTTCCCAGGAAAGGGAAAGGGGGGGGGGGGGGGGGGCAGGCCCGTGAAGCATGGGATGGGTATGAAAGGATGGCAGAGGCGGATCCAGGATTTTACGAAAGGAAGTTGCCGAAGTCCGCTCAGGCACCCGAAAAATTCGATGACAAGAAAAATAAACAATCAATAAATGAAAAGGTCCTCAACTTTTTCAGGTGTCTATTTTAGGCTAAAAAATAGCTGATGAGCAAAAAAGAGGGTTCACGCCTTTTTTGATGTGTTCATTTTTACTCGAAAAAAGCTGATAAGCAAAAAAAAGAAAAACAAAAAACCCCCCAAATAACACACAAAAAACAAACAAACAACAACAACAACAACAACAACAAACCCTAAGGGGGGAACATGAACAAAAGTCTGAATAACTAGACTACTTGACCTTAGCAAGATTGTGACCCACGTGTACATGTTGTTGTTGTTGCCCAATGCTGGAAGTGTGTGTGGAGTACGATCACAGAACTAGTTTTAGTTCGTTGAATACGATACCACTTTGTGATTAAGAGAATGGCATCTCAGGGAAAGACCGTATTTGTGACCGTTGGTACTACAAGTTTCGATGCGTTGATAGAAGAAATTTCAGGTGACAAGGCCTTAGCAGTAAGTGAAGTATTTCGTAAATGTGATTGTGAAATGTGAATAACACGTCAGCTGAGCATGAGCTGGCATGGCAATGGTAATGCAAAATTCCGTGGCCTCATCAGCCGGCCCGGCCCGAACACAGAACAGAACTGGCAGACGCGATGCACTACGACCAGAATTCGAACATGTCATAGACTCATACATTGTTAGATCTCAACTTTCATACTGCCACGCTCTAATTTTGTTAAATATTGATTTTTGTCTAAATCAGTTACAGTGGCGTATAGGGGGAGAGGGGGCGGGGGTAAAAAACAAAAGCAAAGCACTGATCAGTTATGGTTACTTCTTGGATTAGAGTCTAGACTTTAGACCGTCTAAAGTTACTCCTCTTTTTAGTTTACGAAGAATCTTGCAGATGAGCTGCAGATGAGAGTAGCAGAGTAGCATGTGTGTGTCACAAAAGACACAAAGTGCTTGGTGTTATCAAAGTATGGTGGCCTTGGAGTACGCTTGACAACAGGTCATGTGCGACGTGAATTTCGCGCCCATCTTTGCTCCCCAGTCGTGAAATTCGCGACTCGTGACACAAAATTCATGACCTGTGATGCGAAGTTCAGGACCCGGGGCCGGGATGCCAAATTCAGGACCTGGGATGCCAAATTCATGACCTGGGATGCCAAATTCATGACCTGGGATGTGAAGTTCAGGACCCAGGATTCGAAATTCAGGACCTGAGATGCGAAATCCATGACCTGTGACGCGAAGTCGAAATTCAGGACCTGGGATACGAAAATTCATGTCGCACGTGACCTGTTGTCGAGCGTACTTCAGAGCCCCCATAATATCAAAAGAATTGCTAGAAAATCATTAAAGAATGATATGTTACATGTAAGATGTTTTATGAGATAATATGACCTGTGTCCATGATTATTATCATTTGATTATTACACCTTATTAACTTCCTACACATGTACTTTGATCTTTTATTTTTTTCTTCATTTTGAATTGACATCAATTTTCAAATTCATTTTTGTCTGCCATCATATGAATGAATATCACTTTATTTTGTATACCTTGCCTTGATCTTTTCCCCCCTCATTTGTAGCAATTGACATCAATTTATTTTAAATTGATTTTTGCCATATCTGTTACGTTCTCAGTCATATACAGTATGAATGGATACTCAAGAACTTTTAGTGAGATATTTACATGCGTACATCATTGATAATAATATCTTGTTTCATTATTTTGATTACATCTATTTTCATTTCTTGCTTGTCCATGTTTTCTTAAATCCGAGGACCAAGATGTAAAACAGTCATGTTATTGATCTTCTTATCCTGGCAAAATATGTTTGAGTAAATGATAATAATAATAAAAAAATAATGAATTTGAGGGAAGACTTCCTTTTGTGACAGCCACCCAAATTTAGGGATACGACTTGAAATGATATTCTAGAGTCTAGATCTAGGTCTATAACTAATTTAGAGGGTGTAGATCTATAGCACCCATAAAAATCCTGTGAATATCACAATATGGTTTATTCCGTCAAAATTAATGTCAAAATTAAAAGCTTACCTGAGCTGTGATACCCTGCATTACATATTGACCTCGGTTTATTTAGTCAGAAAAATAAGAGCAATGCATCCTGGGAGTTTGACTAATCCAGACTTCCGGCTTCCGGCTTATAATCATTAGGAGACCCTTCACTTTCAGCGATCTCTCGCTAGCGCAGTCGGTAAGGCGTCAGTCTTGAGAAGTGAATGGTCTGATGGTACAGGTTCGAGTCTCGTTAGGTATGGTAAGTCAAGAAACAAATGAAAGAGAATCCCTTAAGAAGAAAGGTGAAACTAAATAGATCCATTTTTTACTTAGAAAATTTGGGTGGCTGTCGCAAGAGGAAGTCTTTCCGAATTGGAACAAACTGTACAACTTTATTGAAGATGAAGCTGTTCTTGTTTATTGAGTGCACCCCTATTTTTGACAAATATTTTATAAAACATAATTTTGATTCAAATGTTGGCAGTATGGATGTGCTTGCAGTATGGATATGCTTGCAGGAGGTACATGTACATCTTCATTTGAATAATTTCTTTTGCTCTCAATTTATTTCTTTTACCAGGTTCTGAAGCGTCTTGGTTACTCTAAAGTCATCCTTCAGTTCGGAAGAGGAAAATTTGAACCTAAGCTTATCAACCAGCCTGACTTTTCCCTTGAGGCATACCGATACAAGGACTCTATTGCAGAGGATATCCTAAATGCTGATCTTGTCATTAGTCATGCAGGTACTGGTTATGATTCAGTTGTCTTATGCCCACCGCACACTATACGATCTGTCTGTGACTCGATTTTGGAAAAATTTGTTATAGCATTTGACATTCAGACATGTGAAATCTTGATGATCAAAGTTCTGAATAGTTGTATAGAAATTGAAATGCAAAGGCCGGGCTATTGCAAGCCCCCTTGTAGGAATACAAGCGAAGTCAATTCCCAGTCGTGGTGACGTCATAGTAATCTTGCGATTGGCTACGATTTGAAGCCGATTTTGCCTTTTCTCCAACCACAAGGCTTGCGGTTAACCAAAATTTTGATTTTAGTATTCCTATCACTATTCCAAACTTTAAATAAGATAATTTTATTTATTTTATTATTATTTTTTTTTTCATATTAAATGCAAAATGCCATTTGTTCGAAAATCGGGTCGCAGTCGTACATGTACAGTGTGCAGTGGGCTTTACATTATAGCTAGAGGTGTTGTGGTCTTGTCGATGTGTCTCCAGACTTTGAACCACTAGGCATGGGGTTTGAATCCCGGCCCCCCCCCCACTCTTTTTTTTTTTTAGGGTTCGCATATGCTTGTTCCCAATTGCAAGTCCCCCCTTATCTCCGGACAGTTAAAATTTCTGAAAACCCCCCTTTCGCAGGCTTTTTCGTGGGCTTTTTCGCAGGCTTTTCCTGCCTTGGAGATCCCCTAAATCCGGAACATTGCTCAGTTTATCCCCTCTCAGGTGAGCTCTCAAACATTTCAACTCCCTGTCTCAGGAAAGTTAAGGCACCGGTTAAGACTACTTGGTGCCGTTGCAAATGATCGGAAATAACATGAGGAATAACCATCGTAAAAACATACAAATTCGTTGATATTTATAATCTGCATTTCATACCCTAACGTCAAGGACTGAATTTATCATTTGATCGAAAAAAACCCCTTTTTTAAGGAAATCTCTGGCACGTCTGGGTGAAAAGTCATATACACCCCCTTTTTTTACAATTCTTGGGCCGGACTTTGTCGGCCGAAAAGTACTCCTTACTGGAGATTTTGGGAACACGCATGCGGTCCCTCCGACCCTGGAGTGGGGGGCCGGGGTTTGAATCCCTGCTGCAGCCCTGATTTTCCATGACAAGACATGAATACATTTGCTATGCTTGTCCCATGTGTGGTATGTGGGTACAGGTAATGATATTTTGTAAACAAATTTTTTCCGCTTTACTCTCAGGGTTAAAGATCGTATGTTCGATCTGTAATGAAAATCACAATTCAAAAAAAAAAAAAAGATGATCAGCACTTAAACATGTTGAGCACGATTTGATTTCAGTTCAACAACACACTTTCCAGACCCTCACATGCCAATGAGAGTTGTGCTTCCAAAACAAGAATGCTATTTTCTGAGTGTTTTGTTAGTTTGTTTATAGTTTTTCAGTTCACACAACGCATTTACTGCATGACAGACAATTCGGACTCACTCTTAGCCAGTTTGTAGTAATAAGATTAAGAATAATTAATAATAATACTACTACTACTAATAATAATAAATAAATAAATAACAACAACAAAGTAAGAATAACTATAATAATATCATTTTTTTGTATCATGCTCAACATGTTTAAGTGATGATTAAAAAAAAAAACAGTTCATCTTTATCACCATCATCATACTGAAATGGGCTAATGGACTGGAGAAAAAAAATAATCATGTCAATTTAGCTTACATATGAATTACAATGCACAGTGTGTAATTGGACTTATCTTTGTCTTTTGTTGCAGGTGCTGGAAGCTGTTTGGAGACCCTTGGAGCAAAAAAGCATCTCCTTGTTGTCATTAATGAGCTCCTGATGGGAAATCATCAACTAGAGCTTGCAGATCAGCTCTACAAAGATAAACACTTATTTTATACAACACCAAGGTATGGTATGAATCAAGAATCATTACGTATTGCTCTGAAATGTCCCGAAAGTTCTTGTACGCCAGACAAATACAAAATTTAATACCTTCAGTGATCTCCCCAACACTAATATTTGTTTGTGCATCTTATTTAAGAGAAATGTCTATTCTATAAAATGACATCATATGCTGACCTACTGCATATCACACTGTACAATTTTTATTTACAAAGCTGGAAATTTGGTTAAGAAGGGCACCATTATGAATGTCTTATTGGTCTTATTGGTTTAAAGATCATGCATATTGGTACCAAAAAGAAAATTGCCATGAAACTTGTTGAACATGGTGCCACATTGTCTGCCTTGCATGTGTGAGATCATGTTATGTATTCACTTTGTAATTCACATTGATATTTACATCCCAGTCCCAGGATCCAAACTTATTCTTCGCCTTTCATTTGTTAAATATTTCACTTGAGGAAGAACATTTACAACATCTTTGTATTTCTACTTGTAGTATCTTGCTATTGAACATTTAGAAGCAAAGGAATCAAATGAAGAGTTTAGGGCTTACCAAAATTTAAAGTCTTTTAAGAGCATTGTTGAATGCAAGTACTAAGCATGAGTATCACAAAATCAAACTGTATCCAAAAGGTAAAAACTCAGTTAGTACATGTTTTCTTTCATGTCATTTTGATAACAGCAAGCTAGCCTCAGATCTGGAGACGATGGATTTCTCTCAACTGAGGCCATTCCCTCCTGGTGACCCGACAAAATTTGCGTCCTTCCTGGACAAAGCCTTAGGAGTATCCTGAAAATCGCTGCCTCGGCATTGATGTGTTACATTCTAATTAAAGGTTCTTTATACGCTTCGTAAATGGATCAGGATTATGGCAATCCCCTATTAGAAAAAGGGACATTTTAGCAACATTTCAAGTCTGTGATCTTACAAATATTCAATTAGTGATTTACTTTCTTGGAGTGAAATTAGTGATACATTGTTAGATCATCTCTCTGTCCAGTACAAATATATGTAATTTCCCTACCTTTCACTCCTCTAATTAAAAATCACTCAAAGTGACAAATAAGTAATATTTCTTTCTGGTATCACTACATAACTGTAATGACCATAAAACAACTTTTCATCAATTATATACAGCCCTCCAGTAGTCTGTAGCTAGAATAATATTGTAAAACAATTGACCTTTGTGACCTTTGACCTATGTACCCCCAAATCTAATCAGATCGCCTTCCTGTGGTGATGCATACTAGCACCAAGATTGAAATTCGTACCCTAAACAGTTCTTGAGATTTAGGAAAAAAGCAGGATGAACTGACTGGAAACCCCAAAACATTATGCCTCTACCCATCAATGATTTTTTTTTCCAAATATAGAATCACTCACTAGATAAGTAACTGAAATCCTCCCTGTTTCAGCAATGATAATAGGCAAGTCAAAGCTATACAGTGGAAACTCACTATAACGAGGTCCTTGGGACCGTAAAAATTACCTTGTTATAGCAGGAATCCCGTTATATCAGGGTTAAAAAAATATGTATATAAAGAGCTGGGACCTGAATATTACCTTGTTACATCAGGAATATTGTTATATCAGATCTCTTTATACTGAGTTTCCACTGTATTGTCCCCTATGTTAGCTTATCGACTGCATCTAAGACTTTTGTATAATTATCTGATGACTACATTAGTAAGGTTCCCTAGCAGGCCTACAAGTGCTTGAATCAGACAAAATATCATATGAAATGATATTTTTGTGGTAATTAACAGTCGCCCATGTACGAGAACTCCAGTAACAATAATCAGACATATCAGTGTCTTGGTACTAATCTTTTATTGGGGAAGGAAACCTGAAGAAACAGGTTCGTTTGCCTATAAAGGGGTGTTCAGATATGAGGCGACTTTGTGGTGCAACAAAATTTTTAGTGTTCAGATATGGCGCAACAGTGTGGCGCTGCTTATGTTAATGAATGCGCATTAACGCTTCAAAGCTCAAAAAAAAAAGAGAACTTTGTCAACACTTCCGCAAACAGTCTCATGACAACACATTTTGCGTTAACTGTATAGGAATTCCATTAGTGTGCATTTTTTGCAGCCGGGTGGCAAAAAAGAAATGTTTCCTCCCTCTGCGACATTTTTTTGTCGCCTCATATAACACCCCTTAAGGGGGCTCAGGTTCTGCACCCTCAGCCAAGATTGCCCCAGTGCCAAATATTAAATATTTCAATCTTTCTTTGTTGATACATGGCTGGGTTCTAACAAACCTTGTTCACTTTTTGACAGGAATCTTAAAGAAAGAAGGCCTCTAGCTTTTCGGGTATTAGGTATTGTTCCAAAGTTGTCAATAGGGCTCAGGGACAACACCCCTGAGGCTGCTTATTATAAGTCTCGTCCTACGTCTGTGATCTTCTTCTCTGCATCCGTTCTTTTACATCAGCTTTCCTGATCCCCTGTTGTTTAATCTATGGAAAAATGGGAGGATTGGAGAGGAAAAGACGCTGAGCGGGAAAGACGCTAAAGGCTGTGTTCCAAATTGACTCTGACTTTTGATAAGGTGCCTAAATGCCCCATTGGCAAAAATATGGCATTTTTGACTAATTTTTTAAAAGAAAATACATGGCTGGGTTCTTACCAAACTTGCTAGGAATTTTTGATTGGGGTAAAGAGACCTCAAGTTGGTCAAATATATTTTCACCAAGGATTATAAAGGGCAGCACCAGTGTGGCAAAAGTGGGGCAAAGCATTTATTTCTTGTAGAAATTTTTACTTAAAAATGTGCAGTTTGATTTTAACTAAACTTGACAGCCAAATCCATCTTGATTTTCCTGAGTTGCGTTCAAATGCAAGTTTTGTGCACTGAGCCCCATATGGGGTAACTGGCCCAGAAGGAGCTCAGCGGCAGCGACCTGGAAGTGCCCCAATGTTTAATTTGTTTAACTGATTTCAGAATGCTGCCTTGAGGATTTGCGACTTGTAGGTGAGACCAACCTTGGGCATTTCTCGTGTTGGAACTTGATATCACTGTTGATTATCTCCTGCTGTCAGTTATACATGATGTCATATCTGTTCTCCATTCATTGACATATGCATGATTTTTTGTTTAAAAGACAACAAATGATATTTAGGTTTATATAAGAGATATCAAGCTCGTAAGTCAAAACTCACTTGTATTTTTTATGCCAATGAAATATTCTTAAAGTGGGGACGCACAGGACGTTTTGCTAAACATGTACAATTTATATGAAATGTGTTTTTTTTTTCTTCAAAATTTTTGATACAGCTGGCCTGTGTGACAAAACATGATTATTTTTGTGATTTATGATAAAATAAAGGTTAATGTATTGTATTATATATTGAAATGGCTTTGTCTTCTTTTGTTGGACCATCTTAACAGTTAGTGAAAAAAAATAATACAGAAATGGCTGAAAAGAGGTTACTTAATATAGATGCAGTATGTCTAATGTAGAAGCTGAAGAATTCCCACAAATCTATTCAGAAGCTATGTGTAATTCTGTTTCCTCAAGGCTCATTCAGATATGTGGCAAACCCATACATTTTTTTTTAGTGTTCAGATGTGGTGTGTTAAACCTCGTTACTTATGATAAAGAGACGGGTCAACACCAAATAAAAGAGAATTTTGCCAATTTGCCAAAAGTTGCACAGATAAACTCATGAGATCATATTTTGCAAAAATTGTATAGAATTTGATTAGTCCACACCTTTTTACTGGCAGTCCGTGTTGTATTTTTTTTGTCTCATACACTATTCACTTACGCATAAAAAAAGGCGAGGGTTTTTCAGAAGGAATGTAACAATATCAAAGATGGACTGTAAATTCCTTCAGCCTTAGAAATGTGGGTATTGACATTATGTGTTCTAAAACAAAAGAGTGACCTACCTTAACCAGCAGAACTAAGGGTACAGTCATGTTATATTATTCTGGATGATAAATTTTATTTACTGGTAGTACTTTCATTAAACATCGCATAAGAACCATGTAAGCCAATACAACCATTAAGAAATATAAAGAGGGTGGGTTGCGGAGTTCTAGCAAACAAATGCTATCCAGGACTTAAGCCAAAACACTTTTACTTGTATCAGTGTTCCAGTACATGCAAACAGATTGAACATCTAATGGCTTATTCATCTGCAAGCTTTTGAAAAATGGTGAGACAAATTTTCATGTATGTTTTCATTTGAAAGTGAGGTGAAATAATAAAGAAAGAGAGAGAGAGAGAGAGAGAGAGAGAGAGAGGGAGAGAGAGGGAGAGGGGGGGGGGGGTAGATTAACAGACAGACAACAGAATCTACAGTGTAAGGAAATTACATTTAGGAATTATATATGTATAGTGACTGAGTGAAAGTGTGAATATGAAAAATGCTTTCTTAAGGATATTGATTATGTTTTTCATATTTTCCACAGCAAATTAGTTTTCTGGACACATGAAAATTGTCATTCATATTTACAAGGATTGCATTAAAGTTTTCTGAAGATTTAACATAACTATACGTTAAAACATGTGTGATATGTAAATAAAATCTACATTCATGTTCAGGAATGTTCATTAATGTTTATTCATAGATGTTACTGAGAAAAAGGAATATTCTTATATTGTCCAGTCATCTGTGGCATTGGTATTCCCGATGCTCATTGCACTTGTGAGGCATTTCTTTTTATTTGCAGAACTGAGCGTTCATGACCTTTAAAGACAATGGATGATCGTCCAAAAGACAAAATGTCTGCAGTGAGGCTTAAAAGCCAAAGTGAAGATGTAAGTAAAATCAATGCCCTAAATATTTTATTGCCAGTACTTAACAGATCCAGCAAATCTGAAGAATGTAATTTTGAAATGCTTTGCAGTCACTATTGCTGGCTGTATTAAAGTAGTCCCCCCCAAAAGAATTATATATTTGTGGATATTTTCATCCTAGATCCAAATATATTCATCCGATGAAATTCACATTTTTAAAAAATATCTCTACTGCATCATGAATGATTAATTTCAATTGCCCTAGAAATATGTTCTGTAAAATTTTTGTTTCAAAATGGTATTACTGCATCATGAAAAATCAATGTTCCATGTGGATATAGCATTACTACAGAAGTCAAACCTCTACCAGTTACTAAATAATCATCATATTTGTACGCAAATCTTTTTGTTCATTTCAGTAGATACCCTGCATTATTACATGCTCACTGCATGTTTTTGATATCAATTTGTTTCAGCTACCACTATCGACTCTTATGAGAGGTCGAGAATGTCTTCAGTTCAGCGAAGCATCACCTAAGTAAGTTTCCGATAAGAGAAGTTTGAAATGACATTCCATTCTCCTCAATAAAACAACAAAATTAGTGGTTCAAAAGAAAGGTGTCCGTCTGTACTCTGTAGGCTGTTGTCGTCCTTTCTAATACTGGTGTATTATTTGTCTATTATATATGCAGCATATGCTATTGTGGAGAAGAAAAAAGACATCACTCTGACCAGGCACTTAGAAATGAGAATGTGGGTACCAAGTGGAGATTAGAGACACATACTCGCATCAAGGAAAGAAGTGATCATAAAAGAAACTCCCTGGAATATTTCAGTCATGGAACTCTTAGGTTCCCAAAGAAGCAGGGAGGGTCTTCACTGCATCCACAACTTGTGATTAAGGTATACCAGTAATCCGATTTTTAAAACTTTCTTTGAAATATCTATGGGGATGATGTTTGTGTATAAGCTTTCAAAACCATGCAATTCTGTTATCTTGTAATCATGTCCCATTAATATCTCCATAAATGGAATCGTTTTTTTGTGTGGGAAGTTGGAATATATGAGCTGATGTGCAGCCAAGGAGTTTTTGTCGAGCCACCACGGTGGAGCAAGACTATTTAAGAGATCCCTTGCGGCATCCGTTCGTCTGTCGTCTGTCCGTGACGCTTATGAAACTTGAATAACTTTGTGATTATTTGCCGTTTGTAACCTAACTTGGGTGGTAGATGGCTTACAGGGACCTCAGTGTTATATGCAGTCAAAGGTCATATATGTAGGTCAAGATCAAATAAGTGTAATGTTTCAATTTACTTGCACATGAACGAGGGCGAGACACATTATGGCCATTGCCTTATTATCATCCAAAGGTAATTTTTATTTATTATAGATTTTAAGGTTTGATGTATTGCCCTTTCTTGTTTTGTATGTTTTCAGAAATATGAATATTATTTGACGAAAGAAAATATTGCTTGCATTATTTGCAAACAATCATGTTATCTTTTTTTTTAAATTCATGATAATCCAAGACAGCTTCATAATATGCAAAGCCTCTGGTACTCACAGAATATATGATGCTCTCTCTCTCTATCTCTCTTTCTTATTTCTTGACAGTTGAAATTGAGGACTTGTCTTCAAACTTTGATGATTGATTTCAGAATATTTCCCTTTCATCTGTTTTTCATGTGTTTTTGCTTCTGCAGTACGCTACCATCTACCCTGATTCTGATCTACGATGTCTCCTCCAGTTCATGGTAGATGAATGGAAATTAGACTCACCTAAACTGGTCATCTCTTTAGAAGGGGAAACTGAAAACTTGTCTGAAAATGATGTTAGGTCTATCAAAAAGGCTGCCAGAGACACAGGTGAATACATCTACATGTAGCTGTCTTATTTTCTTAAAGGAAGCGAGTGAATCAATGATTTATTTGAATTCAAAGGTCACAAGAGAGTGATTATAAAAAGTAAAAATACTTCTGCTGGTATTACTACTGATAATAATAATAATGATAATAATAATAATAATAATAATAATAATAATAATGATGATAATGATGATAATAACTGATAATAAAACCAATAATGATGATAATGAAAATATTTACAATAGTAATAATGGTTATAATATAGGAATTTACATTTCTTATTTACAACTGTACCTTTCTCTTTCTTTAACCACAGGGGCATGGATAATCAAAGACGGATGTACCGACCTGAAACACGGAGTGAAATGGAAAAAAGATGGTATTAATATTCCCATCATTGGAATCTCACAGCTACCCCTTGATGAGCTAAAGAGAACTTTCTACTACACTCACCATCATGCAGCATTCAAAAATGAGGTATTTAAAATTTTCCTTCTGTGTGTATATTGTTTGAATATATCTTCTGTCCTTGGTTAAAGCAGCATGCTAATTAGTCACAGGAAGTGTTGATGTGAATAATCACTCAATTTATTCTGTGAAGGGGTTCTGGTTTAGGTATAATTATTTTGTATTAACTCTAAGTATATTTGCCTTAATGTGTATTTGTTTTAATTCAGGAGCACTGTACAGTGTATTAGCCATATAAACAAACTAACATGTTTGTAAACATTTCACTGAAGAGACCTATTGACTTAATGAAATATGATGTGTGTTTGTTTTTACATAGAGCCATTCTGAGCTTATTCCAACCGTGGACTTCAACTACCAAGTGATGTCGGATGTCAAGAAGAGTCGTCTGAAATCATGTCATACCCATTTCTTGCTAGTTGCTAACAGCCACGTACAACAAGACCAAGATCAGGCAGATGGATCACAATCTATTTATCAAAAGCTGTTGGATGAATTGTCCAAATTAGTTCCTTGCCACTGTAAGTATTATGAACAATGTTCATTGCTGCATGGGTACATTAACATGGTGATACATGTATGTTATGACTCACTGAAGGGATGAAGGCATTTTCTAAAAGGCCTCCTTTTTCTCCCCCTTTCTCTCCACCCAGTTTCATTCTCATTCTGAAATTCATACCTACATGAGGGAAAATGTAAAGAAATACTTGTATATTACAAATTTTGAAATACAAGGTGAATAAAGTTGTGTTGAATTCTAGTTGATGTTTATTTCACACTTTTTTCCCTTTCTTGTCATGTTTCAGTCAGAAAGACTTTCTTCACGTACTATTTCACATCTTTTTGTGCATTATCAATCACTTAGTACCATATAAGCTGAAAATTTTGTGGTGGTTTAATTTTCGCTAACTTCATGATTTTGTCCTTGCTAAAATTCCACTCAATAAATGCTTGTACTTGAGTGTATAAACTTCATTCAACACATGAAAATGATAATTTGCTGTTATGTTAGAATTGTCGCAAATCACTAAAGCAAATGTGTGCTAAAATATATTGGCTTATACAGTATTGATGTCTTTTGTTCTTCAGCCCGTATGACCACGCCCATTTTGAATCTGGTTGCTAGAAGTTCTTCTTGCCGTAGAGAACCAATCAACCTGGCACTCAGGAATGATCAGCCTGTTCTGTGCATACAGCCTGATGACAGCGGTACACAAGAAGGGTAATTCTCACTTTTCATTAACCCTTGCCTTTTTACATCCACAGTTTTTTTTTTTTTTTTTTTTTGTATTAGGCGATAGAGAAGAATGGCAGCATTTTCTGTATCTTGTTTTATTAATTTTGTTTAGATCAAGTTGCTAATTATTTTGTAGGATTAGTCTTCACAGTGTAGGAAGCAGTCATGCACAGTGCTATGCTTTACATGGGACATTATAAGAATAGAATGGAACAATTAAATTAGTCTTCTTTTAAAGTGCATTTATGTGTACAAAACGAAGGCAATGACACAACAAACAACTGTGCTTAAAAATGTTGCAGACTCATTTATATGTGCGTTCTAATGATATGTGCTTAACCCCCCGCCCTAGGTTTCCCTCTATATTTGAATGGGCCTTTACAGTAGTTGAAAAGCTTTCAGATATTAAACATATTAATCATTAATCTTTTTCTTAATACAGAAATGACTCTGATTCAAGTACATCTGAGATTGACGCCGCTGGTTCCGACGATTCACCTCCTGTGATCGTCAATTACAATGTCCTCCATAAATCAGACATCATCAGATCTGTTCTTGCCAGAGGTATGTGATAGACATGCAGTCATCTGCTTCCATTGTATTATCATTCGCAGATGCTGGATTTGGTTGAAGTGCCAATTAATGTGTGTATAAGTCTCCCAGGCCGTAAAACTAAATGGGACATAAGGAAATTAGTCAAGCTCGTCTTCGAATGTAGGTTGAGGGAAATTTGTGATGATAAGTTTTCCTTTTGAAGCAGACAGGTGGAGGATGCAGTGCATTATTTGAGACCTGTCAGTCTTCACGTTGTCAAAATGGTCTTTAATTCTCCTTGAGAACTCACAACTATGTGTCTTTTTCTCAGAGAAATAAAGCATACCTAACAGTTACGCAGAAGTGAACCTGGCACTGGTCATCCATTCTGTTTTATCAAGAGGTACATGTATGTCCTAGGATGCTTGGTCATCAAGGCTAGAAATATCAGTCTGAGGTTTTAAGGACAGTTATCAAAATTTGAATATCTTTTGTTGTGATGGAATGTAGGATGGATCTATTCTAATATGTATTAGAAAACTCTGGAAATATATAGTAGAATCAAGCAAAATATTGATTATTTTATGTGGTAAAAGGGTTTTGCCTTATTTCATTTCTATAACCTAATTAATTATGTGTACATTTAGCATATGTGTGGATATTGTTTGCATTTAAAACATTTTGTCATTTGCACATTCAGTACCACCTGCGGATCAATTCTATAGGGCTCAGATTTGGAACAATGACAGTTTGGCTGAAAGAATCATTGAAGCTCACTCCACAGTGGTGAGTTAAGCATGTATTCACCTAATATTTCAATAGCACTGTTGTAATAATGATAGCATACAAATATATATTGCCACGATAGGGTCTGGTTGGAAACTATTGTACCCGAAGGAACGGGAATGCTATTATTTGTCTGAGGGGTGCAGGCCCAAAGGAAAATAGTCTCATTCGCGTTACGGAGGGCACCATAGTTTAACCAGACCTTCTCATGGCCGGATATATTTGGTTTATATCCATCATTTTTAGTAAAGAGTAGAATCTGCTCTCCTATAATCAGATCTAGTCCAGCTACGTCTACATACAATGCATACAAAAAACGTTAGTCATAACCAGTGCTATCGCAGTGTTTGCATTAATTGTGCGTGCGATCTGAATTTAACAAAATGATGGTATCATCTTCACCGATGGTGCCTAACAACAATAGACACGCGTAAGTTAATGTCACAATCTAGTGCGCGCTTTTGTGTGTGATGTCATATGCCATATATAGTACATGTATCCGTGAATAGTAGTACTATTCATGGCTCGTGACGTCAGATGTTAACCTGCATGGCAAATTTGCTCATTTGCATGAGGCTAGTGGGAATTATATTTTATCAGATGATGCGCATTGGACCAATCAATTTCAGAGATTTTTATCATGACGGATATAATACTGTATGTAGACATAACTGAACAGAAACATGCCATACTACATCAGCAAGGATGCCAACTTTTAGGTATTACCTGATTTCAGGCCCATACATCTTTTCAGTTCAGCTTTTTTCAGGCTTTAAGAAGAAAGATTATTGTACAGCACATACAGGGTTCTGACCACAGAACTCTATATAGTTCAATGGCCCTGGCATGTCTCTGCTACTTTCAGATTTATTTTGGTAAAACTGGACACCTACTCATGAGTAATTATATCATCCAAATTTTAGACATAATGCATTACTGCTAATTTTTTCCAAAACCAGACCCCATCAACAAACACACTGGGCTTTGGTTTAAAATTTTTGGTAATAATTCTAAACAACAGTATTATAAATAATAATCAAGAGAAATGACATTGGTGATGGGTCTTGACTCTCATACAAGAGGTCATTGGTTCGATCCTTGTTGATGCCTACTACATCCAGTGTGTTTTCCCCGCATAGTCCCTTTTTAATCCACATGTGTTGAATGGGTACCTGGCAGTGATGGAGTATAATAATTGCAGGGCTTTTATAAAGAGCAGTATTAATACTTATACTGCCCTAGGTGAATTACATCTGATTTATGATGAAAATGGTGAAGAAAATTATGGTGATGATGACAACAGTAGTGATGATGATAATGATGACGACGGTAGTGATGGTAATTATAAAAATGATGATGATATTGTAGAAGTTGATGACATTTACAAGAGTGCTTTTAATTTGTTCCTTTGATTTGTTTTTCCTAGGATAATACAGAGACATACAGTAAATGCATGGACCATGCACTCCTTTTTGGACAAGCTGGAATTGTGAAAATACTGATGAAGAATAACTTCAAATTATCTTCATATCTGACTCCTACCAAACTCACCATGCTCTATAACAAGGTACATAATAGTCAGCAGCAAATCATTCATACCCTTACCAAGTTTTTAACTTCTGCAAATTTTTAAAATGAAAAATTGGTTTGTTCTGTTTTTTACTTGATGAGCTTGTGAGAAACAGTCTGAATATTTGATGGCTTAGGTCTCGGGTTTCCCCAACTCCCAGTATGAATGGGTTATTGGGGAATTCAAAAATTTAGGGTGCTTCAAGGAGTGCCCCAGAACCAGTTCAGGGGGGTGTTTCACAAAGACCAAGATTGACTCAAATCGCTCCTAACTATGGCAGGCCATTCATGCCACTGTTTGCTTTCACCATCGGTCTCTCAAGGAATGCACAAATCATTGTCACAAATTTGAAGAATTTACATTTTTTGTTTCCTTCATCAATGAACTATAAAAAATTGTCAGTTCTGCAGATTTGTGACCATGATTTGTAAATCATTTGAGAGATCCATGGTGAAAGAAAACAGTGGCATGAATAGCCAGCCATAGTAAGTGTGATTTTAGTCAATCTTAGTCTTTGTGAAACACCCCCCCTGGAGTGCCGCAACTCCAGTATAAACAGTTGCAGTGATTCAGGTCAATCTGAATTAAAGTGATTTATGCGTATTCCTTTGCTTTAAACAGTGACAAAACTGACATCATAATATTAAGAGTAACTTGTGCATGTATAAAGAACATTACCGGGGTGAGGCGCTGGGGGTGCCCTAACTCCATTATGAACAGTTGCAGTGATACCCCATTTATGTTGGGAGTTGGGGCATCCTAACTCTTAGTATACATGGGATATGAAATCATTCTGTCAAATGAATTTTTTTTTTCTGATGGCACATGTTCTTTTAAATTATTGAATATTGAATTGGCTGTATTGTTTTGTTATGGAAAGTATGATAAAGTATATCTCAGACTAAAACTTGTGTATTATTTATCAGAAATTGAAGTGCCATACCTGGTTTATTTGGATGGTTGTGGTCTGCAGTCATCTGGGTTTATAATGAGGTTAGCTTGTCTATGTATGTATTAATTTTACTATATCTGTCCATATCTCATTGACAGCTGAAGGCAAGCCCTGTCACTGGTATTTTGAAATCAGTGGCTGAGAAGAAAAGGAAGGTAATCTTTTATTATTATTTCATTCTTTTATTAGTAATTATTGATTTGTTATTTGTATATTTCACTGGAATGCTACAAAAGCAGTTATATGTTTGAAAGTAATCCCAGAGAAACCTAGAGCTATACAAAAGTCCTATCCACTGAACTATGTGTTCTTATACATGTATATCATGTAGGATGAATACTTTACCCAAGTGACTAGCATGCTGACTTGGCCTTTTATCTGAGCCTCCCATTTCTAGGACCACCATTCTACCCACTTTGCCATATGAATAAAACTGGTTTAATGCTATAAACAGTTCAGTATAATATATTTTCTTAACTCTCCCTTTTCTCGATTAGGAAGAGAACATCACTTTAGATGATGTTGGAGATACAGTCCTTGAGCTGACAATGGGAACCTACCAATCTGTCTTCATCTATTTTAGACCCAGTAGCCCTGCAGATTCCTCAACATCACAGTCAGAAATTGCAATGGAAGGTGAGATGCATTTAAAGTACAATGAAGACATAGTTATAGTAAAATATGAGAGATTAGATGTATCCTCATCCTATCCTAACCGAGCATGTTGGCTCAAGTGATAGAGCGTCCGCCTCATGAACGGGAGGTCGTGGGTTCGATCCCCGGCTGAGTCATACCAAAGACTTACCAAATTGGGACTTCTGCCTTCTAGCCAGGCGATCGGCATATAAGAATGGAGAAGGGTAATAATAACATATTATGTTATGCAGGGCCCGCTGGAAGATCAGCTGATAGCTGAAGTGGCTACCCTGGGTAAATAAATTTATTATTATTATTATTATTTTTTATAATTATTCTCCATATTTAGTCAAACATAATGGCATACTGCAACATTTAGAAATTTATGAGATATTCACTAGAGAGGCAACAATTAAAGGTAAAGCATGTTGTTTGCAAGGCAAATGATGCCTTGAAAATGTGTGTTTCATGCATCGATATGATCTGCTTGAAACATTTTGATGAATTGAAAGTTAGGACTATCCGCCCACATGAATAAATCCCTTTCCTGCTTACAAGATTTTATCTTGGTGAAATTTTTTTTTTCTGATAATGTTGAGGTAATAAGTAGTATAAAAACAATGTTGGGAACAGGCAAAAGCAATTACAGTGTATTCTGTAATTACATGTCACTCTAACAGTTCCTCCAAAACAAATAATAAATTTAAAGGCTGAGATATTTTGGCATCTTAACATTTCCATTTTCCTCGTAATGTTGTTAAACCTCTTGAATATATTTGTCTTTCATGAATTGAAAGTTAGGATTATCTGCCCACATGAATAAATCCCTTTTCCTGCTACATGACTTTATCTCGGTGAAATTTTTTTTTTTCTGATAATATTGAGGTAATAAGTAGTATAAAAACAGTGTTGGGGAACATGCAAAAGCAATTACAGTGTGTTCTGTGATTACATGTCACTCTAACAGTTCCTCCAAAACAAATAATGAATTTAAAGGCTGAGATATTTTGGCATCTTAACATTTCCATTTTCCTCGTAATGTTGTTAAACCTCTTGAATATATTTGTCCCACTCTGTCAAAATTGTATTTAGTATACTATATTAGCAAGACAAATAATTTCCATTGATGGTCTACTGGTACTACAGAGCTTGATAACAACACCCACACCACACATACCAAACCAACCTCTCACACATGGCTAGACCCAATCCATGAGCTCTTCATCCTCTTCATCCTCTTCAACCAGTCCGATATGGCGATGTTCTTCTGGAAGCATCTCAGGGAGCACATCTCAGGAGCTCTTGTTGGTAGCCTTGTCCTGAAGCAGCTAGCGGATATGGAGCTTGACACAGAGCATAAGAAAAACTTTGAGGTGCTTAGCAGGTGAGTTGGATGATTAGTCGTTCATGTGCATTTCCTGCTAGTATCAGTCATTATGTGCCTCAGCATCATGTTTTTCTCCCCCTCCCCCAAAGTTGCTGATTGTTTGTTCTTTTTTGTGTCATTGTTGCTATTCACTCACTTATTTTTCCTCACTTTTCTTGCTCTCTCTCTCTCTCTCTGACTGTCTTGTATCTTTTTGGGGGCTTTCTTTCATTCTCTCTTTCATGTTACTTTCTCCTGCTATAATACTCTCTTCACTGCATCCTCTTTCTCTCTCTCTCTTTCTCATGTTTCCTCTCATTTTCTCCTTCAAACAATATGACCACCAGCACCTATCGCCAGCTTGCTGAAGACCTCATCAATGCCTGCTTCATTGAGGACAAGTGTGAGACCGCTGCCCTCCTGACAGGTGAAGATCCATACCCCTGGAGTACTACCACTGTCTCCATCTCATAGTCATGTTACAGGAGCCTCTCTTACCACTCAGCCAGGAGTGCTTTATGTTACCGAGGATATATGGACGGGGCAGATAGAGGACAAAGATAAAACTCCAGCCTGGAAGGTACAGATGATTAATTTTCAGTCCACATTGTATCATATTTTCTGTGATGTTGTAGAGCCTGTTGATGTATTTCCATTGGTAACATTTGAGTAGAAGTATTATGACGGCAATAATGTGAATTTATCACCGTTAAGTGGTATTTGATGTCATGTCAACTTTATTTTGATGCTCAGTTTTCCTTTTAATCATTGTATTTCTCTTTGCTTCTGACACAGTATATTTTATTCTTGATACGTCATGTTTGAAGTATATTTCTGTTGTGGATTTGTAGTGTAACTTGGATACAGTTTGCTTCTAGTACAGTTCCTATACCTTGGCTCACACTAGTGTTCAACAGGTTAGGGCATCACATCTCAATGTAGTTAATTTTGAATGAAGTACAACATTTTTTCATCAGTTATTCGAATAAATGAACATAACTTTCGTCAAATTGATTATTTTTGATGTATAAAAGACAGTCCTATCATTGTAACCCAATTTAACAAGTTTGACACGTCATATAAAAAACATGAACTTTATCATTTCTCGTTTCATTTCACTTATGTTTTCAGTTTTCCCTTTGTCTCCTATGTCCACTCCTATCTCACTGGCTTCTGACCTTCATGGATGAGGAGAAGTCAAAGTCATATGATCTACCCCATCACGGCAATGCCTTCATTTCATTGATCAGGATGAGCAAGTCTGACTCCCAGTCCATCTCAGGTAACATTGTGTTCTGTGCATGTTCTGCATTTGGAAAGTGGGAAAGTCTAAGGTACACTATTTCCCATACATTAGCAATCGTCTTAGAATTGTATTTAGGAATTGTGAACATAGACTGATGTGAAATATCGTTTCATTTGATATATTGTTGTTTCTAGCCACAGTAGAGCTATATGTATAAAATCAATGATGCATCATCAGATATGCTTAGATTTTGTCGCAGTGATTGGAAGTGTATTGGACAAAATAGTTTAGACTTGCCTTCTTACATTTGTCAAAATCTGGATGTATGATTGCAAAGTTTCTTGATCCATGTGATAACTCTTATCTTCAACCCCCTCCCCCCATCAGACACATATTTGTTCTCAGATCAAAATTACCTAGGAATAATCATAGAAGTGGATATTTGTTAGGGACAGGAGGTTTTGTTTTTTTTGTTTTGTTTTTTTATTTTAGGTGGTGGTCATCAAGATAAGTATGATATTTGTATCATGACAGGTATACAGTAGGCACTAATTCTGTATTGGCGTAGACCGAGAAAATAAAAATACTGGTAGGCATATCCATGTCAAGTAATAGTCATACTCAGGAGTAGTTGGATAAACGTCTAATGTGTATATGTTTTTTATTTGTTTTCTTTGCAGGCTAGCAGTAGACATACAAAGAGATTGTGTGCTCCTGTCTTTATGACTGTCTTAAATTTATGAGGTCACCTTTCATCAAGTATTGCTACAGTATGGTGAGCTTTAGCTGTTAACTTTATTCTTTGTATTGTTACCATTACCACTCCTAATTGTGCATGCATTGATCGTTGTTTTTTTATCATATGTAATTCAATATGTCCATTATTGTCAATTTTTTAACATAAGTTCAGTATCAATTCATTAGAAATTTGTGATTAATGAAAGGTTATTGCCGGCCTATATAACCTTATGAGATATACAGACAGACCTAAAATAAATCAAAGATACTGTAATGGAGGATAATAGTCTTGTTCAGATATTCTGTGCCTTTGGTTTTATTCATGAGTAGGATTGAGTGGTATTCTGAACCGATGTTATCTTTAATGCTAGAAAAAAAATGTTAGTTGTAATAAAAAATGTAAAATTAAGACAATTCTTTGGGTAATATCTTGCATAGCTTGCTGCATTTAGCATAAAAAGTTAAAAGAGACTTCTGTACAAGCACCAGTGATGTACTTGTATATTCTGCAAAATTTCAACTTGTGACAATTGACATTGCTTTCCTTAGCCTAAAAGATAACATCATTTCAGAATACTACCCCATGTTTTTAGTATTCTGCATTTCATGTGTTAAATCTCAGAACAGATAATTGGTGGCTATTGAATTCTCTTTTATTTTAACATTAGATATCCAACGTGGTCTTCCTGCTGCTGTACAGTTTACATCATCCTGTGTGATTTCAGAGTGGACACATCACCAGCAGAAATCCTTCTCATCATCTGGGTTGGAGCACTCTACATGAAAGAGTTCAAGCAGGTTTATCATATTCTCAATATTTGTTTGAAAAGAAAGCAAATTAAGCTGAATTCAGGTTGAATTTTTCATCTCCTGTGTGACCTGCATGTGCTGGGGATTGTCTCAGAACAAGACCTTCGTTTTGTATCTGTGCTCATGGCACATGTTTCACCTTTTGATTGCAATGCTTAGGTATCTGTGTGTGGAGTCTGTGGAAAATATAAGTTTCACTAATATGGAACCGTTTTTATGGGTTATCTTAGCTACAATAACCCTGCATTAATCAGATAGAATAATATAAATACTGAATTTTACCACTAATAAAGCTGTTTGAGAATCTTCAGGGGTTTTCCCAAATGTATGTGCTCTATAACACATCTTAATCTCTGTGTCAAAATGCTAAACCTGATATCTGAGAAGACTATCAGTGATGGTATGTCACTCTTTTGGTTTGTTGATAAAGGCCTGTTATGGTAAATATGGCCAATCTTTTGTTCCAGTGGAGTAATATCAAGTCTCATTAATTTTGACTGTACATCTCTGTGGCACAACTTTTATCCTTCTTCAGCAATTGATGATTTTATTTTCAGATCCAAAGTGGTTGGTCCTCAGTTGGCTGCATCGTGCACAGGTGTGGTTCTCCAAGGGCTGGAACCAAGTTGATATCTTGACCTTTACAGCATTCACCATTGCAGTTACCTTGAAGTTGACCTCGTATAGCATAGGGGCAACCAGGGTCATCTTAGGCAGTGAATCTGATGTTCTTTACTGCAGACTGTGCCTGCAGTTCTTCAAGGCCCATAAGCATGCAGGACCTCTGCTGTCTATGATAAGACACATGGTAAGTACTGAAGACATCTAAACACAAAACAAAAAATAAGTTCCCCTAAAACATATCCCTGTAAATGTTTCGATCAGAAACCTGTGATGAAATCTGAATACGACTCATGTAGCTATACTTCTCAGCTACATTTCCTGGAAAATTCAGGGCAAAACCCTTCATTCACGCTTCAGTGAACACGACCTAATGCCAAATTGTCATTTTTGAAGTTCACAAGCCTTGTGCCATTACTTTGATGCAGTGATATCGGAACATACATGTACTTTAAGTTTTCTGCGTTTGAAGGCATGCAACATAAATTTTATTCATTACCAAACATGCCAAATGAGTTGTGCACCAAATTTCATGCTTGAGTGAGCAAGAAATGAAAATGGCAAAAACTGCAGTTTTGACATTTTTTTGCACTGTGAATTTGATCTAATGCGGAGGAATTCATGTTTTGGAAGGGTGTTTGGATCTTTTGCAATTGATTAATTGATACCTATCAATTCACGGTTGAATGAAACACATAATAAGACAAAATACCACCATGCTGAAATTATCCAGTAATTACTTACTCCCTTATTTTTATGCACTAAAAATCTTATGGAAAACATTTTAGCATGTTTATATGACCGGTGTACATGTATCAGTGATCTCACGGCATTTAATTGAAAGTTCACACTATGTGCACCACAGCTTTTGAAGATTGGTGGTTAACTAATTTGAAACTAGTAATCACTTTGTCATGTGATGCTCTTTGTGGGGAGGGGGGGGGGGGGGCTTTCAAATAGAAATGTATTTCCAATATTTACTGACGTGAGAAGAATGTACATTTTATTTTTTCTCTGCTCTTTTTTCTTCTAGATGGTAGCTAGGACTTATTTCTAATCAAAGATCCTACTACAGAATAGGAAACTCACTGTTTTCTTTTTATAAGGGTCCCCGTTTCTATAACCTGAAACTTCATGACTAATACATATCTCACATTTGTGTTATTGTTTGAAAGCTGACAGATCTATCATACTTCCTGGGGATCCTCTTTGTGTTTCTCTGCTTGGCTACGGAGTGGCCACTCAAGCCATCCTCTTCCCTAACACAACAAACCATGCTGAATTAATCAGTGTGTGTTCAAGAGAGCGTACTTCCATATGTTCGGGGAACTCTTCCTTGAGGAAATAGACTGTGAGTTCTAGATTTTTTTTTTTTTAAAGACAAGTCAAGGGTAGTGACATATGCTTCTTGTTTTTCTTGATTCAAAATTAGACCTTTATGAGATCAGGTGTTCAGGATGGTTTCCCCCACTCCATACAGATTCACATTTGCACCAGAGTCTCACATTATAATTAGGTATCTGATGTGGATGGTGGTTTATCTTTACCCTGCTGGATTCTATGCACTTTTATATGACACATATGATGTATTTACATGACACATAATACTTCAGCACAAGTTATCTGTGACTTCCTGGGTTGCTGATGAATAAGTCCTTTAGATCATAAGGCAGCATGCAGCAAGTCATGTTGATGATTTTATGAGACCCTATGTTGTGCAGCACACAATTATGAATGATGCAAAGCATACTGAGGAAGAAGAGATTTCCTTTTTCACAGTTGATATTAATTGACATTGTCTCTGAGGAGGATGAATGGGAAGTTGGATACCGAATAGACTGTTCATAGCGTCTATGATTGGAACAGGCACATGCTGTAGCTATGATCTTCATATAACAAAGGCTCCTGATATTGAGTCAGTGTATTATACAAACATAGCGGGGTTTTTCCGTTGTTATCTTTAGGAAGTTAACTGTATTGTGTGTGGAAGTCTTTAGTCTAGTATGTCAAAACAGCAAGCCAAATACTTTTAGGCTTGAAATGTGTATTGTGTTTGTTTGGTAGATCAGGCATGCAAAGGGGATACATCTGCATGACTCGTGTTTTTACAGGAATATCCACTTTCACGTTGTGTTGAATAATCACATTGTTGGACCATGATGATTCGTGCAAAGAAAAATAAACCCCACAAAATAATGAACCTGTTGTTTATTAGCTACCAGTATTTATTTTTATTTCATGAAGGTGTTTTTATATTGCCAAAATGTTATTGAAATGTGTATTATTGTGTATCATTTTTGTTGCGGTGTTATTATAAGTAATGTGAAATCCCTGAACAGGAATTTTAAGCAGTAGCAGCTGACAGATTTTGAAAACCTGTTGAGTACTAAGCATGAGATAACTTGGGCTGGAGTCTATGGAAATTGTTTGTTAGGCCATAATAAATCATATCAAACAGGTTGAGGCCTATTAAGATTAATCATCTTCCTTACTCAACTTGGTATTCTAAGAAATCATTAAAGCCTCTAAACTGGCCACACAGTGTAAAGTAAATACCCCTCAGTGTGAAATAAATAATCACCATTTTCATGGGGGAAAACAATGTAATTTTCTGTTAAATTTTGCAATTTTCATTCACACTTGCCAATTTGACACACATTTTCATTTATGTCACAAAATATATAGGATTTTAAATAAGAATAATTGGTGCCAAGTTGAGTAAGGAAAGATGATTAATCTTAATAGGCCTCAACCTGTTTGATATGATTTATTATGGCCTAACACACAATTTCCATAGACTCCAGCCCAAGTTATCTCACGCTTAGTACTCAACAGGTTTTCAAAATCTGTCAGCTGCTACTGCTTAAAATTCCTGTTCAGGGATTTCACATTACTAAGAATAAAATAGCTGTTATTATGAAATTGTAACAAAAGCTCCAATGTTACATCTTGGATGAATATTAAAATCCTGGAAAAAATGTGTCGTGAGAAAATGTTAGACCACTGGTTGTGACACTTCCCCTCACAAAGGAAACCATTCTTAGTATAGGCTTTATTTTCACTCATCAGACAGCTCCATGCAATGCTCTAGGAATGAAACAGAGATCTCAGAGGGCATGACTAGATGTCCTGAATACTCTTGGGTTGGTGTGGTTTTACTAGCTATCTACATGATGATTAGTAATGTTCTTCTTCTCAACATCCTCATCGCTATGTTCAGGTAAGTTGCCATGGATAACAGGGGAGCGTTTCATGAAGTGTTTTGTCAGTGATTTTTACTGACAAATTTGCTCTCAGCCAATCAAATGCCAGGATTTCAGTAGCTTATAACAGTTGTCAGTAAAATCACTGACAAGACACTTCATGAAACGCTCCCCAGGGAGTGAGGGAAAAATGGAAGGAGAGGAGTAAAGGGAGGAAGGGATGCAGGAGGGACAGAAAGAATGGGGAGCAAACAGGAAGCAACATAAGAGAAACTGAGGGAACAAGAAAAAAAAACTAAGGGGAATGAGATAAATATTTGACAAATATGAAATGAAGAAAAATGTCAAGTAATATACAGAAGTATTATGAAATAACAATTAGCTTATAAGACAATGAAGTTTAAGTATTTTATAATGACATAAAGAGGTGATAAGAACATTTCTAAAAGAGGGTAAAAATTCTAAAAGAAATGTTCTTTCATGTGAAAAATAATGATCGATGAAAGAGAGGTTACGAAAAATTGCAATGAATTGGGATATTAGCCAAAACAAGGTAGACAAATGAAGATCACATTAGGAAGTCAATTGGAAATATTGTGGAAAATATAGTCAGATATATTTCAAAGTAAGAGAAGATTTTGTTACAGATTTAAATTATGGTATGCAATATTTTCTTTTTGGTGCAGTAATACATTCAACCGAGTTGAGGAGCATAGCGGTGTATATTGGAAGATTCAGGAATATGACTTGGTGATGGAATACATCAAGAGACCTATGTTACCACCACCATTTAATATTCTCTATCTTCCTTACGCTCTCATCGCTACCCTCATTGAAGTCTGGAAAGGAAAACCTGGCCAGAAATTTGACATAAGTAAGACATATATATTTTTTTTCATATTTTGTTGGAATGTCAGAGTTATGTCCATATAATGACTAAGATATGTAATTTTTGGCTGTTTAGCTATTTTGACTGGAAAAGAAAACTTGTTTTCAGTGTTGACACATGTGCCAAATCTGACATGAAATTGAGAAGCATTAGGTCACCTTATTAGCTAACTCAATAAGATAAATCTGAAATTTGAGATTAAGAATGAGTAAACTTTACTCAATCAGGATAGAAAGTACTAAACTGCTGCAAAATAAAGAAATCTTAATTTCAACTTTTACTATAATAATTTACATAAAAGGAAAGTTTAAAAAGTATCTACATGTAGCCAAACTAATGAGCGACCATATTATTTGGAAAAAAATCTCATAAAATGAATGAACTTTTGTCTCCATTCTGTTCCAGAGTCTTTTCATGGGCCTAGAGAACCAACTGACCTGAACAAATTTGAAGAGACTGTCTTTCAGAGGTATATGGAAGATAGCTTAAAGAAATCATCACCGGATATAACTGTAGAGGACTTGAACACAAGGTAACATGTTTTCACTTTTCCTTTTTAGTTTAAGACCTCAGATATTATTAGTACCCCTAACCCAACAGAATAAAATTATGTATAATGGAGCAGATATTCTATATACATCAAAAGCAACAATACCAAATACATGTTAAAGAGAAAGTTCAACTCTGATTTTGGTCATTGGCATAATTTGCTGAACTTTGCATTATTTTGAATACACCTGTTGACTACCAATATCTGTAAGTGTCAAAGACTTTCTACAGGAGCCCCCAGTTCCCATAGGCATGGGGTTAATTAAGCTTGATGATGATGTGCATCAGAACCATCAATTTTTTGCAGTTAATGAGTTAATTTATGTCATTTCTTGACTTTTGTCCGAAACAGTCCAGTTGTTGTTAGTGTTGAGGTGAGGATGCCACAATGCAAAGCACCTGGGGGGTGTTTCACAGAGATTTAAGTTTGACTAAAGTCGCACTTAAATTCCTACTTGCGTGCTGTATATTATGCATCACCTCATTGGTCAGGTCATGCTCAGGAGACGCGCACTATTGGAAGTCTATCACTGAGATTACATGTATGTGTTAAATACCGGATGCGCATTGGCGCTTAAGCATGACTCTAAGTCAAACTTAACTCTTTGTGAAACATCCCCAGAAGTATTAAATGAAATTGATAATCACTGAATATTCAATGGAAATTTCAGCTGAAGACGAGTACAATTTTTAGAATTATTTCTTCCCTTTGCCAGGTTAGTGGAAATATCCCTCAAGGTAGATCATCTTCTAACTTTGGCAGATCAGTGAGTGAAGCAAGGGAATATCAAGTAAGCTGATTCACAGAAATATAGAAATGTCTTGACAGCATGTCTTGTTTATAAGTTTTATATTCAACTAACATTTGCACATACTCGTTATTCTCATATTGTACAGTTTCTGTTGTTTGTACTAATGGATTCTTGTATCTTCAGTTGACTATCTGTGATAGATATCACTGCTGTGAATGCTGTGTATTTCTGTTTTTATTATTATTGTTTTTTAATCCAAGTTCTCATCATTTTTTATCCAGTTCATTATGGAAATTGTATAAAATCAAATCAGATATAGGGTTTCTGTGCTTCGATATTTACCTATGTTTAGTTGGTATGATCAGTTTTGGATCCCCAACAGACACAGGACAGATAGTCAGCAGGCTTTGCAATTCTTTTGTCTGTTGATCCAAGTGCTCCTTAACATGATTGTTTGTTGCATGTTGTCATATAATGTTCATAGTTGAAAAATATTCAAATATTCCAGTGAGAAGCATCTCACTTACAAGCAACCGAATTCACTCATTTTCAAAATATATTGACCACCACGTTCCTGGAAGCAAGGGGTAAGTTCTTGAAAATGAATCACTTTCAGTCGAAGCATGTCAGAGCTTCAGTCAGAGCTGGTAAATTTGTTGAAAAAAAAAGGTGGAGCATTTAGGACAGAGATTCATTACTTTGTATAGAACCTAAGCTCGAAACTGCAGGCTTTAGGGTGTAAGACACTTTCTGCACATACTTTTCTTAACCATCATATTCGTGTCAAACCAAATAAAGGACTCACATTTTTATATATTTTTTATGTACCTTTCTATGTCTATTTTAAGAAATGAGAACTTGCACATGTTTTGCCTTGTGGAAAGATGTAGGAACTTTTTAACACAACAATGTAAGAGCTTTATGTAGGACTAGAATAGAAACTATAGAAAGTTAAACTATAGAAACTGTGATAATAAAGCACTAGCATGAACTTAACCAGGAGAGAAACTGTGGAAAGTTACAGGAAAGTTACAGCATTGTGATAATGTGGTACTTGTGTAAAATTGGCCAAAAGAAAAACTACAGAAGTTACAGAATTGTGATAATGTAGTGCTAAAGTTATGCTACATTAAACATTATCTGCTAGTAATGACATTTTATTTCTTGTTAGTCTTCAGTTATCTTTCCCTTTTAATTTTTCCTTCTTTTCTGTCATCACCATAACTCTAAACTCTATCTGTCCCTTGTTCACACCTCTTCCTAAACCATTTTTCCCTAGATTTTTTTTTTTTCATATGAGCTTGTGAGACGTACATAAGATATGATTTTCCTTTTTTGAACCCTTATTTATTTAATAGTGATTCAATACAATGACAACTTTTTAAAAATCTCATACATTTTCATTATAATATGTGGCCATGCAACATTCTTTTTGTGGCAGTGGTGCTGTATATAAATTACAAAATAATTATAAAGATATTTCACATTACACATGTAAATACAATATTCTATTTACAAAATTGTCAAGATAAGAAGAGTAGTCAGTCATGTTTTTATATCAGTACTGGAAAGCCTTGTTATGTTTTGTGAAACAAATACCTTTGATAATTAAAAACTATTTTGATGTAAAACTACTTATTTCGAGTCTGTTGTCTGTATTTTTCAAGACATATCCACTATGGATTTTTATGTGGGAAGAGGAATTTCATGATGGTGTTATTCTATTCGAATCTGTGGGCAGAAAATATAAATGATGATTTGTCTTCAAATTAAAATGATGATTTGTAAACTTAACAATTTCAGCTTTTGAGCTGCATGTTCTTCTGTCTAATAAACCAAATGATGGAATAAATGAATGAATGAATAAATGAATGAATGAAGGAATGAATTATACAGGTGCTGAAATTCATGATTAAATTGAACAACGTTGAATCAGATAACAGGGTCTTTTCTCAATACATATGAGCATCTTCATGACTTCAGATTACGAGTTACATGTGATTTTGTTCGTTTATTTTTACATAAAGAAAAGTATTTCTGTTTGCAAACAGCTTACCAGTGCACTTGTCATAATGATATGTATGCACTAAAAAGACATGAACTAGATTTTCTATTATTTGACTTTATGATAGATACAGATAGATGATTTTTCTTCTCTCACCTGCAGTTTTTCCTTACTGTCATTAGAGGAATACCAGTCAGCAGTGATTTATCTCCATAAAATTAAATCACCCAACATAATCGGTATTCAAAAGACCTGCATGAATATACATTGAATAGAAAACCACTAACTATTCAATACTGAACTATGACACAAGCTCATAATAAACGATTGGCAAAGATTGATCGAGAAAGGAATATGGCATTGTAACAATGTTTTCCTCACCGTTATGGGAGAAATTCAGCATTTTTAAGGTATAGTATAATAGCCTACACTAGACTTGTGATGTGACTGTATACCACCAAGATAAAAAAAACATGAGGGAATTCTGACTTTCCATTTTCAGTTCGAAACTGATCGACTGGTGAGAAGAAATGGTTTTGTAGGAAAATACTTTAGTTATATTTAATTGAACTGTCATATTTGGAAGACACTTTTTTTTTTTTTTTTGTATATGTGATGTTCAGCTGAATTGATTTTATTTTCAGCTTGATGATATTTTGATGGCAAGTGCTAATACATTATTCAAACATGAAATTGCATCACAAGAATATTGCACATTCATAGAAGTGCTTCACATACTAAAAACTAATGAATCATTTATAAAAGAAGCTGCAAAAAGAATTGAATTATATCAACATCTATATAACCAAAAATTTCCACCATCTTATCATTTGAATTGTTGACCAGCTTATCATTTATCATATCAAATAAATATGTACTTCCTCTTCTCTCCTGTGAGAGCATACCTTCTTGTATAGTCATTCAAACACCACATTGTACTCATGAAACATAATGTTATAGAAGGTTACTTTTTTAGTTTGCATCCTCTGATGCATGTTCTTGTGGCCAATAATTCAACTGGTATTCAGCAATAAAGTTGCATTTGGCAAAACTACCTCCCCATGGAATGTTTTAGACAATAACTTAACCCCTGCAGCCTGCACTGCATTTTTATAATGAGGGAGCTGTTGGAAACTTCTATATTGCCTATTTTTTTCCTCCTTCAGTCAACTTTTTCTTTATGCTCTTGTTCTTGGGTGTCGAGCTCCTTGTAGTTTGGTTGTATTCTTCGCTTGGAGAGATGCATGCATAAGGACCATCAGAGGAAGCAGGGGTGCCAGTGTTTATCATGCTTCTCCTGCTGCTGGCACGACTACTCCTTGCACTTCGGTTGAGTCTGTCATAGGCCTGTTCTTCCAGGCTGTATGTCGAGGATCTTTTCCGTCCACCAGGATAGAAGGTCAGTGTTCCTTCTGCCCGGCTATTCCGGTCATTGCTGAACTCGTTTTCTGATGAGCTCATGTATTCCTGGGCCATTGATCCAAGGCTTGATCTCTCCCCAGCTTTCTCCAACTGAAAATATGTTGGTGTCTTTGCAGCCACACCATTTAAATGGCTCTTGTTGGGGTCATTGTCAACACATAAATCAAAGTGGTTGTGTCTAAAACCTGACCCACTGATGGCGCATTTGTCATTTTTGTAGAGGGTAGCCATCTGTTCATGTTGATCATAGTATGTTTTTTGCTCTTCACGCTTCTTCTTCTTCTTAGTGTCCAGAGGCAAGCTACTTGGTTTTTCAAGTACAAAGTATTGCTGGTTGGCGGTTTCCTCATTTAAATTTTCCAGCTCAAAGTAATGTCTCCTTGATGCATTTGGATCCTCCAACTCAAAGTAAGGATTAGCATCTGGAAAAACACTAATATTTTGGTCATCCCTGTTATTTGCTTGATAGCCTCTTGGCTTGATTTCTTCATAAGTACGATAGCCAGAGAGAGTAGAAACCATTGGTTGACTGTGGCTCCGTTGACGGGATACCTTTGGCGAGTCATTCGAAAAGAAAGCGTCATTAACCTCTGCATATGGATTCTCAGCTTCGATTTCAAGGGGAGTAGATTCAGTTTTGGACACAGGCTTCTTTTTCTTACTCAGCGTTGCTACCAGTTCTTGAAATAAAGCTCCATCCTTGGTACTGTCAGGTGAACTGGGGCTCTGTTTGTTGCTTGAGGATGATTCCTTGCATGAAGCTGACGTATCTATCTTCTTATGTTTTCCTTTCTTCTTACCATGCCACATCGATGAAGATGTTGTGCTTTCATTATTCTTTTGTTTAAAATGCTTGGGTGTAACTTGTTCAGGAGAGATGCCACCGCTGTCGCCATTTACTGCAGGTTCTTTGTCCTCTTCAACAGCTGTTGCCTTCTTTGGACAAGGTCCATTAATATCTTGTGGATCCATGTATTCACCTGGCAGTTTGAATGAATTGAAAGAAGATGGCGTACTCAAACGTTTGTCTTCAAATATGGACGTATGGACAGATTTAGGCATAACTTGGTCAGGTTCTTGGTATTCTGCAAAAACGCTGAACGACCCTGCGGCTGAAGTGCGTATACCTCGTGATAGAAGCGCAGAGTCGCTTGCCACCGGCTGCAGTCCAGCATAACTTGACATTGATCTGTCAGCATAATACTCCGTGTATGGACTACTTGTTATTGGTTCAAGTGTAACTTCATTTGATGAAACGAGCGATTTCTTGGTCTTCCTTTTTGTCTTCTTCTTTGTTTGGGGACTTCCTGACTCAACCGATGTTTGAGGTGAAATCGTGAATACTGCAAAAGAAAGAAATTAATTGCTAAATATAACGCTGTATCCACATTCCTGGTAAATGCTTTACTTAATGTGCTTAATCAGTATTTTTTTTTTTTTTTAAAAAAACGATTTTTATATCTCTATTAACACGCTTGTCTTGTCATTTTGCTTTGAATCCAACCATATATGTTGGATTCTATCTAGGGGCCCTTCTTCCCATCTTTAAGATTATCGGCAATCATGTAATGCATTAAATGCTTTTGCGAAAAAAAAAAAAAAACCGTCGGTGTGACCTTTTCCAGCCTCATTGACATTACAATGAAACTTACTGTACCATTAAGAATTAGAAAAAAAAGGAATAATCGTTCGTTTGTTAAAGGATGTGCATCCAAATTTTTTAATCAGAGTTTAAAACAAGAAGATGTTGGAACTCACTTGCTCTGGCAGTGCCGTTGTAGGTAGGCCGTTCGATGGTACTGTATTGGTTGCTGTCTACGTGATAGCTTGGTCTAATGAATGGAATGAATAAACACATGCAGTATATCCTTAATTTCCAAAGAATTCTCTTTTTATGAAGTTTCATGTCAAGCTAAATATAGCGAACGAGACCCGCAGAAAGCTCGAATCGTCTTTTTCCATAAAAGATGTACTATATACATTCTGGTGATTAGAATAATAGTGATATAGAAGAGATAATAATGATACTGGAATATGAAGCGACGCTGTTTACTCTCGACCTAATTTGCAATATAAAGATTCAACCAACATTTTTGACAGGATTTAAAGAAGTCAATGGCTTTACCGTATGTCGAAAAAATCTTGTATGCGGTATACAAAAGGGCTGTTTTATTCGGAAGGGTTATCATTTGTTCTATCTTTGTTTCATTAGACAAATATTGATTCTACACTTTTCGTGGATAACTGGCTTTAATGTCTTAGCTTTATTTTCATTTTTCCCCGACGGAGTGGGCGTTCCATTATTAAAAGTGAAAGTTTTACCGAAATACTTTAATTGTAACTCAATTCGAATTCATTCATTTATTCTGAAAAAAAAGTGAAAGTCACCCTTAATAGATATCGCTTGAGCAAGCCCAATTCATATGGACCAATAGATTTCACTGCAAGTACAATCGCATATTTCGCTAATTTGCATCCTAGCGTCCTACGTCAGTTTTTGTTTCTTCTGATAATTGACTGACATTGCAACTCGGATTCGTCTGATTACTCATTCTAATGATGCAGGCAATAATTATCACAATTATCTGACAGATAAAGTGCAAGAGGTCAAATTATATTTTAACCTGCTTGGTTGTTGATCACGATGCCGATTCCTGTTCATCTTCCTCCGGATGTAGATGACTAAGCAGCAAACCAAGATAAAAGATAAAGCGGCAACACCAACGCCAACACCAACACCGATGATGAAAGCTCTTCTCTGCTCTTCTGTAAATTGGAAGATTAGAAAAAAAAGAAGAAGAAGAAGAAAAAAAAGAAGTCATGATTATCTTCATGATGCAATTAAACATAAGAGGGGGATGGAACGAATAACAAGAGTGGAAAAAAAATCATGATATTTCCATGACATAATGACACAAGCAAGAAAGAGGAAGATCGAAACGGATAATGCTAAATTAGATTTAGTAATATAGAGGGACATCGAAAATCCAACCAGTGTTTCGAAATGGATCTGAACAAGTGCATTTGGCCATGGGTGTAGTGTCAGCCATCAGAGTATTTTTCTTGCTAGGCAACACTTTCTCAGCTCCCACCCCGAGAATATTTCACGAGTATACGCAAGGACAGCAAATCTACGAGAGAGATTTCAGGCTTCTCAAGTACTGATTTTGTAAATCAGTACTCTTTAACGATTGTCAACAGATAGCGCACTGTCATTTTCAGTTGAACATTGATGATTAAGATAAATAACATTAAAAATGCATTGAAATCAGCCACATAATGACATGAAAGCCCTATCAGCTAAAAATGAAACATAAAATTGCGATTTCATTGTCATTATACTAGTAGTATCACACAGTGGATTAATAAATACTTATAACTAGTATATGGGTCAGCAAGTATGTCTTATAAATCAATAATGACAAAAAATGTTTGATGGTAGGTGAAAAAAAAGAAAGAAAGAAAGAGATAAAGCCACCGTAAGTGATACGATAATAATTGATGGACTTGGCCTATGATCAAAACCCGTGAACAAAACAACACAATATTTACACTTTTGTAACTACAATAGATAAATAACATTATACTAATAACAAATTTCATATGAAATGAAGTATCGTGGTACCAATGTGACTGTCTGGTATTTATCTAAATCTATCACTATCAGCACATTCTGATGTAAACTGATAATATCGTGAAGAACAAACCTGTTCGTGAAAATGTTCAGACAAGGTTCCAATATAAATTTCAAACCACAAATGTGTTTTTACCTGGAATTAATGGATTTCCTGTACTTTTGTTCGAGTTTCCTGCATTTCCAGACCCGGGCTGTTCCTGTGTAGGACCATTGTGTATTGGAAGACCGGGTGATGACGTGGTACGGGTTCCTTGCCCCGGTGGACGAGGCGGTGGGACATTCGTTGCCGAGTCGGTATGCCTGTGAGGTACAGATACGAATGGTTGTTATAGTACTCATACTAGATCATATTAAAAGAATAATTCAAAAAGTGAAGAAAAGTAATAGATTATATTGTCATGGTAGTTTTCTGCATAAGGGATATTAACATCATTAGGTAACAAACTTCATTAGAGTCATTCCACGTAAACATGGTCCCCCCCCCCCCCATGAAGCTCTGACAATTTTCTTTTAACTTTCATGGATGTGTTATATTATTATCCATATAAGTAGTTAAGAAATTCCACAACCTTGAACAGATGTTGTTATCATTAGTAGTAGTTTACGAATTGATATAAAAGGGGTTTGGTTTTACCCTCTGCAATAGGTATGATTTTATTCCTTTTCATTTTTTTTCAGTACGCTACAACCGCCCATTATCAGGATTCAGGCAGATGCCGTGATGGGCATCTGAATGATAAAGAAAAAAATATTAAAATGACATAGGAATTATTGAAATAAACGTTGTAATAGGAGGATAGAATCCGCAGGGAAAGCATTTTCCAAGATTTACAAATAAGAGAATTTGTAAAGTACCTGTTGCATAAACTGCAGCTATCTCTGGGCGGTGCAGAATCGCATAATTCGGTGACATTTAGACCTTGTGTTTCAGTGAGATACACTTTCCAGTACAGTCCATCGTCATGACTGCTGACGCGCTTCAAGTCCACACTCGCCAATTCGGAAGGTAAACACTCCGAACTCGTCGGTCTACCACCACCATACCCATTTGGGTGCCATTTGAAATAGGCCTTATCTGGTACAGGGTGGCAGTCCGTGTAAACTGTGTGAGCGTAATATAGATTTCTTGGTGATCAATAAAAAGGGCTTTAATTTAAAATAGTCAAATATGATAAAGATAATATTAAAAAAATATACTATGAAAGATAAGGATAACCAGCTAATAATTATGACTACGCTTGGATACCAGTATTTATCAATCCGTACCCTTCACGCATTTTTTTTTTTTTGGGGGGGGGGGGGGGCGGGGGGGGGGGGGGGGGGGGGGCTGCACCCTTATCCACACTGAAAATTTACACTTTTTGCACACCGAAAATTTACCCTTGTCTATTTGAAAGGGAATGAGGGGGAATTCTTTTTCAATATTAGGGTTCCTGAGAGACGAGTCATGTTTGAACTATCTTTGTAATCGGACCCAGGACTGTAAAAAGGAGGAAAGTGTAATAATTTAAAATCGCGAAAGTCCATGATTCCGAGATGAGTCCCCCCCCCCCCCCCCCCTCCGTATGTAGTTGTAATTCTTTTCTATTCCAGTACAGACTCATAGCCTGTGAATGGGGTAGGATTAAGGAGCAATTTTTTTAAAGTTCTGCCAGTCCATTTCTGAATCACTGGAAAATTAGTAGGAACACCCCCAAATAATAATTTACATGTCTCTTCATAGGAAGCAAGGATCGCCCTGTCGGTCATTTTTATTCTTCGATTTACTACCATAAAGTCATTTGCGTTATTGTTTATTTTCAATTCTGATGCATGATCAAGGGATATATATATATATTTAAAGATTCTATTCTGAGGTAGAAAAATAATATCAAACTAATCGGTGCTAATAATACACTTACTCTTCAAGCTGCCGTCTGTAGAGATGCTGGAATTCTGACACTCAGAAGAAACATTGACAGTGGAATTGCCCCAAACAGAATTAGGTTCCACCTCGCTACAGTCACACCATTGCTCACAAGTTATCCTGGAAGAAGATAACGAATGAAGAAAATCAAATTGTAACTATTTCGACCTGTCGAAAGGGAGCGTTTTATACTTAATTTGTTGTTATGGCAGGAATGCACATCAGTATTAGAGCAGGAAAGAACGAAAGGTTATCCTTTGTGTAAAAAAAAAAAAAAAAAATGGTACAAGACTGAGGTTTTCACAGCGTAAAATTGAAGGATGTAAAATCTAGTTGAACTCGGTCTTTCTGAATTTCCCTTTTAATATTGATATTTTTAGAATAGTACTCTGAATATTTAATAAGATTTTCACTTTTTAAAAAAAATTGAGGCCACAAACTGTCTGTGTCAGTAATTAATTCAATACATAACAATACCATTGTGCATCGCCCTGTCTCCAGTGACATTAATCATTCGGTGCCAGGAAAAAATGTCAGAGGTAAAAATATCAGAGGAAAAAATGTCAGAGGTAAAAATGTCAGAGGTAAAAATGTCAGAGGTAAAAATGTCAGAGGTAAAAATGTCAGAGGTAAAGAGGTAAAGATGTCAGAGGTAAAAATGTCAGAGGTACCAATGTGGGGTCCGACCACTTGACCGAATGCCGGCGAGGCCGACTTTTCTCGTATTGTATTTTCCTTCATTACAAATAATGCGCTATCGGTATATAAAATAATTATGTCTCCTTTAGCATGTTTAGTCCTCGTTTCCGGATGTTCTACACCTTCAATGAAAAACATTCGCTGCCCTTTAATACTTACAATTCGTTATTTTCGGCCTCGCCGGCCTTCGGTCTCGCGGGCCTTCGGTGAAGTGGGTTGTCACCAAAAATGTCAGAGGAAAAAATTTCAGAGGTAAAAGTGTCAGAGGTAAAACTGTCGGAGGTAAAAATGTCAGAGGTAAAAATATCAGAGGTAAAAATGTCAGAGGAAAAAATGTCAGAGGTTGAAAATGTCAGAGGTAAAAATGTCAGAAGTAAAATGTCAGAAGTAAAAATGTCAGAAGTAAAAATGTCAGAGGTATGCCAGCTTTGGAAATGTTTAAGTGACTTTTTCAGGTACGAATACTGAATTATAAAAATTATGGGGAGTGGGATATATTCAAATATTTTCTGTAAACATACTGTGTCTATACTTGAATGCCCTTGTCTTGGCCATTTGGAAATAACGGTTATGGTGTTGGCGGGGTGAACGTTCTGGTATGCGCGCATTGCCCTCGTTTTCACCGCGGGGACGGGCATTGTAAAAATGGTGGGAAAAAACTGGATTGGTAACACGAGTAGCTGACCACACACATTCCACACGACTCCGCGATTTTAATAAGTACATTCCTCTCCATAAGCTCCCCCCCCCCCCCTACACCAAACAAGCGTGGTATAGACCAATTTCACAACGCAAGAGGGCAGCAGACTGTTCGACACAGTTCGACATACTGGGGTGGGCGCTCCAACTTTTATAGTACACAAGTCAATAGCGCGTTATGTACATTCCTTAGATTTTTTGTCTATTTTGACCAGTATATGCAGATTTATTTTAATATTTGCAATGAGAAATTATCAGGAAAGTTCAGGTCGCAGCTGTGCGGTGCTCAAATGCCACAAGGATTAGAGAAAGTCTAAAAATTGGAAGCTAACTGAGTGCGAAATTCACTCGCTTTTGACTCATGAAGCCTGTTTGTGTGAGAAGCCGTACTCCCTACACAGGTTTCCGTAAGCAATGTGAAGGAATTCGTCGCCAGTGGGTAAAAACATCAACAGAAGGGACTTTTAAGTCAAGAAACATATCATTATGTACTTTGGCGTAAAATTTAATGAGTGAAAACTTGACTTTGTAAACAGGGTAAGATTTAGGGCTCCCGTTTACTACGGCTTCTATGCTGCAATCGAACTTTTACTGACAAAACTAAGTTGAAAAAAAAACCATCGAAATTACAAAAATACATCATACCTTCATCCTTCAGATATGACCATTGTCTTACCTCATCTACCCATGTATCCATGCTTTATTTTATTGATCTAGAATAAAGTAAATGGAACAATATCGGGGCATATCTCATATCTTACATTCATTTTGTACACAGAGCCAATCGCGGTCAGCGCGCTTGCCCACAGCAGCAATGGCGTCGCCGATAGAGGGCCAAATACATAAACCGGCCGTGAAATTGGTCTATATGTGAACGAATACTCCAATATTATTGTCCTTATACGTAAGGAAGAATAGGAAGTAAGGGAAATTGAATCATTAATTCGATCTATTTCTCGACCTTTTGTATTATTTCATCGGATACGCTGCGGAATGTACAACTTTTAAAAAGAATTATTCAATTAGACGTGGTATACGTGAACGAATGCTTCAATATTATTTAATTCGATCTATTTCTCGAACTTTTGTATTATTTCATCGGATACGCTGCGGAATGTACAACTTTTAAAAAGATTTATTCAATTAGACGTGGTATACGTGAACGAATGCTTCAATATTATTATCCTTATGCATAAGGAAGAATAGGAAGTAAGCGAAACTGAATCGTTAATTCGATCTATTTCTCGACCTTTTGTATTATTTCATCCGATACGCTGCGGAATTTACAACTTTTAAAGAGAATTATTCAATTAGATAATTGTGTTAGCATATGCAAAACATCAAACGTGGATATCCCTTCTTAAGTTCATCTACCATTCTGTCATTCCACTTAAGATCTTAAATCATTTAGATATAATTCTGTAACTTAATTAATCTCACAAAGAAAATAATGAACATCATCCCATGCTACATTTCTTACCCAAAACGCGCGATTTACTTATCGTTTGCTGAAATTGTCATAAATATGTTTCGCAGTGCAATCGTGTCAAGCGGCCAAATGTTAAACACGGAGAGGGAACTGGGCATTCGTTTGCTGCTGTATTTGGAGTCAGCTTAAGAAGTGCTCGGAAGATTAAAACACTGTTGGGCAATGCGCACATACCAGGATGTTCTCCCGGCCGCGAATTTTTTTTCCGTACATGGAACCGCAAATCCTCCTTGTGCGCAAGTGCGTGGACTTCTTGCTGGACCTTTCCATAGGCAATCCACGCAATCCCATAGACTGTCACATGCGACTCATTTACGATGGTTTGTAGTCTTCGCGTGCAGACCCTATCAGTGATACTTGTTGCGTTCGCGCGGGCACTGATTTTTCTCTCTTTCCCCAATAATACTCATTCTTTCTCTCTTTCTCCAATGTGCTTGCACTCTCTCTGTCATTCTATATTAGTACTACTAGTACTTATTTCAAATGTTCTGCTGAGGGCCAGAAAGCCATTTACTAAAAGCACAACTAATGCCCTTCTGGCTCTCAACCAACTATGAGATCGATGTTGCTTGTACGAGTGGTACATAGCGAGGGGAGTCTACCGCCGGAAAAGTATTGAGTCAAAATACTAAATGATAGTTGAAAATATAATTGTATTTCCAAATGTAAAGGTATCCATCACATCATTAGAAACATACAGGCATTAAACAAAAAAAAAAACAAAAAAAAAACAACAACAACAAACAACAACAGCTTAAACAATAAAGAAAGAGGATGGCAGCTCAGAAAGTTTCGTACCTCTTCTCTGCCAAAGCCGAATATAAGATTAATCAGGCAGCTTAAGATTGAAATCGGTTGCATATCTGCACATCAGTTTCATATTCATTTCAGTAAAAATTATGTTTTCTCTAATTTTCGTTTATAAAAGTACAACTACAAACACCACACCGACTACATATTAAATGTAGGCCAGTAATATATGCCTGCATAACAAAAAGGTATACTAGAAAGACAATCTAAGAGTTGTATTTTACATCGACTGAGTGTTTTTGACAATGAAGAACATGAAATACTAATCAACTGCTTCGTGTTCAATGGCTGCAGAATTGGGCAGCACGATTAGTGTTATAGGTTTCCAGGGATCATCCTTCTCAACCACTTTTGAGTTCACTGCACTGGCTTCCTTTGAGACAGAGAATAATTTTTAAATTACTTGTGTTTGTGTACAAAATACTTAATAATCAAGCTCCAAAGTATTTTTGTAATTGTTTGAATTATACACACCCACCAGAGCACTGAGGTCAGTCAGTGATCCCCTTCGTCTTACATATTAAGTTACTCGTACATTAGCTGGTGATAGGACATTTACTGTGTCAGCTTCAAAACACTGGAATGATTTGCCACTCACAATTAGACAGTCTCCATCAATTACAATATTCAGAAAGGCATTGAAAACCCATCTTTTTTGCAGTTTGTAGTTTAGGATTTCACATGATTAATTTCGTAATTATAATTACATGTATTTGCACTGTTTGACTTATTGTAAGCGCTTTGGGCCTTATGGGAAAAACGCAGTATAAATGATAAATAATAATAAAATGTACATTGCGGTTATAATATAAACGTTAAAGTGTCTGTTTAAAAAAAAAAAAAATCTTTTCAGTTCAACTGTAATAGAAAAAAATTGTATTGATGATATTATAAAAAAAATGCATACAAAATAGTAACTAACTACCAACCTACTACAACAACAACTACCACTACTACCACTACTACTACCACTACTACTACCACTACTACTACTACTACTACTAATACTACTACTACTACTCCTACTACTACCACCACTACTACTACTACTACTACTACCACTAATACCACTACTACCACTACTACTACCACTACTACTACTACTACTACTACTACTACTACTACCACTACTACTACTAGGCTACTACTATACTACTACTACCACTACTACCACTACTACTACCACTACTACCACTACTACTACTACTACTACTACAACTAGTACTACCACCACCACCACCACCACTACTACTACTACTGCTACTACTGCTACTACTGCTACTACTGCTACTACCGCTACTACTGCTACTACTGCTACTACTGCTACTACTGCTACTACTACCACTACTACCACTACTACCACCACTACTACTACTACTACTGCTGCTGCTGCTGCTGCTACTACCACTACCACTACTGCTACTGCTACTAGTACTAGTACTACTACTGCTACTACTGCTACTGCTACCACTACTACTGCTACTACTTCTGCTACTACTTCTGCTACTACTACTGCTACTACTGCTACTACTACTACTATTACTACTGCTACTACTACTGCTACTACCGCTACTACTACCACTACTACCACTACTACCACCACTACTACTACTACTACTACTGCTGCTGCTGCTGCTGCTACTACCACTACCACTACTGCTACTGCTACTAGTACTAGTACTACTACTGCTACTACTGCTACTGCTACCACTACTACTGCTACTACTTCTGCTACTACTTCTGCTACTACTTCTGCTACTACTTCTGCTACTACTACTGCTACTACTGCTACTACTACTACTACTATTACTACTACTACTACTACTGCTACTACTACTATTAAGGCTACAGCACTAGGCTACTTCTGCCACTAGTACTAGTACTACTACTACTATACTACTACTACTACTACTACTGCTGCTGCTGCTGCTTCTACTACTACTACTACTACTACTACTACTTCGAGCACTAAGCACAATTCTTTGTTTAATTTTAATGTCTGTGTAGGTCTATCTACAATGCTTTGTTTACTCTTAAATTAATGCTGTCATGATTTATTACCGCACAGATTCATAATTTCAGGTGTCGGATATTTACCTTTAAGTGTTTGCATGCATGAATATATTTCTGCAGGTTATAGGCCTTTTGGGGTCTGCCCTTCTGCGCTGCTTTGATAAAAGGAAGCAAGTGACGTGACATCTAAATTTCCCTAAATTTTAGTTGATATTTCATATTACATCTAATATGAAAAATGAAAAATTGAATAATTCATTCTTATCAATTATGTTCATTCACAAAGTAAAACATATGATATACAATGATATTGTGTATTTATGTTAAACTAAAATTGTTTGTATGATTATATTCATGCAAATGTCATTGTAGGCCTACTTCTTTGGAAATGAATAAATATGATTTTGACAATTTAAATATGCTTTTCCTCCAGGCCAAATTTTATACATAAACACCTGCTTCTGAGATATGTTAAATCTGTATTCTATGGTATATAGTAGTAGTACTAGTAGCAGTAGTAGTAGTAGTAGTAGCAGCAGCAGCAGCAGCAGTAGTAGTGGTACCCTGATAGCAGACGTATGTCGTTAAGACGTCATAAAATGGTCTCAAACTGGTCCACACGTCATACGTCGTATAGATGACTATTTTGCGACGGCAATACAACGTCTTTTTTATGACCAATATTTCCCCACTTTTTGTTTGACCATAATATGATGTAAATTTTACGTCAAATTATTTACCACTTTATTACGTCTTCTCTAAGACCAGAATAAGACGGGGTTTTTACGTCAATTATTTCCCACGTTTTAACAACTTTTTAAAGACCACAATATGACGTGATTCTTACGTTATTTTTTACATCCATATATTGTTACCATTTTTTATGGCTTTTCAAATGAGATCACAACTATCATCATTTACGACTTCTTGCTTTTTCAAGACATAAGATTTATTCAAAGAAGAAATTTTCATTTTCTACCCTGAAATTAATAGAGGAACGTTCCATGAAGAGTTTTGTCAGTGATTTTTACTGACAACTGTTATAAGCTACTGAAAATCCTTTCATTTGATTGGCTGAGAGCAAATTAGTGGGTGAAAATCACATACTTGCCAACTCTACCGATTTAGGCGGTAGACTACCACTTTTCATGGAATTTAAGCACCTACCGACTTTGAACTCTCTTTTCAGTAAAAACTACCTAATTTGATCATTTAATGGACCAAAAGTTTATTTTCATCCCTTATCATTTATTACTGGCTCCATCACCCAATATTTATCATACTTTGAAGGATTTTTTTGTTTTTATTTTCACGTATATGAAGTCATCTAACTTCAAATTTCAAAAATTCATAACAAATTTTCCAAACTATCTTAGTCTAAGTATAGAAGCAGTGTCAGTCATGCACCTTTCAAAAGCAAACATCTTATGTGCATCATTACGATTCAAAATATCGAAATTTTAAGGCAGAAGGGAGAAAAAATACCTTGGCATGTTTGGAAGCTTTTTTTTCAGTTTTCTTGGAAAATCGAGAATATTCATTTACAATACCTTTCAAGATTTCAAAGCTGAAAAGCGGGAGCAGTGTCATCCAATTTCGAAAGCAAGAATTTAACGTGCATGACCATGATAACGCCCATTGTATTTAGTTTCCAACTATCGAAAGCTTTTAAAGACGGAAGGGAGAAATAAATGCCATTGGAAACTTTATTTTCATTTTTCTTAGAAAAGTGAGAATAGTCACACTACCTTTCAAGATTTCGAAGCTGAAAAGCGAGAGTGGTGTCATTTTAATCACATTTCAAAAGCAAGAGTTTAATGTACATCATGATGCCTACTATTAGTTTCCAAATATCGACACGGAGGAATAAATACCTTTGTAAACTCATTTTTTCTTGGAAAAATGGGAAGAGTAAAGTACATTACCTTTCAAGATTTCAAAGCTGAAAAGGGAGATGAGGAAATGGTACCTTTTAGTTTCAGTGCTTCAGTAATCAATATCCAGAACTATTTATGGAATTGATATACATAATCATTTTTTAAAGGAAAAAAAATAGTTGAATATTAGAAATAATGTCTCGCTCTGAAAGGCTGCTCCCCGGGAGATTTTGCAGAGAATTGTCCAGACGCAAATTTGGAACAAAAGTGCATGTTGAAAATAATGAGTTAAGGCTACAACGGATCGGGACAACAGACTGTGAAAACTTTCCTAAAGTGCTCTAAAATATGTTTGACTGTTCAAAAAATATAAAATCTTCCGCTCCGTCGCTACGCTCCCTTGCATACAATGAAGCAGGTAATCAGTTAATTTTCAGGTATTATGATAGTATTGGATATTTATACACCGCACATATTCACTAAACAAAGGTGCTCAAGGCGCTCTCAATACTATACCCCGGCTCAGCTAGACTAGCAATTTCAGTGCTCACAGCATTTTAGGAATTTCTTCCTGCCCGTACCCATCTTCACCTGGGTGGAGAGTGGCAAAATGCAGATTAATTGCCAAATGACATAAGTGCATACTGCATATAGCCATAATTCTATTTTGTGACTATAAGAGTTAGAGAATGCAAAGTTCTAATCCTGCTAATTGGAACTACACAACGAAATGTGGGGTCAATGGTAATTAAGGAAATATTCAGGGGGTCCCTCCTCCCTATGAAAAGAAAAGAAAAGAAAAATGAGCAATACTGACCCCATTAAAACAAAACAGAGAAAAAATAAGTGGATGCTTAGATCAGACCGTGAAACAGTTGTATAGAAAGTGCTTTAAAATGCAAGGTTTTTCTCTCTTGGTCACCACGTGACCGCGCATCCTGAAAGAAAGTAATTTCCTAAGAGCTTCACTAAAACGCTAGGTTTCGATCCTTTATGAAAATACAAAATTCTCTCATTCACATGTCGCCCCCTCCCCGTCGTGAAAAACCTCCCCTGATACCCCTTCAGATCCTTGCCCCCGCACTGTACCGACAAAAAAATAATAAAATTTAAAAAAAAAATCTACCTCTTTTTCATTCTTCAGTGTTGGCAAGTCACTGACTTCGGCTCTTCATGAAACACTCGATCATACGTAGTAGTAATAGTAGTAGTAGTGGTGGTGGTGGTGGTGGTGGTGGTGGTGGTGGTGTTGGTGGTGGTAGTAGTAGGTTGGTAATTAGTTATCATTTTGTATACATGTTTAAAAATAATATCATCAGTATAATTTTTTCTGTTACAGTTGAATTGAAAAGATATTAAAAAAAAACCAGACCCTTTAACGATTATATTATAACTGCATTGTACATTTCATGTTCTTCATTGCCAAAAACAGTCGATGTAAAATGCAACCCTAAGATTGTTTTTCTAATATACCTTTTTGTTATGTAGGCCTACATTACTGGTCTACATTTAATGTGTAGTCAGTGTGGTGTGTGTGGTTGCACTTTTATAAACGAAAATAAGAGAAAACCTTTTTAATTAAATAAATATGAAAATGATGTGGAGATAAGCAACCGATTGCAATCTTAAGCTGCCTGATAGAAGAGGTACTTTCTGAGCTGCCATCCTCTTTCTTTGTTGTTTAAGCTGTTGTTGTTGTTGTTTGTTTTTTGTTAAAGGCCTGTATGTTTCTGGTGGTGTGATGGATACTTGTTCCTTACACTTGAAAATACAATTATATTCTCAACTGTACATTTAGTATTTTAACTCGATACTTTTCCAGCGTTAGACTCCCCTCACTATGTACCACTCGTACAAGCAACATCGATCCCATAGTTGGTTGAGAGCCAGAATTAAGAGCATTTGTTGTGCTTTTAGTTAATGGCTTTCTGGCCCTCAGCAGAACATTTGAAATAAGTACTAGTAGTACTAATACAGAGTGACAAAGAGAGAGTGCGAGCACATTGGAGAGAGAGAGAGAGAGAGAGAGAGAAAGAAAGAATGAGCATTATTGGCGAAAGAGAGAAAAATCAGTGCCTGCGTGAACGCAAGAAGTATAAGCGATAGGGTCTGCGCGCGAAGACTACTAACGATTGTAAATGAGTCGTACGTGATAGTCAATGGGCTTGCGTGGATTGCCTATGGAAAGGTCAAGCAAGAAATCAAGTCCACGCACATGCGCACAAGGAGGATTTGCGTTTCCATGTACGGAAAAAAAATTCGCGGACACAAAACAAGATTGGTCTCATTAGGTGGTTGAATGGGGCAGCATTATCTTTTTCACATCAAATTAGTAAGACAGGAAGGCCAGTCGAATGACTGAACATACAAACTTTTACAGAGAGCACTATTATTGTGATCACTCCATTTATACAGTATGAATTCTTTTTTAATATCTCGTGCACTTCCTAATTTCAAATTCAATATTCTTACCTGTAACACGTTCACTTCGGCATTTTCAGAGCTGACATTTTTATCTCTGACATTTTTACGTCTGACATATTTACCTCTGACATTTTTTCCCCTGACATTTTTACCTCTGACATTTTAATCTGACATTTTTACCTCTGACATTTTTACCTCTGACATTTTTACCTCTGACATTTTTACCTCTGACATTTTTCCTCTGACATTTTTTCCTCTGACATTTTTACCTCTGACATTTTTACACCGAACCAATCTTTCATGACCCTGGGTTAAAAAGGGTGCAGATGAATTTCAGCTGCGATGCACAATTGCAAGTGCTGGGCTTCGAATTCATTATTGACACACACAGAGTTTGTGGCCTCATTGTTTCCAAAAGTGAAAATTTAGTTTTATATTCTCAGCTTTATTCTACAAATATTAATAACGGAAAATTCACAAAACCTAGTCCAAATAAATTTGACATCCTTCAACTTTGTAGTGTCCTAAATTATCAATATTAAAAAGTGTCATTTTTTCCCCCTCTCTTTTTACACCTAATACAGAGATAAAAAATAAAAGTTTAATCAGTAATCTATCTCGCCATAAAATTTATTTCATAGTAAACAGTAACTGATATTCTGTTTGATGGTCCTTTACTGTGCAGCCACGGATGACAACCGCAAATAGTATAATCAAATCCTTTTGTGAAGTTTGGGCTGAAGCAAAGAAGGTGAGATTAATGTCCTTATGCATTTGTTTTGTCAAAATGGCATCATTGAACAGAAAACTAGTTAGAGAGTTTAATACCATGCAGCGAATTTCAAAGGCATATTCGCTGAAAATTTTACATAGAACCTTTCAGATTTTGGTATTGCTTGTTTTTGATACGCACTATATAGAATCAGTTATTATTGTCAAATGTAGTGGTTTTTTTCTGTGATTTTTTTTTTTTAATTCAAGACTTTTGAAAATTCACAATCATTACTTTTAATGTGTAGGAAAGAAAAAATACTTGAAATTAGTTGGTATTTCATGGGAGTAAACAGCACAGAGGAATGTCTGGGATTTCGTATAAATTACTTTTCTTCCTTTCATCATTTTATTATAAAAGTGTGGTCTGTTGGTATCAGTGAACTATTCCCTGTTTTAAAGTTGAGGTGTTACGTATACGCATGCGAAGTATGTCGAATTTTTACAAATTTGACAGATTTTACAGTTGATCCTTATTCATGATTCCACCTTTCTGACCAACCTTTTCTTTCTTTAAAGGTTCGATTCAACGCTGCCCCCCAAAACTATTCTCTTTTTATCCGAATATTTCAAAGTAGTCATGATGGATATTTATTTGTTCTTTACGCGATTCTCAAGGTCCGTGAAAAAATTGGCGGCCATTGGTCATGTCGCTGCAGAGTCTTAAGGGAAGGGGGCATGATGCCCCACCCCGTCATCAAAACCTCCGAAATAGCCTTATAAAAACCTAATATAACAGATTTTTTTTAAAGGATTAAATGTATGCAGGATTGAAGTTGAAGAGGAAGAGACAATCATCGAAATAAAATGTTGGCCTTTTAGTAAGGAAAAATGATAAGTTCCAAGATTTTGAAGAAAACAGTATACTTTTCAGGCCTTTGTTACACCTGTCGCTCAAAATTTATTACGTTAATAGTCAGAAATTCATGGCAGTGCTTGAGGTAGATGTCTCTTTCTGTCTGTCTTTCATTTTGCGTAGGTATACTTCGTCAAGATTGAATGATTATACCATTGCATTCATATGACGAGAAGATTTTATTGTAAGAAATGAAGCGTTCAATGTGAAGTATGTTTATAGAGCAAAGGGGTTAACAACCCATTGTTAACTACGTGTATGTTCGTGATAAGGTTTTCATAAATATCCATCCGAAGGTATATAAACTTTCTATCGAGTAGACAAAATACAAACAATTCACATGAAGAGTGAATAATGGCGAAGATCTCTCGTGTGTTACTCTTGTCGACGTTTCAAGTTTCGAGTTAGATTTTTTGGTAGTTCAAATTTTGATCATAATTGTTAAGCGGCATGTCTCAACTTGCTTGTTTCACCCTCTACAGTCATGTTAGTGATAGTGTTATTGGCGGTAATGTTTATTGGTCTTATCTCAAATTCGTCATATAAACCGCAGTGTTCTTTCATCTGTAATTGGCCCCATATTCAAATGGTCGGTCCTATACATCACAATGGTCTTGTATCACATTGGTCATACATCACGTTTCATTAATCCTATACTGCACTGGTCTTTAGAACCACTGGACCTATATCAGACTTGTCTTGCGTCTCATTTTACCCTGGGGCCCGTTGCATAAAACTTACTGTACTGGATTTTGATTGGCTGTTGATGATGTCATGTTGCTCAACAGCCAATCAAATTCCAGTAAGTTGCTGTAATAGTAAAGTTACTATTTTAGTCAGTTTTATGCAACGGGCCCCAGGTCTTTCCTCTTTGGTCCTATATCACAGTGGCCTTAAGTCTCATTGGTCCTGTGTCAAATGGTTCGTTCCCTGTTCTTTATCACAGTGGTCCTACACAGGAGTTATCCATTGAAATTTAACCGTTATCCTTACTCCAATCCCAAATGAGACATACAGGAAATTAACGGACTTTTACTGGACAACGCAGTTATAACTAACAAGAAAAGCAAAACAAGAGAAGACAAAGGAACCAAAAACATTCACACTACATGTACGTCTGCATAACCATAATTATAACGATGACAATGATGATATTAATGATAGTAATAAAACAATAATTATCCAATAATGATTGTAATGATGGTCATATCGATAATAATGATAATGATGATGGTGATGATGATAATAAAAATATTACTAAATGTTAATAATAATCGTCATTATCATCATCATCGTCATAATCATCATGATATTAAGTGATGGAAATGATATTAATGAAATGCAGCTGCTATATTGCGCTACCATTTAGAGGAACAACGCATTTCCAGTCTGAAAAGATGAAAATAATGAAGATCACGAAAAAGACTATCATTGTTATCTAATCTCCAATAAGCAATTACACACTAAGAAATTAGGGTGCAATTCTGCACCCTTACCGCTGGTACAATATCAGCACTCTGAACTCGACCCTGCACCCTATCCTATAGGGTGCTGCTATTGTACCAGCGGGGGTGCTGAATTGCACCCTAATTTCTTAGTGTGTAAGCATTTTACACATATTACTGCGCAAAATCCATGTCCCCACTTTGGACCTTTTACCTGGGTGATTCAGACCTTTAAACACCTTCTTAGGTCTATTTGAAAGTTTAAGCATTACCAAGGTTTTAATCAGATTCAAGACTGACAGTTTATTAACGTCATTTCGTCTTGCACCTTTGACCACATTCTAACGTATAACCATATCCAAGACGTATCAATTAGTATTTATAGGTTATAGATGACGTTCAAAGGATGTCGCTGTTTAAGGTGTCGCATTTTTAGGGCGAAATGTAATCTTTGTGCTAATCAGCCACTTTGACAGTGACACCGGAAGTATTGGGTCACACAGGAAGCACTTTATTTCTAGGCCTATTGATTCCCATGTTGGTTCTCATGCTACGAAAGGCCATTTGCAACCATTTAAATGATATAATGACAAAGGAGAGGAAGTGGAGGTGATCGAAGTCAAATATTTGGTCACAGGAAGACGTGTAATCATTTTTCGTGTTTTTTTTTCTTCAATATAATATGACAGCATCTTTATCATTTGAGTCACAAATAGAGCAGTACACTTCTTGGAATACATTAATATCTGTTCAAAAATGATTCAACTAATTGCCTATAGTATTTCAGTTCAGCTATACGTAGGCCTACACAAGCTTTAAATTTGAATTCCAGGCACGAAATTAATGCCGAAAGATCAGCGATTTCAACTTAATATTGATTTTGTTTAAACAAATAGAGAGAAAATTGGAAATTAAATTCTTTAAACACGGATTAAATGGAGGTGGAAAAAAATTAAAGAAAGGTGTTGATGCTTTATCTATTACTTTAATAATCCCTCAAATTAAGATTTATTGAATTCAATTCTATCAACTGTAAGTAGAAATTTGTTGTTCAAGTTAATGATATAACACTGATTTCGATCTGCATTTTTTAATAGTTTTATTTTAAAGAATTCTGCTTATACTACATTAAACCACAAATTTTTCCATGAAAGGATGTGAAACCTCATTACAAAATTATTTGTTTAAAATGTGTTTGTTTCGTTTAATTGGAAATACACACTATGCCTTATCACTTTTTGACAGTAAAATCTTTCCCTTGTTCCCTTTCTTTCATCATCTTCGAAAGAAGGAAGTTAGGTGCTTTTTAAATTTTCCCTATTATTTTTTTCAAGAAGATAGACTTAACAGTAAAACTTAGTGATACAGATCTATAGTAGCATCATGCATTGAGTTAAAAAAAAAATCAGATGATCACGTCATGGATCGTGGTTTCTTACATGTGGCGAGCAAAGCTGGAATGAATACGACGAGGTATTTACCAGGACGTGAATCATAGCTAACTTATCAAAAACCGATCAACGAATTTATTCTCCTATCATCCGAAATTCTCGATGATGGGACTTATTTTCATGGTCGCCATGTCGACCTGATTTGTTTGGTTGGAATTTGCAGTCACGCGAAGGTGAAATACGGGAATAATCCCACTTTACCTTGACTTTATGTGGGTTAATTTTGATGGCAGGCATGGGACATCATTTTGTGCATGCTTTATATGAAAAACAGATGGATAACTTCTTTACTAATATCTTCCCATTTTATTCCTTGAATTTTTAAAATTTCCATGAATGAAAATGAAAAGACTTAAGCAATCAAAATTGCTCAATCAAAAATTGATTTACCAGAATGGTTCATGAAAAATAAAGTCCAGTTATGATTAAGGGTGGGTTTTTTTAGTTATCATGCTTTAAAAAGTCTTCTACTCAAGGAAATTGAGATATATTTCTTAAAATCTGATTTTCCAGATGTATTGTCATGTAGACCTGTGCGCCAGGATGATGTAATATGTATAACGATGAAAATATTCAGGAAATGGTCCATCGCTATGCGTTATTGTATGACAAAAAAGTGATTTGTATAGAAGAGCAATCACAAACACGTGTAGTAATGGTAGTAAAACATTTGATGGTGACTTGCTTCCCAAACAGACTTTGTTATTTCCTTGATAATGTAACTATGTAATGAACTATTGGCTTGCGGTGGTTGATCCGTAATAAGCAAATTGTAAGCAACGATCAAATCAACCGTACAGGGAGGAAATATAGATTTTCGGCTCTTTAGCCCTTGTCAAGTAGAAACATTTATTCAGATTTAATCAGCATTCTTCAAATCATTAAAGGGCGCAACAGTTAAGTGCCCAAGGTACAGAAAATATGCATGATACTTACAATGGACACAAATGTTTTTTTACGATTTCCTGCCATGTTGTGTCGGTGTCGTCGACACCATTTATAGGAGTGCCTACACCAGATGCCGTATGTCCATCGTCCATCATTGACAGGAGTTGAAGTAACACCAAAAGGTAGCAATTGAATCCCATTTTTCTTCTAGTAGTTTATTCATACAATCTTGAAGATAAAATTATTCGACTAATGCGAACTTCATTATATCATCCTCCGATATAGTATATGCAAGCGTTGCATAGTAACTATGTAAGTAGTCAGCTCATTCATGCACAGTCTTGAAGATCAATCTTTCCAAATCCTTTTTTGTATAAGCGAATGAAGTCTTGTATGAACTGATATCTGCTAAACCACACCAGTAGGAAGGTAATATTTATGTCACACCAATACCAGAATAGATCTCAAAGATAAAACAGAAATATCCAAATATCCAATTACTCAGAAACAAGTGATGGACAGTTCCAAATAGCAAATGACGCGATGGGGGTCCCCGAATGATGAAAACGATCTACATGGGTTTTCATCGAACAGATAAGTTCATGGTAACTCATTGTAGATTTGTCCTTACTGTGACACAAATTTAAACCACTGTGTTGAAAATGATGTCAGTCCCACGGCGTGAATTCCCATAATATTGCAACACTTGTCACATCCTCACCACAGGCTGCATGTTTTACAATGCTTTTAATTCCGATCTATGCAGTAACCAACATAGCACAGATCAGCGAAAGAACAATAGCAAAACTATATCCGTCAGGAACAAATGCCAGTCACTGTTATGAGTCGAGGAACATCCCACCAGTTTGATAAAGAATTCTTGATCCCAATACATATACAGGCCTAATATCCTCTCGATTCCGGTATTATGGAAGTCTCATCCATCAGAATAGTTCAACAGCCTAATTGTGTCACTTCGCTCTTTTAGCAAGCACACTTTTGCCTGGATGCCTCTCTCGAACAGGTTTTAATGACAACAGATCTTGTTATCACTGATACACATTGTCAAAATCGTGTAGGTGAAATTAAAGTCAAGTTTCCGGTGAACGGATGAATATGAAACAACATGCAGGGAATTCCGATTTTCATGATTTTACCTTGTTATTCACGAAGGAATCTTTCTTGAATGTGTGAATTAAACGTCGGCTTCTCAATATAGACCCATAACCACAATGTAATTGATGTAGCAACTGGTTGCACCCTTCGATGACGTCTTTATTCGTCTGATCAGGAATTTAAGGCTGATTGAATCAAAGTAGACTAAAACTAGGCATAATGAAGTCGTTGAATCATTGAGAGGTTAAAGTGGTATTTCCACTTGACCCTAAACTTGTAATAATTATCCAACGTACAAAGTTACAGTAATCCTCCATCAGCATAATGGAGGCATGTTACGAATCCTTCCATCAGTTTTATTAAGACAAGGTAGCAGTCTGGAGCATATGCCTTCCTAAGAACCAAACACCTATATAATAATCCTTCTAACTTGTTTTTTAACCTTATCTTGACAAGCTTTAGCCGTACCAGATCAGATTCCGACCATACTTAGTAACTGCTTTCTGAATGACAATGACACCGCCGCTGAAAGTTTATCGCACAGGTAACTCTGGACCAATTGCCGTGACGTCCTTGTAATCTAGGGGCGTAGTGCGCCAACAACGAAACGGTTAAGGAGGGGTGACGATATCAAAAGATGTGGCGCCACGCGAATGCCTTTCCTCTATTCTTTTCCTTCACGTTTTCCCCGACAAATATTCAGTTTCCGACGGTATTTAGTAACTGCTTTCTGAATGGGAATTACTCTCGTTTCTAGTGCAGGCAAATCTAATGGTGACGTCCTTGTACCTAGGGCTGTAGTGTTCAAATTACAGTACTGGAGGGGCGATTGTATAAAGAGGTGCATCACGAGAAAAGACGAGTTAATTTTTCCTTTTGAATTTGTTAATTTCTGGTGGTTTTTTTGTTTGCTTTGTTGGAAATACTACGTCACCAGTGACAAAATATGTTTTAAAACAGAAATAATTGTTTTGACTAAATAATTGCATGCATCTATGAAAAGTTAATTTTTGCTACACTCTAATCTTCCCATAATTTGTAACTCTACTGTTATGGAGATTGGCAAAGTTGCTAAGAGCGCGCGCTCAGAGGGTCATGAGTGAAGCTTGGCTCCTAGTATTCTTCAGCAAGACATTTAATCCACCTTTGGTGCACTCTATCCAGGTGTATAAATGGGCACTCTACACTGCTGAGGTAATGTCATGTAAGCGCCTTGAGCACTCTTTGGGGTTGATGTGTTGCGCAGTATAAATATCTTCATTATTATTGAGAGTAATACCCTCATCATTTAGATTTTTAGGTTTTCCAAACATGTAGGTCATTGATTTCCCAGGCTACCTTCTACCTTTACTCTCATGATTCGTGAATGTGTGATAAACATTGTTTATTGCAATGTTTTGTAGTCCTTCAGGATTTCCAGCTTCAGAAAAATATTGCTGGCTTTATTAAAAGTGAGGGCGGTGGGAGAAGGTACAGCCGTGCTTGTATCAACATAATAGCATTGTTCTGAGCCTTGCTTCCGACAGTCGATAATTTATAAATAAATGAGATGAATTATCAAAACACGTATGAACACATCGTTACCGTGATGAAGGCAATTACCATTTCCTCGCTTTAATTTCAGATATTCAGACAACATCCTGTTGACGTGTATTTTCGATTAGAATTTTTTGGTAAGCGTCGATAATCATAGGTGTATTTTTTAAAAGGCAGAGTAACGCCAGGACGAGTTTTGTATTCTACTGATTTATGAAGTGCCACGTGTCGATCTATTCATCCCGTTCGTTTGGTGATCCGACATGATTTTCTGGCGACAGTTGCTTCGGGCTTTATTTCGACCAAATTACACTTTATGGGGTCAGGTTTTAGGATAAGCTATAAGGTTAGGGTTAGGGTTTGGTATAACGTTTGGTTTAGGGAGCATGCGTCGTCCACACGATATTATTGACAACGATTATTGAATTATATAGATAAATTAATCATCACTTCATTCTCTCTTTTTTCATGCTTTATTCATGGCCGAAGTTATTTTTTCTTATTTACTTCGTTACGGAATTACATTTAGAAATTTGAACGGAAGGAGAAGTTGGCCGTCGGTCAGGGGCTTCATTAATCAGTGGACTCTTGGTCCAGTTCCAAGAGTACTGGCCACAATCTTGCAGTGTGCTTTTCGTGCACTGCTTTTCCCCCTACTGAGTTCCCTTAGAACTAAAATAATAAAGAGAGATGGAAGTAGAAATTAACCTCCAGTTCTTATTTCACCTTGAAATGCCAGATGTTAATTTTTTCAAAAAAGAATTACCATTTAAAAAAATTTGTTTACCTAATTACCTAGAAATTTTATTGTGAAGATGTTGTGAATGATGCGATGGTATGAAAAGGAATTGTAATCTAACTTTGATGGTTATTTACACATGCACATACACACTCTCACACACCCGCACACGCAAGGTGATTTTGTTCAGCACCAATTTGATAGTAATTATTTTGTTTTGATAACACCGTGCATGTTTGTCCACACCCAAGTGAAATAAAAGAATTTTTTTTAAAAAAAGGGGTGCATCCAAGCTTCAATGACCGGGGCAAAAATTCAAGAAGTGTTGACAAGAAAAACAAATCTTACGAAATTAACACTTAACATAAAAGATCACCAGTCATTTAACAGAAATCTTATTGTGGCAAGCAAACAAAATAGCAAGGAAAAATGCAACCACAGATTCTCCCGCCCGAAACACCTTCACCTGCTCCTGTTCTCACCAATTTTATACGTGTAACGACAAATATAATTTGCTTATATTGCTTCCTTTTATTTTAGGAATGAATATTGCACTAAGTGTATTCTGTTTGAAAATGCAGGAGAGTAAATAGTTACCTCACTTACACCCCTCCTGCTCCTGTTTCCCACCCCTCTGATTGACTTGTCATGTGAAAGCCTAGTACTCTGTTGAAAGAGAATTACCCACAGAGGAAGACATCAGCGTGCAGTCTTCCTTCCTCTAAGCCTTCTAACCCTGTGGAGCTCTCCTAACCGTGATAGTTACCAAGGTTATCTATTGTACAGACAAAATGAAATACACAAGTGCAGTGCAGAGAGTAATTGGGCTTATGTCAAGAGTGATAGGAGAGAGTTTTCATTTTACGCTTATGCTCGTTTGAATAAAAGTTTTTGCGAATGTCAGATATTTGATTTTCATTTTCATTTCATTCATTGCCGATATGAAGCTAATTTTCTTCTAAAATTGTTTGAAGTGCAAAAGTGCAGCGGTTATCTGCAACCGTATATCATTTGATTAAAAAGTTTAGGCGAAAAAAAAAAGAAGAAGAAGAAAGCTTTAGAATAAAGAGTCCATTTTTCTCTCATCATGCTCATCGTGCTTCCTGTTATGGCACCTCTACCTATTTCTTTTTTTAACATCCACGGGTCATTTCTCGCACTCTTTCTCCCCTCTATCTATGAACTTACACATTCTATATATTTCCAGATAAAAACAAATGCTATCTAGAGCATGGATAATCTTACGGTATAATCTGATAACCACTTTTTTGTGCCAACATTTATGATATCAAATGAAAAATCCCCCCCCCAAAAAATGTAACATATATAAGACCAAAAGGAAACTGAAACAATAGATCTTGGATTGTATTTTTGAACATGTAAACCTATCACAGGGTGTGAGCTTGGTCCAAAGTCTCTAGTGTGTGTTAACAAAGGAAGTTAGGCCAAGATCTAATTTTTGCGTTGTTAAACATGACTTAGACGTGTAGTTTGGTTTGAATGATTTAGTGGAATACAGGCCAGTTGGTTGATGTGAATAACTGTTCTGAAACATGAAGATGACCCAATAAATGCGAACTGGTGAAAGTTTGAGAGAAATCCGAGGAAGCTGTTAGATTGTGAAGTTTTTCTAGTAAAATTGGCAACAACTTTATTATTTTGAGCTATCTTTTTTCTTCTTTTTTGGTTTCTTTTTTCTTATAAACAAGTTATCACGGTGGCAAAAAACAAAACAAAACAACACAACAACAACAAAACATTTTTAACCATATTATTTCGGAAAGTGTGAGGACACACTTCTCTTTCGGGCAAACTTGCTTTTTATTGAAAAATACCGGAAGACAGGTGGATTCCCTTCTTAGATAATGATGAAAAGCACTTGATTTTTTGTTTTTTTGTTTTGCTTAAGAGGAATTAATTCCCTATAAAACCGACGGACTGTTAAGATGTCTAGATCTTTATTAAAGGTATTTATAATTTTCGAAAGATACTTAAGTTTTACACGTATTATACAGTGCAATATGAATGAGCAATATTCTTTTCATTGCTTTATGTCGAGCTTTTCCTTGAAAGCATTCACTACTGAGTTCTTACTTCTATACCTCTTTCAAGAAGATGTCAAAACGTTGATTGTATATTTGAGCTTGTTTGCTTTTTGCTTTTAATGTTTTCATCAGCATCCTGGTCTTCAGTGATAAACTGTAGGACTCTATCAAATTAAAGTGTTGATAGAAATGCAAATGTGTGGGTCGGCGATGTTCATTGCAATTCTTGCTGAGATGCCACAGTTATGCACCGAAGTGTATAGCTGATGCACTGTGTGTTTGCAGTCTGCAATGAGTTTCTTAAAACAAGAAACTTGATTTTCCCCATATATTACACGAGATAATGATGTCTGGCCTCCGCTGCATAAAACTTACCATTGATGGTAACTTTGCCATCAATTATGGTAACTTCCATGGAAACCTTGAATTTGATTGGGTTGAGCAATGTTACCATGGTAGTTACCATTGATGGCAGAGTTACCATCAATGGTAAGTTTATGCAACGGGGCCCTCATAAACTTGTATTATTCATGTCAAAGCTTATTCCTTCTCCATATGAAAGAAATATGTTATGAAATTGTCACCCATCAAGAAATATGGATGGTAATACATGTATGTAAAAGCAGTTTTTGCACAGAATAATGTTATTGCATTTGATTATGATAAAACATAATAAACACAAAATAAAGACACACACACAGACACACAGTGATTTCTCATGATGTTCATTTATTCAGTGGTCAACATTCTTCCACTTTTGAAATGAGAATGGGGTGGATATTTGGACTAGTCCTTTCTCATAACCCCACCCATGTCCGTCCTTGCGGAGGAAAGCAAAGAGGGAATCGCTGAATCCCTCTGCCCAAGTGGCATGTGGCATTGCAAGTTTAAAATTGTTGTAAGTCGACTGTCCCTAGCTCCATCATCACAAATGTTGTGTCATATGGAAGAAGAATAAATTGCATTTTTAAAGATGCGTTATATTTTAGTTACACGTATGTTATAATATTTATTTTGCTATGGGGGAAACAGCGTTTCCTAAAAAAAAAAAAAAAAAAAAAAAAAAAGCTCACTGTACAAATGACTCGAACGATATTTCGTAATTACATGAAAGTTTTTGAAATCATTACTTTTCTTTATCTTTTGCTTTCTTGCTCATGTGGCATGATCTTTTGACCGTGCTTCATTTTCTCACGCGAACCACCTTACCGGACATGCCAAATAAGATAGGTGTGCGGAGCATCACGCCGGGCGGGTTTAAATGCGAATGGTATGGACATTTTCTTGGCTCCTTGTATCCCAATCCGGTTATGTTTTTGTTATGTTAATCCTGAAGTTGGCCAGGATACAAGCGAGACAACCCTGACCCTGTAACATTTGTATCAGCCGCCGAAGAACACATCAAATATAAGACGTATAATTGAAAGTGATATGGCAGCATTTTATGTGCAATATTCCCAGAACACAGCGTGCATGGATGACGTAATGCAGATGTGGTTCCGTTTATTGCATTTATACCTTTGTCTTTCTGAAGTATTGTCTGTTTTCTGATCACCCTCTTATACGTCAAAAACTAAACAAAAACAAAACAAAACAAAACAAAACAAAACAAAACCCAGCAAAATAAAGACAAAACAACGACGACAACAACAAAACATTTAGCTGTGGGATCATCCCACGAAACCCACAATTCAGGGCCCCGTTTCATAAAACTTGTTATCAGTAACAACTGCCTTATTTCTATGACAAATTTTCTCTCAGCCAAGCAGATGCAAAGATTTCAGTAGCTTATAACCGTTATTGCAACTTGTTATTGATAACAAGTTTTATGAAACGGGGCCCTGGTCCCATGGACCTTTCAGTAATAGCTTAGGGTTCACGAGACCGACAGCCCAGATAGAAATGTCTCCACATATTAAAGCTATTTATTCACGAGTTACGTCATCTATGACATGACTGGAAAATTATATTAAGAAATAGGGCGAAGGAGAGGTAGAATGATATGGGATAGCATGGAGGATAAAGTCTATTCCGAATGCAATAACTTGGGAAGTTATGTTGGGTATATGCACAACATGCCATGTGCTGAGATTCGTTTGAATACTGCTGTCATTTTGTATGAAGTAATAGTAATTTAAATGAAGGCAGTTCTTCGCTAGGACAGGATTGGACACGATTATTCTGAGAAGGATAGAATAGTCATAATATAATTTTTTTAAAGCCAAATATGTATTCATGAAATTGAGTAAGCTATATTTAGCATGAAAAGCTTTCGCAATTTCCTGTAGGATTTTAAACGCATAATGTTTACATTTGTCAGTTTCGGAGGGTGTTTGAACTAATTTGGTCTCGTCCTGTCTAGGCTTTCCCTGTTTTATATTTCAGAGCCAGTCCGACACGTTTTCCTGAAGAAGGGTAGACGGAGCACTTGCAGTAAGGGAGCTCGAGGCTAATCAAAATGAAAGGTTTCTCTTGTAACTGATATCGTAGAGATGTGGCAGGAATGATATCACATCATCTTTAAAGGTATATAACAATTATGGCAAATTGTTTCGAATTTTTCAGTTCTGCTTATCTCGACAGTTCTACAAATTTACATCAATATTCAATTCAATTCAATTCAAAATGGTTTATTAAAATACTTTCATGGCGGCGCAGCCGTATTGCGAAAGTTTACAAGACATAATACAATGACAATTGAAATCAGCAGTACAAATATGAGAGATTAAACTTATAACAAGGTCAAAAATAAAATATATGTTAAAACTTATTGTTGTGAATTGCCGTGAAGGGAGAACATTTTGATCAGTAGAAAAAAGACATGGAGTTTGGATTTGCAAACATGTAACTAAAACCTGATATTTCGTGTGTTTTATAATCGTTCTGAAAAGTAATTTTGAAAAAAAAAAAGGATCATGATATTATTAAGAGCTACTCATAAATCCACACATTGCCAATCTTCTTTTAATATGATGTTGCTTCTTAATATGTGATTTTCTGCGTATACCCTCGATCTCCCAACTCGGAATAACAGCACATGTGTCTTCTTTAAATTCAACCTAGTTCGGAAGTGCAACGTCAGACATGATTTCCGATGTTCCAAACCTTTTAGGAAGAATTCGTAACCACCTCACTCTCTTCAAAACCCAAGTGAAATGATCTGTATAATGCATGCAGCTTGGCTTATCAGAGATGATATTCTTGTATGTACGGTATCAGTTGTTTTTGAAGAATGTATCTACAAAAGCGATGATTGTGGTTGATAATGGAAATGACCTCAATTAATGACATATACGAAGTTCACCGACATTATGTAGGGGAGGCATACTTCCGCCATGAGCATGATAATGTAAGTGCATGCTAAGGTTACTTACCCATGATGAAAAGGAAACATCTTCGAAAGACCGCCTTCAGTCTCTTGAACCAGCCAACATTTAAAGGATTTATTTTTTCTTGATCCCACGATCATTTACTTAAGCCGAGGTTGTGTTACATTTTGATATAAAATTATGCACGCCAAGACATATATGATATTTATGTAGTCTAATGATAAATATTTATATCCGAATCTCAACTGTGCGAACTTGACTCTCTTTCCGCCTTACTCTTATCTGCCTTTGTATATCTCCCTTCTTCTTTATCACATCCATTCTCTTTATCACTTTCATTCTTTCGTATAACCAAATTTACTTTCCTTCACGCCTGCTAGTTAGGTATTTAAGTATAATTTTGTTTGCTTGGTTTTGTGGGATGTTTTTCACCTCATGTGCTGTAATTCTTAATTGTAAAGCCAAATTGTTATTTTATTTTAGTTGATGTTTTTAATGGTAGGGTCCATAGTGATAGGATTAATAGAGATTTATAAATCTGGGAAATCTTGTTGAGTTTTATATTTTATTTGTTTCTATACCGTAAAGCATTGCTGTGTGACATGGTGCTGACATAACTGAAGTCGATACGCTTTGCCTGTATGTCAACAAAATTATTTCGACATCGTTCTGGCAATTTTTCAAATAAAGTGGAGCTATTTCAGGTACATTTTGCAAGGTTACAATGAGCAATACATGTAAATTTATTCATTCCATCGTTTCGTCACTGTCATCTTCATCGTCGTTGCAATCATCGTCGCCATCACTATCGTCATAATTATCGGTCATTAATTATTCATTTATTTATTTATTCTCCGCACATGGGCTGGATCACCAACCCAATTCAGCCAGAGGCTGTTCTTCTGAGGGGTCATCACATCTTCCTAATTGTATCATCGCTGTAGTAGAATTGAAATAGGCCTGTCAACACCAACCTCATCGATACACATGAATATTTATGTCATGTATTTCATTTCGTCCGAGAAAAAAAAAAAGAAGCAAAAAAAAAAAAAAAACACCTACCAATTTTCTTATAATACTGGATCCGCCTTATATAATTTACACTGGAAAGTAATCTCTCTTTGGTATCAATATTGTTTATTTTCATATACGGAAAGCTTTCTGATAACTAGCTGTTTCTATAACTTATTTGTGGAAAACAATATGAAATTGAAAACAATTTGTTGTCCTAGTGCTAACATAGTCGTCGTCGATTGGATTAAAAACTTGACTAGAGATGCAAAGGTCGCGGGTTTGAACCTCAGAGCGGCACTAGTGTCCTTTGGCAAGACATAATCTACATTTGCCACCCAAGTGTTAGGTTAGTACCGGGTAGGATGAAAAAGTCGTTGTGGTATGTTTAGCATTGTGAGCGTCTGTAAAAAAGGTGCCTGGCCGGATTGCTCCCTAGGGAGTAGAGAAGGTTTTTTTTCTCTTAATGGTATCATCCATTTGATTATTTTTTTGCTAAAATAAGAATTGTACTTTACTCTTTCTTACTACCTTTAAATCATGCACTAAGGGAGAGTAGATTCTGTTAGAAAGTAACAAGATAACTTTTAATAGAATGATAATTGCAAAATTGTACTTTGCATAAAGGAGTAAGTCATTCCATGGATACCACCGATGCCACTCGTCGCGTTGACTTGAATTGTATCGTGTTTTAATATTCATAATTTCAACTGTCAAATCATTAATTGATATCATTCGATAAAACACGAGTGTTTAATTGCAGAAGAAAAATCAATCCTTTTCTTATCACAGTGTTTATATTGTGCTACCGGCCGGCGTAAGTCCCTTTCGTGGAGGGGCGGGGGAATGATCGAAATCTTTTGCCGAAATTTCTAGTGCGAACTCACAAACGAGTATACACATCCCTTCACCCACCCCACCCACCCACACAAATACTTTCGGGATATAATCCTATCTCTTGTTTTTAATAGCATTTCGAATAGAAATATTACTGGTGTAACCGTCCTTTTGATTGGTTTACCCAAAAATTCAACAGCTGAGATTGATTGATTAAAATATAATTTCGTCTTTGAAAAGTGTGTGTGTGTGTTGGGGTGGGTATATTTGTACACGCCATCCCCCTCTCTAAAAAGTGTGGGGATATATACCCCTACCCCCGGGATTTACGCCAAGTATTGTGCTAAGCCAAAGAACGAACATTTTACAGTTATAAGCTAATAGGATGTGAAAAAACATTTACTTTCGTTTTAAACAAAATCGTGGTGTCATATTTCCAAAACATCCTTGTATTGATGGCATTAGGCACGGGGAATTTGTCATCTTCCTGTCTTATCAAGAGTACCACACGCTTTTCATGTTTCCTAACAAACTAATTTCCTTATCTACAGAAGAGAATAGCTTGTTTGAACTTGTAAACTTGATGGCGAATTTACCTTCACATGTACGGCTATTTATGTATACCAATTATGCACATGCGTGTGTAATTCCGTCTAGTGATTTTTTTTTTACTCCGACACGATCTTCTTTAGCAATATGAATAATTGAATAAGTAAAATGTGTTGTCGTTAAACCCTGTAAAAAGGAAAGCCATGGAAAAATTATTAGAGCAAACTGAATGAATGATAATGTTGACTGGGTAAATGTGGAGCAGAGCCGAGTTACGATTAGGCTAATAATTTTTGTTGCTTATTTTGTTGTACAAATGGTGAATGGTAATGGTAACATCACTCCGAGGGGAAGGAGTAGAACATTTTGCAAGCAAGTGAATTGGCCAAGACAATATACGTTATTACGATGAAATGATCTGAAATTATATTTACATAGCCGAACGTAACGTGAAATAAACGTGTTTTTAAAAAAAAAATCAACGAACATATTACGAAGAGCATTGCGAATTAAAAATTACTTTGTATGCTTTCCTGACTATTACCAGATTCTTTTCCCAAACCGTCACCTCACAAAATGATGATATACAATATTTTAGTCTTAAAAAGTGTCTACTGCAATGCAGACTGATGCCTTTGAGGGAAACAAAGGATAACTGCTAACTTTAAGATTACAGAACCCCATACACCTCCTCACTACTAGGAGGCATATCATCCGGTGTTCTAGTTTGCGTACAGTCTGACGTCATCTCTGCGAGTGGGGCGAAACTAGATGGCGCTGTATGTTGTTTAGCTTCAGCCATATCAAGCTGTCCATACTCTTCACCACCCTCCACGTTCTTGTTCTCATCTACCGGCAATACACGGCTCCTGTCCAAAGACTGATATGTCTCTTCTGCTGTAGCGCATCCTGGGGTAGCGTCAGCATCGCCCTTTACCGGCTCCAGGTGTCCATACTGGTCATTTTGTAGAGGATCTTGTTGGCTTCTTAGATGTCCACTTTTGTTGGGACTACGGTCAAGTTTTCCGTACTGGGCCTCTTCGTCAGCAACGTGTACCTCCGGACTAGAGCGATTCTCTGGTTGATGCTCCATTGACTTCACCGTCTCAGGGGGTTGTGTTTTTTCCCCGGTTGACTCTGGATTATTATCCACATCAAATTCAAGATAATCAGGTGTTGGATCGGTTGCTGGTTGATCGTCCACCTTTTCTTTGGTTTCTTCAAGTTCATAATAGACCAGACCATCCCCTGGATCCTTCTTGTTTTGATCGAGGTTTGTTGGCTCTTTCTTGGATGAACCTTCTCCTCGATACCAGAGGTATCCATTAGTGTCCTCTTGGGCGTTGGTTAGTGGTCCATCCGGTTCAGATCTGCTTTTACTGTCTATGTTATGGACACCAGCATAGAAATGTGGCTCGTCGTTGGTTTCGATTTCGTAAGGGTTCTCTTGGTCCGGGCCGTGTGACGATCGCTTCACTGGGAGTTCTTGGTCGTGCCATCGAAACATGGAAGAGATAAGAATGAAATGTCAGTGCTAAGCATACTGAACATTACTGACCATAAAGAATGGATCGGCCAATCATTTCAATTATATAGAGAAATCACATGAACAAATATATGTCAGGACTTCCTCAAAACACTGTGAAATGATGGCAGTGTTCATCATATCGTTATGTTTCGAATATCATGTATTCATTTTCGCATTTAATTTTCGATTTAACATTTGTTGTACCAAGATAGCGATTTGTACTGAGTTTCTTTCCATGATTCCTGTTGTGAATAAAGAGATGGCGTTTTAGATTTTAATACTTACCCGTCATAGAACCCGTTTCTTCGCAAGTACATGTGCATCTTCTTCTCATGCTTGAATCATGCATAGGAAAATCAAAAGGAAATTATCGGTGATTATAGACAAAGTATATCTCTTCATGCCTTAGACTATTATGTTCTACTTCTTGGATGCATTTCAAACGTGTATGTACTCTTTTCAAGAGGGCATAAAAGGGCATATCTATGATTTTATTATAAAGGTCGGGCCACTATAGAAATGTTACTCGACTTTTAACCTCATTAAAGTCTCCTCTAATATTTGAAGCATAATCATGTTGTCACATGAAGTTATTAAAGAAAGGACCGAAAACCGCCAGTGTTTGTAAGCCTTGTAACTTGTTTAGGAACCATGTATTTAGACACAAGTACTAAATTCAGGTATATCTTGTCACTGATGCCACTGATGTCAATATACAAAACATGTTCTATATAAGGATTAAGAATACCTGCTAACGTTATCTTGTTTCTCTTACCACTTTGGAATGCCTCCACTCCGCCAGACGACAATTATACTGACAACGAGAAAGATGACGATAGCGACAACGGGTACGACTACGCCTGCTATCTTCACAGGATCCTGATGTGATTCTTCAAACCCGCCGATATCGCCTCCTCCATCACCACCTTATTTCACGAGGGGGGAGGGGGGATGGAGATTGTGACAGAATTTATCTTTAATATGTAATTCGATTGAAATTATCCATCTAAAAATTGCCTTTTTTTGTTTTCATATTTCAAAAAAGTAAGCAAGTCTTGAAACTAAGTTAAAGCTAATCACTTTGAGATTGTAAACTGATTTTTGTTTCATTCGAACCAGAAAACATTGATTTCATTGACTGGTGCAAAGTTGAGCAGCATTACAACAAGGGGATTACATCCCCTAACGGAAAATCTCATGCAAGTTCAACGTGACTAAAACAAAGAAAAATCATACATGCTACAATGACTCAAACTGGCCCTACAGTGTGGATAGTTTCCTATGATATCTGTTTCTGTGTTTTTAATTAAATCTCCATTTTTTTCCAAATGCACGTTATGTATTTTTTTAAATACAACTCTATTTCTTGGTACATATACTGGCATGTACCAGTGGTGACGATTGTGTTTCCTGAATCTCACCTTTGGTGTTCGAGCCCGAAACCGTGTTCGTTCCATCTGGAGACCTGTCAAAGAAAACAAATAATAATAGTCATGCCTTATTTTATTTCCAGCCTTATCTGTTTCCATTTTAAGTTTGATAGGTTCTTACGGTCCTTGATACTTTGATCAACAGACTCATCAGGAGTAATTTTCATATTTCAGTTATATAATGGCGTGAACACGGCGGAGATGAAATACGAGAGAGCCTTTAGGGAGGTTGTGCAAGATGTCATCCCTTTACGTATCCCCTTTTCACAGTGATTCTTTCTATTGTCCATTTCTTCTGTTGCCCTATTTCTTTTTTTTTTAATTCAATTTTTTGCTTCTTCTTTTTTTTTTCTTTCGGTTGGGAAGGAGGTGTGTCCCTGTAGCTGGAATAACATAGTGTAATGCTAGATTGACAAAGCAAAGCAAGGCAGGATATAGTATGACATCGTGCATACTTTGGTATATAAAGCAAGCTTAACAAATTACTTTTGGAATGAGGGTCACTGTCATCTATGGTGGCCCTGAAGTACGCTCGACAACAGGTCATGTGCGACGTGAATTTCGCGGCCAACTTTGCTTCCCAGTCGCAAATTTAGCGTCCTGGGTCATGCTTTTCGCGTCCCGGGTCATGAATTTCGCATCCCGGATTATGATTTTGGCGTTCCGAGTCATGAATTTCGCGTCCAGGGTCGCTAATTTCGCGACTAGGACGCAAAGTTCGCGTCATGGGTCGCAAAATTTCGCGATTGGGACGAAAAGTTGGCCGCGAAATTTACGTCGCACATGACATGTTGTCGAGCGTACATCAGGACCACCATAGTTATCAGATTATACTTCTGACTACTTGTCATGACGTTTCTGTTCTCTTACTACTCTATACAAAGATTCATGGGTCATTCATTTGTTTTCTCTGTTCTATGTCCCACCTGTCGTCATCATCGTCGTCATCGTCACACTCTCCACATGCCCCACAAACCGGTGATCCGTTGTGTGTGTGCGTATCACACTTGCATGACCCCCATAAGCTATTCGCTACAGACTTCTGAAGGCAGATATCCGAACTTGGAGCGAAGATATCGGATAGGCAGCTACAGTCCTGTGCAGTCTCACAGCAGACTCGCGAACTATCCGGGCAAGCGGGGGCGAGTGGGTAACACCCGTCGGCTATCGTTGCTAGACACATTAAGGTTTGAAGTGGATTGAAAATTTGTTTCAAATAGCTATCGTATTTTTTCTTTATTTGTGAAATACTAAGATCTTTCCGATTGAAATTAAGAGATTAAAATCGGACATATTCTAGAATAGGGTTTTTATAATTATGAGGTCAGATAGAGCTATAATTTAACTCTACCTTTACGAGTATTTCGACAGAGAAAATAAATTCCATTTGCAATAAGTATACTTCATGAAAGAGCATATACATACATGTATTGTATTATTTTCTAAACTTGATTTTTTTCTTGGATTTTGGAAAGTAACCAACATAAACTTACTTGTTGGTGCTCTAAATGTGCAGAAGGATTCTTTATTTCCCTGTTCGTACTGGCATTCGATGTAGCGATTATCTCTTAAAAGTAAAAAAAAAAACAACAAAAACAATCATAGGTGACAGATAACTACTCAAGATTAAGCACTAGATACCGGTTTTAATGAGAATACAAAATAGTGATAGAAACGGGAGGTTCATAACCTTTTTGCTGCTTATGGATATCACTCATTATTATTATTTCAAATGCGCACCATTCTTGCTAAAGCTATTGTCGTCGAGTCGTTTAATCACTTCGCTGGATATGCAAAGGTCACTGCTTTAATTCCCGGCAAGGCACATGGTGTCCTTTGTCAAGATATTAATGTACACTTGTCACTCCAGACCAGAGGCGTCGATCCTGGGGGGGGGGGGGGAAATATCATATTGCCCCCCCCGCCCCCCGATAGTTTCCCAACCCCCCCCCCCCCCCAAAAAAAAAAAAAAAAAAAAAAAAAGAAAAAAGAAAAAGAAAAAGAAAAACGAAAGAGAAACGAAAGGAAAAGGAAAGAAGGAAGGAAGTGAAATGCGTAAAACAAGAAAAATAGAAAGAAAATGGGACACTGGGAAGCGCTCGCTCGCTTCGCTCGCTCTCATTTAAGTGTCTTAACCAATGCTGATGATAATTACTATCCTTATGAAAGGAAATCGTTTTGCGTCTTGTGTTTCTATCTAATGTTATACTATTCTTCTACTCATAGGAAGTAATATAACCAAACAAGATATCACTCCTATAAATCGAGCGGCCAGTTGACCTAAAAATAGATAAACTTTCAGGAGATAACGGCCTGGATAAAAAAAACAAAACAAAACGCAAAACAAAACCACATTTCTCGTTAACCACCCCCCCCCCCCAAAAAAAAAAAAAGAAAGAAAAAGAAAGAGAAACGAAAGGAAAAGGAAGGAAGGAAGGAAGTGAAATGAAAGCGTAAAACAAGAAAAATAGAAAGAAAATGGGATACTGGGAAGCGCTACTCTCGCTGGTAAAAGCTAGATACAAGATGATTTCGGGCAGCAAGTAGCTTATTATAGCAGCGAGATTCCAAAATATCATATTTGGGCAGCAAGGTGGTTGACAAAGATTTTGGTACGAATCCATATAATTTTGCCGGGATCGGTCGTTGACTTTGCTCGCTATGATAGAAACAGAATGGATTCGGACTGCAAGTGAGGTAGCTAAAACAGTGTCATATTCTGCACACAGGTGATCGGATGTATTATTTAGATATCATACAGGCATGACAAGTCTATAGTGTATTCTGATGATAATGATAATGATAATATTCCGTTCTTGTAGAGCGCATACCCCTTTTTTTCACATTATTATGATGACGAAATAACACTTCTATCATATGGCAAATGTTATATTTTTCCTCGCTCGCTGCGCTCGCTTGTTTCATATTAATGGTTTTGAAAATCAAACGAATTCGGTGAGATGAGACCGAATAGATAATGTAGATGTTTCATTGGCTCACAGCGTAATTTGCCTAAGGGTTTACTATATCTACCATGAAAAACAGTGCGTGTGTACAAATGGTAGCCGTGGGTTCATCTCCGCTTGGTCGTCTTGCCCCCCCCCCCCCATCCGAAAATGGATCGACGCCTCTGCTCCAGACACAGGAGGAAAATAGGGATCTGGTAGGTTGACGAGAGCTTTTGTGATAATCGTATCCACATGCCTGAAGGTTCAGGTGACATTATGAATGGAATGGTCCCCTAGGGAACTGGAGATGGCGCACAAATTGGGTTCGTGAATGAACCAGATGAAAATTATCTGTTAAGCGCTCATAATATTTTATACTTGTACTACTAACTACTACTAACTTCCGCCAGTTGACAGGGTTCACCCTGAGAAGGTCGACAACTTGACCCCCAAATAGAGGAGGTCCCATCGAGGCATGAAAAAAGTACTACTACCTCATACGAAAGAAAAATAATATTTTATTGTAAGAGCTATATAAATCTGTATTCATTGTGAGCATTACTTTATTTTCAGTTTAAAAAATAAAAAAATTAACCATCTTCAGGAATCGACTTACGTCTGGTCGCAGGAGAAGTAAGGTATCTGAAGGTTGTAAAGGCACATGGCCTTTGATGGTTGTTCAGTCAGGCAGACGTACATGCCGTACTGTTGGTTGCCTTCGTTGTCAGTGAAAGCGGAAACACAAACGTCGTAATTTGTTGGGGCGCACTGGATACAACCAAACGACTGACATGCAAAGAAACCTGAAGAAAAAAAAAGAAAATTGAAAGGAGGAAAGAGAAAAGGTAATGATAACGACGAAAATAGATATCATAATGGACCATGTGGTATCTGGTTATTGATTTCATTAATTTTTTTTCGTCGGATGGAAGAACCTGACTAAGCAAATTTTTTGTGTCCATTCTATAGCACCATTTCACTGAACTGATATGGAGGAAAATGTTTCTCTGATCACCTGTGAAAACTGAAACACACAGAACGGCTGTGCCAAGAGTGCGTTTGATGCAATGCGTTAATATGGTTAAATAGATCTCATCTGCGTCAGTTTGTTATCTCGCTGTGTAACCACATTGGTAGGATAGTTGTATATATCTGTGTGCATTTGCACGGATTAACTGAAATGATATGCAGGAGTGAAACGTTTTCTACGACCACCTAAAATCTTTAGATTGTGAAACCCACAGATCATCATGTTGCAACGCGTTGGTGTCAGGAGTGGGATGGATGCAGTCTATTGAATGAAACCGTCCTGATTTTTCTAGCTTTTCTTGCTAAATTTCATTTAAGTCATCGGCATTCTCTAGTATTTTGATTTTATTATCATTTGTACAGTAGCTGTCTTTGTGCTGATGAGTGATGAAGGGGAGCGGGAAAGATAATAATAGTGGTAGAGTATTTGCTTACCAATATTTGACAAGTCATCATTGTTATTCGAGGTGCAGTTGCAGTGACATCCAGTTACGTAGGCAGAAGAACGTTTTATGGCCCCTGGAAATAAGTGTATGCTGGAAAGCGAAACAACACAGACTGAAATATCAAATGTGTATCGTATGGGTATTATGGACAATTAAATGGAGGAAGGGGTAGAATATGGGAAGGAAACAAGAAAAGAGAGAAAGGGAGAGAGAAACATGGGAAGTGAAGAAGGGGAAGGGAGGGAGAGAGAGTAAAACGGAGGAAGTGGGGAAGGGGAAGAGAGAAAAGAGGGAGAGAGAGAGACAGAGACAGAAAGACAGACAAAGAAGAGGCAAATGTGAAGGTAAGGGAAAGTGTCGTTACAACAGAAAACGTCGTTCATTCCCTGATTACTTTGGGCAAGAAAAGAAAAATAAGAAAGCTGTATTAAAAGCGAAAATCCATTTGGATTGATAGATTAGAAAGAACAAGACCGATTGAAAACTGATATACATAACAATGCCGATGAAAAAGTTATTTCTGATTTCGTTTGTTTCAATAGCACACTCTGATAGGGCAAGAAAGAAGTTGTATATCTGTATACGCTGACGAGTAAATGCGTCATGTAGTTTGAGGACTACCATGAAATCATTAATTGGCCATTCGTCCTGCAGTTTACGTCCACAAATTAATTAGAAAAAAAGGCACATGACTTGAAAAAAAAACCAGAAAAAAAGGAGTTCTTCAGAGTTTTTGTGTAAGTCATAATATGCTCAGTTAATATTCAAATGTTAAGTGATAGACATAATATCGATAGGGATCATAGGGTATAAATCTCTCAAACTGTGTGAAAATGTTAGAACCTCCCCCCTTCTTTGATTAATTTTAAAATTTTCGCCTTTGAATACTATCATGTCATTTTGCAACTTTTAAATCAATTTCAAATTTTTGAAATTGTGGTATCATTTATTCTTGATCTCCATGACTGAACTACTTAAAGGAAATTACCTTCACATTTCACATGAGCTGGCACTATATCGCGTTACTGTTTATGAAACTTTTTTTCTCAGTTTGTCAAAGAACAAGTCGGTGAACTAAAATAAGTGACAAATGTCGAATTGTAAGATGTACTTACGCTGCACTTTCGTGTTCTCTAGAATCAGCCAAAATGTAATCAATTAGGCTCGAGGAAAGAATGAATAGATAGAATATCCTAACCCTATAATGTGTCGACAATATCACAATCGACTTCATCCTAAGTGATTCAATGCCGAAAGACAATTCTGAAAATCAGTCCAAAATCCCACAGATTTCCCGTCTTTATCCTTGCGACGACTGATGCAAGATGATTATCCGAGCTAGATCCATGCAATTTTTACACCGTCTAAACAAGTAGGGCTGGAATCAAGCGGATAACATAGTCAGACGACAGGATTAGAGTTCGCCTCTTGTAGGAAAATACATCTGATGGAAAGCTATCATCTGATCATGTGCATAGATTTGTACCCGAAAGAGACCAAAATGACAGGAGCTGGATGTATCTCTTATTGTAAGGGCACATTAATAGCTTAGTTCCGTTGACATTTTATCCCTCTCAACTTTTCTTCATCTTTTTCTCTTTTCTCCTCTTAACTTTGCCAGACGAACTCAGGATCAGATACGTATTCAACTTGCTCCTTTAGCTCTAAACGCATGTGTGTTTCCCGTCGCTTTCAATACGGAAATACAGGTCCCTTAACTCTTTGTGTGTTCACCTGTTAATTTGGCATCTTATAAGTCTGGGGTATATAGTGCAGTTATTTCCGCATTCCAGGGCGGCTTCTCCTCTAATGAAGGACAATTTGAACACAGAATAAACAACGACAACAACGAAAATACACGGGGATATTATTTACAAGCTTGAAACGAGCGGATTACCTCGATTGTCTTACACACATGTCACTCTTTCCTTATCGGGTCATCAAGATGCAAGACCTATAATTGGGGTGTGCTTTCCAGTTTCTAATCTACGGGGATTACACAAGAATAAGATTAATGGAGATAACATAATCTATTAAACCATTAAGAATCCCTTATCACACGGTGAGATACATTATGACTCTACAACTGGGTGTCATCTCAAATACAACGTGTGAAGAGGGAATTTCCAGTCCAGTTTCATGGCTGAAAGAACAAATAAGATTGTGATAAAATGAGAATATTGCAGTTGCTCTTCCTCAACCATTAGAAGTGTGCTGTTCTCGATAGTGATCTATCATGACGCTACTCTAAAACAATCACAACATGATTTAATGAATTTCAAAAGTATTTGTGCCTCCTTCGAAAGATATATTCCTTTACCCCAAAGTTATTTTAAGTGGACCATGACTTGCAGATAAACAGTATTTTCTTTGTTGTTCTTATAATATTTGCACATCTGTTAACGACATAATCGCCATGGTCCATAGATAACTGCTCCTACAGAAAGGGAAGGGGATTCATGTTCACAATTGCCTCACTATTAGAAGCAAATTTCAGTGGCTGGAATTGAAATGTTATGTTGCTTGAATATATCACTTTCTTATCAGCACACACTAAAATATTTAAACGTTTACCCTAAATTGGGTAAAATGATAACATGCTTGTTTGTTAGGTAACATTCCACCCAATACAGGATAAAATCTGCCTGAAGTTAGACTAGAGTTTACCCAACAAATATGCATTTCACCGTGGTATTTCTTTCGTTATTCTGAAGGTTCGTTATTCCAAAGGCTCGTTATTCCAAGGGCTCGTTATTCCAAAGGTTCGTTATTACGAAGGTTCATAATTCCGAAGGTTCGCTAGTCCGAAAATGAAATAAGGTTCGTTATTCCGAAGCTTCGTTAGTCTGAAATGAAATCAGGTTCGTTATTCCGAAGGTCGTTAATCCGAAAACGAAATAAGGTTCGTTATTCCGAAGGTTCGTTAGTTCGTTAGTTATTTTCGGACTAACGAACCTTATTTCATTTTCGGACTATCGAACCTTCGGAATAACTAACCTTCGGAATAACGCCACAAATGTTCGGATTAACGAACCCTTTTTCATTTTCGGACTAACGAACATCTAGGTATACGCAATTTGCGTGTTTTGGAATAACGAACCTTCGGAATAACGAACATCACCCATTTCTTTGTACCCGATATTTGGTGCATTTTAACCCAATGTATTTTAGAGTGCAAGGATAATGGACACCTAACTGAAGGATGTTTTATAACTATTGCGGACCTTTCATGTCATAAGTCTACAATCATTCATTCAATCGAGTGAATGAGTGCTTGTATGGATTTTATCATTCACCCACTCGAGTGAGTGAATGATTTAACGGTTTCCACTAATCAGAATAGCGGAATCTCTTCCGAGATTCCATCACTTGAGTGATTGTAGATCCACTTGAGTGGATGTACATCCACTCGGATGGATGTACATTCCACTCACTAGTGGAGGAGTTAAGTGTTCGTTTTTAGCACACTGTGCCGAACGCGCCATAATCATGCACGCTAGTGAACGTGTGCATTATGAATGGTTGTCTTGTTTTGACCAATCAGAATGGAGGAATATCATCTCCCACTCACTCCCTGTGAGCGAGTCTGCAACCACTCGAGTGGACGTACATCCACCACAGTGATTGTACAACCACTGGCAAGTGATTGATGCTCGAGAAATGTTTAGCGGTTTTAGAGCGGACAAGTGGGGTTTCGTTGGTCGGGATCTCGTTTGACATCACATTAGGAGTGACTGCATTCCGCACATACTTAAGTCACGATAGTCTGCTCACTTTAAAGCCTCCGCTGTATGAATCAATATGATAGTCTACTCACTAAGCCTCAGCCGAATAAAGCGAATAAATATTGATTACTGAAGCACTGAAACTAAAAGGTACCATTTCCTCATCTCCCTTTTCAGCTTTGAAATCTTGAAAGGTAATGTAATTTACTCTTCCCATTTTTCCAAGAAAAAATGTGTTTACAAAGGTATATTTTATTTCTCCGTATCGATATTTGGAAACTAATAGTGGGCGTCATGATGTACATTAAACTCTTGCTTTTGAAATGTAATTAAAGTGACACCACTCTCGCTTTTCAGCTTCGAAATCTTGAAAGGTAGTGTGACTATTCTCACTTTTCTAAGAAAAATGAAAATAAGGCATTTATATCTCTCTTCCGTCTTTAAAAGCTTTCGAAAGTTGGAAACTAAATATAATGGGCGTTATCATGATCATGCACGTTAAATTCTTGCTTTCGAAATTGGATGACACTGCTCGCGCTTCAGCTTTGAAATTTTGAAAGACATTGTAAATGAATACTCTCGATTTTCCAAGAAAACTGAAAACAAAGCTTCCAAACATGCCAAGGTATTTTTCTCCCTTCTGCCTTAAGAAAATTTCGATATTTTGAATCGTAATCATTCACTCACTCGAGTGGGTGAATGATAAAATCCATACAAGCACTCATTCACTCGAGTGAATGAATGATTGTAGACTCATGACATGAAAGGCCCGCCATATATAACAACACATGTCGTGTGTCGTCTTGATGGTAAATATGGAACCTAGGTATCTTCTATATAGGAGCGATCCCATGAAGGACGTAATTTTTTTTTTCAAATCGAGCAAAAATGCCCAAAGAACACACACAATCAATTAAAAAGAACTCCACCTACATGTTATACAGGAGGGGAGGGGTAGACAAAGACAAAGAAATACTGACTGAATGCATTTCATGACAGAGTGGAACAATCCCCCTTTCCTGAAATTCACAGCTGACATTAAGCTGGCCCCATTTCACATCAGTAAATGATGTATGAAATAAAAAGTTGAGTGCAAGATGAATGTTCCCCCGATTGTATTTTTCTAGCAGTCCCACCGTTGCACAACAAAATAAAATCCGTAAGGGAAAATGTAATTAGTGTGGATTTGATCAGTAACATTGACTACAGTTTTATCTTATTTTTTTAAATTCATATGTGCTACTAAGTTTCTCAATTTTAGAAATTAAGTACGACGCTTTCATCGTTGTCTGCGTTGACCTAAATATGAATAAATGAAAAGACCACTGCAGAAACTGCAGACTATAGGGACATCAGGATGGAACGAATTTCGAAAGTTCAAGTTCACAACTTGCCCCAGAATAATATACAATGAAATAACTAATCCTCCAATGATGCTGATGTTGGAGTTGATTGTATGATTCAGTCAATCATCCGTGAAGTAAATTAGATTTTGGACCATTAGATTCGTAATCATAGTGTGCTATGGCATGTGCTGTGCTTTACTGCACTCTCAAAACACTGGTAAAAAAGAAATATAAGGTTGGTTAATATATGAACCGACCAACTGTTGGTTAAAAGAAAATTGCATGTAAAACGAATGGATATTTCTCTTAACCAACAGTTGGTCGGTTCATATATTAACCAACCTTATATTTTTACCAGTGTTTTGAGAGCGTGCATTCAGAACGAATAGACTACTGTAACTGAATTTATCAGGGCCAATTCAGAAAATGAATGACAATGATCAATTCTTTCATTCATGTTGGAATAACTCAGCAATAAATTACGCTGGTACGTTATTATGTTTATTTTTGTGAGGAACTCGTTCATATGGGAATGGCTATATCACTCTATCGTGCTTGAGGAATTAATTAGCAATTTGACGTCATTGAAGTCTGAAATAGGTTGAGTTGATGACGTAATGGCAGCACGTCTAAGGTGATGCCATCACGTGACCGTTATCCTAATTTCCTCTTTGCCTTAATGACATTGCGGCTGTTTTTCTTCTTGCGAAAAGTTAAGAGGTATCAAAGCTACCCCCGTCCTCCCAAAGAAGGGAGGAGGGTTCTAGGCACGATTAATTATTTAAAATCTCATACGAGTTCAATTATCAGCTTGGATAGTGCACTCCCTGTGTAGCCTATTATCATGATAATAATGATTATGATTTAGTTGTTAGTATAGAGCATGCCGTGCCTTTGTAAGATGATTGATTTGCATGAAAGGGATTTTGAAGTGATGGGTTATCTGATGAAATAAGTAAGATTTAGAAAAACAGGATTTATTATATTGCACAGTTTATTCTGTGTTGATTATGCTTTCAGTGTTTTCAGGTTCACCTAGAAACTGTTCATACAAAGAAACTAGATGTCACGGAGAGAAAGAAAGAGAGAAAATAAAAAAAAACCTGCAGAGACGGAGTCAGAAATGAATCATGCGAAATAAAACAAGAGAGACGTGGACTTCAATGAAATGAAAGAATAGATGGACGTGTAACAATTCAGTCGAATCAAAGGAATGTTTGCCGATAGATATAAAGGATATCTGTGTACAGTATAATGAAAAAAAGTATGTTAATCAAAAAGACAAAATGGATTTTGAGGTTATGCTTTTCTAGAGCAACTCCAATATGACAATAACGATCATTGATGACACATTAGCTGTGTCATTTTGAGTGTCTTTTCTTGGCAGTGGGGTATATTTCACTTCTTTATGTTATTCCATTCACGGTGTAATTTGAACTTCCTTTATAACTTTCTTTTCCGAGGCACAGGAAACAGGACTGCAAGACTTCTCCAGATTTCTGTACATTGTTTTATGGGTACAGTAGTGAAAAAGAGGACTTATCACAATGGGTTAGTGAATTTGTAACTTACAGAAGAGAGAGAGAGAGAGAGAGAGAGAGAGAGAGAGAGATAGAGGAGGGGGTGAGGGCGTGTGTACGTGTGTGTCTGTGTTTATTTGGAGGGTTAAGAAAGAAAGAGGGGAAACAGGTACAGGTTACCTCGCGTTTTTGCGTAGTATAAGGGTGTTCGTGACCAAAGCTGTAACACAGTATAGATGATTTTGTTGAGTTATAAAAAATTGGTCTTTAATATTTTGTCTTGTAAAAAGAGGGAAGGGCCCAGTGAATAAGTGTCACATTAATCAAAGGGGCCAAATTGGTCGAAACGCCCCTTGACAGTTTTGTTGTATTTCGTCGAAGAAGGAAAATAAATGTTTGCGCTGTCGGACCTCGCCTCAAATTATGAACATGATGAAGCGACAGGCTTAAACAGAATGTGACTTTTGAGCGCGTATATCCTTACAATTTAGTTACAAATGCAACGATCCAGAAAAAAAAGGTGAATATGATACATTTCCATTGCTATAAAGCAATAAGTATTAGTATGGAATATCCTTAATTGAAAAAAGTTGGCAACTCATTAGCAATTCAAGAACTATACCCATTCGCCTTGCTCCCTACACGATTGCACTCTTCTGCACCTACCTACTGAATATCGGTTCAACCTATTTATGAGTGTGTGTATTTTTTGTGCAATTCATAAAGTTTCTTGTATCAAGATTCGGTTAGATATTATTATTCCCATATTAATTATAAATTGTTAAAGAAATGTGTATAGATTTGATTCTAAGTTTACCTTTTTCGGATTTTTATAAAAATATAATCAAGTAACAATGTTTATGAATGAATTTTGAATTAATTATTTAAATGAATTCATGTAATATATTATTTTCATATGTTATGAGGAAGAAATAAAATATGATCTAAAACAAAAACATTACCGACGAGAAACGTGCATAAAATAACGAATAATGGTTATTCGCCGTAATGAATAGATGATATTTTTTTCAAAGAAAAGAAAAGAAAAGAAAACAAAGAAATAAAGAAAAAAAAACCGTTTTCGATTTTTCCTGTGCTGGATCCCTCCTTGCTCTTTTTCTCAGAATGTGCCCCCCCCCCAAGCTGATCCTCAAATTCATTCTGTGGAACAAAATGGAAAGCGCCTTTGACCTCTGGACCGGCGCAGGTGGAGAATCAGTTTCAGTGTCGTTTTAAACCAAACGATTCTTCACAAGCACTTCCAAAGAGCCAGAGGAGAGGTGGGGGCTCTTTTCTTTTTCTTTGTAACCGTTGATTGATGCCTGTTGCTATGTTTCATTTCTCACGACGGTGAATATTATCTCCTGGATCCTCCCAAACCACCGAAGAGAAAAATCCACTAATTCTGCTAATACTAAGATATAAATTAGAATGTAAGCGAAACGAGAACTAGTGATGGAAGAAAGGAAAGACAGTAGTATGTGATGTCAGAGAGAGGAGATTTTAAGATCATTGTTTCTGTTTGGACTACAAAACGGGTCTGGAACGAGACCAATATATCCATGATTCTGTGGAGGGGGTAAAAGAAACGGGGTCATGTTTCGGCATCACGCACTATAGCACGGACAGGCTACGTCGGGGTTTGCGTGAGACGGGGGCAGGAAGATTAACGTTTTACGTGCTTCCGCTCTTTAGTTAAGTTCTCTCAATTCAGTCAGAGCTTGCTCAATTCATTTGAGTTCATAGACCAGTTCTCTAACATTGTTTCCTATTACATGGACCTATCTCCGCTTGGCTTCTAGTAACGAGACGATGCCCCCGTCTTGTCCGTAGAGAAAGAGAGGGAGACTGTCTCCCGTAATTTTTTTGAGATATTATTAATCTTTCCCAGAAGTTTACTCAATCAACCCACCGACTATTCAAAGAGAGTTAAGAATCGAACGGACATGTGACATGTGACCATTTGATTTATAATATAGTTTTAATTGTTTCGATCGAATTTGTTTTGTTTGGTTTTGGAATAAATGAAAGTGCATCAACTCTTTATAATGACGAGGATCATTCTACTCGCGTGTTTTCTTGCGGGGATGACTGTGCGAGATGTAAGAAGCAACCCTGTCAGTTGTGCGTAAGTATAATATTTCGAATAAAATTTTGATGGACTTGTATACATGGACTGTATAAACGCTAAATACTTATAACTGTATTCTCGTATTATACTGGAAGTGGCATATATGACATGACTAGAGCTATTGATTTTGGAAATCAACTCTGTAATATCAAAATAACTAGTGTCTTTTCTCTATGTTGCTGGTAACTGACACTGGTCATTCACCGAGATCCTGACCGTATAGGGCTGCTGCAACCTGCATGCGTCAAAAGAATTAACGATGTTTTCCAACTCTATATTCATGATAGTACGATCGGTTTATCACAGTCAAAGGCATGAAGATATTGGTTTGCAAACTTTCGTTCTCGTCATCTATAAACTTTAAAAATTCGAACCTAGACCTGTAGATTTTCTGCTAGTTATTTCTAACATATATATATATATATATATATATATATATATATATATATATATATATATATATGTGTGTGTGTGTGTGTGTGTGTGTGTGTGTGTGTGTGTGTGTAACTAGGCTACCGTAGATCATTGACATTAAAGGTTTTTTTTTAATTATTTATTTCTTAACTTTAAATTTCTAGTATTTATAGCTACGAGCCAAAATAAATGATTGCTCTGGTTAAACCCTAGTTTGTCTTCAAGAATTGTTTTATTTTACTTGATTTGGAATTTCTTGTTTAACATATTATATTTTTTAAAGCAAGACAGTTAAATTTAAAATAGGCTGGTCTAAAAACGTACCCTTTTTCAGAAGCAATTGAATTGCATCTTGTATTTGATGACCCATCCTGAATTGAATGTACATGCAAATGTATCTTTTAGTTTATGTAAATAAGGCCAATTTCCTGATTAATACAACTTGGAGGAAATACAGTTTAGAAGCGGCCACTTTGAGAATACTTAATAATTCATCATTTTGTTGAATATGGTACCCAACTTCGCCTCGTCACGTAACCGCATCGTCATCATCAACCTTAATTGAATCCCGGAAGCGGGGCTGTGTCAGAAACATCTTTTTTTCCCAGCCGCAGAGGAGGGGGAAGGGGACCAGAAATATACTTGGCTCTCATTCCTCGTTTACAGTTACAGATTCTTGGCCAATATTTAGCTTTCTAAATCCTTTTCCGCGCCCCTATTTAATTTCAGTGACCATTGCGCTGATAGTGGGGTCAAGGAGGATATTGTAAGAATTTGGGATATTTTTAGCGCAACAAAGAATTAGATATTTTTGTTGAAGACAGAGATGTGGCATGATAACAATCACAATGTGAATAGGATAGTATTGCTCATGAAATTGATATGACTGTGTGCAGTAAACATATCCTGTAAAGATATACATAAAACGACATTTGATATTTGTTATTTCATGGAACTCTTGTCTCATTCACTTTCGATTAAAAATGCACTACATGAATTTAATATCATAATCATTATAAGTAATTATTTTAGAAACATAAAAACAAGAACAAAACAACAAGTTAAAGTATACAATGACCCTTGGTGTTGCTCTTTTCACTAAAATGAAATTATGTACTAGTACATTATTGCCATTCCTTCATATCCTCGAAATGTCTTTTTATTTACCTCAAGAAATTTAGATTTTCAATCAAATTTTAAAATGATCATTTGTAATCTAAAATCAAAAGACTATTAAAAGAATATTAATAAATCCTTGAAAAAGCTGACCTCCTCAAAAAAAGTCATGAAATGAGTTTGAAATTACAATTCATTTGCCCACTGACAGCCATATTTATAAGTTGAATAATCAGCGTACGCAGTAAATCAATTACTTATACAGTTCAAACTCTTTTGTTTGTAAAGTTCATATACACATCATTTTCTTTCTTTTTTAAATTTTTTTTTTCTTCCAGCAACCGCGGTCAGGGGTTGGAACCAAATCTCAACTGTTTACCGATAGGTGAGTTCATGTATTCACATTAAACAATCACATGACAACAGAAAGCAGCTTTTCAAGTCCTTACCATGTTATGTGTGAAGGGGCAGGTATATATGAATATCATCTCTTTCAATTGTGCACTTTCGGTTGTGCAGGCATGTAAATTAACTTACGTCCTAGAGGGAGGGATAAACCTTATCAAGGTGAGTGAGAAAACTAATTCCTGATAATATTTTTTCTTGTAATTTTGTGTTTTATTCTTTATAATATTTGCTTTCTTATAGTGCGTTTATGAAACTTGCTTCTTAAAAATTACAAAACTTTTGAAGAAAAATAGTTCAGTCAGTGTTACCATTTCATGGTTACATTTATGCATCTCTGAAACCTGACTGTTTTTGTCGTAGCCCCCAAATTGTCAAACCGCATGTTTCAATAATTCAGAAGAAATAAAGATTTCAGTTTTCTCTCCGATCCTTTCTCTGATATTTGCACACCCCTCCGCGCCTTATGACGGGCTATACACTCTTAGAAAAATGTGTTAGAACTTTTTTTTTGTCCCGTATTCAGAACCTCCAGAAAATCAGTGGAGTTCCATAAAGGGTTCTTTATATTTTCAAGAACCCCAAAAGGTTCTTGTACAACCAATAATGGTTCTAAAGACCCCCTTTAGAGCCCTTTAGACAACCTTTATATAGGCCATTAATGGTTCTTTGAAGAACCTTTCAGGGTTCCAAATGTCGGACAAGAAAATGTTCTCATCAGCACTATTTTTTCTTAAGAGTGTGCGACATGTGGAACTATGATAATGCATCTGTCCAGTTGAAGGTTTAACCAATCACAACGCAGGAAACTATACAACTACAGAACTATACAAGTGTCCGCAGCTTGGTGTGCTTAGTTGCACTGATGTACAGTCTCGTCTCTAACCCTTGATTTCCCCTCTCCCTGTGTCATTTATTCATTTTTCTCTATCTCTATTCTTCTGCCATTTTCTGTTCACTGTATGATGACCCTTTTCTGTTGTAATTTCAGTGAATCTAGCTGAGACTGTTAACATAATAGAAACATAATCACATTAATGCTAAATTAGTATATTTTGTAGACCGTCGAAAAAATCTAGCATATTTTGAGATAATGAGTGAAAAATCAACATGTCAGTACTTATGGGCATGTCTTGTAGGTCCCCAAGAAAAACGAGAGAAGCCCGAACTCCCCGAAAAACCGGAGAAACCGGAGAGACCCGAGAGGCCCGAGTACCCCGAATCGGAGCTTTATGAACCCGAAGAACCGGATGTGGAGGAACCTGAGTACAGAGGCCTAGGATGGGGGACTCCCAGGCCTTGTCCACCGGGGAATAAGAACTGCAATCGAGGTGGAAACGGGGGTAAGGAATATGATTATAGAAATGGTGACGATAGTGTTAATGAAAGGCCTGTAACTGCTAAAGATAGTGATTAAATAGAGAATGCCTCAGTTTGATGATTGGGTACATAACCATGAGGACGGTATAGATATCAAATTAACTGTTCAAGCCAACGAAAGCCAAGAAAGCGATTCGACATTCCTTGACGGTATACTTTGAAAGAGAAAAGAACCATTTAAAAAAAAGAAGAAAATTAACAGATTTCCTAAAATACTTTGTTGTTGGTACAATGTCACATGAATACGAATATCATATGAAATAAACACGGGAAGGAATAGTGATGCAGGAATAAATCATTTATAATTTATTTGTGTCAGTATATAAGTTTGAATGACAAAGATTGTTCATTGTTGATGCGGACAAATATAAATTGAATGAATATGGTGTAAACTGTCAGTAACATTTCTCATTGCCACGTCCTTGGTAATATTATTTTCCTTGACAATGCATTCGCAGGATCGCATGGAGTTATGGGAGTATACAAGGCAGCAGCATTCATTGGTGTTGCTATACTTATTGCCATTTTGGTCACCATTCTCAGTCTCGTTATATACTGTGTGTGGAAACGACGGCGAGACAGGGACCCCTCTCATAACAGGTATGCAGTGTTGAAGTTGTAGTTGAAATTGAATATGCGATCAGTTCCCTCGAAAGATAGGGTTTAGAATATTCCATGGAGAGAATATTCAAGATATTCTTTGAAATATCAACAAACAGGCTAGTTATTAACACACACCCCAAAACGTATAATGCATAGATATTAATACATTTTTAAGGGAATAGAGGATAAATAGACTGCATTTTCTATAGTTAAGAAAATGAAAGCAAGTTATGAAAATACATTTTATGTCATGCATGTTTAAAATATGCTATAAGATTATCCATTCCCCGAATCTGTGTGCTTTTCTAGAAAGCTTATTTATTGTCTTGTTTTGTGTTTTTTCTTTCATCTGGTCTATATTTTCTTTTTATCTTTCATCTGTCATTTATTTAATGTAAATTGCTTTCTTAGATGATATAACTGCTTACACATGAAGAACATGAAAACTCCTTTTCAAACGCCACCCACTCTTCCCCCACCTCAGTTGTTGGGTGATTTTTCCTGATATCATAAAAATGAAGCTAAAAACACAAATTTTCATGTTGATTTTGGTTGGTAATTTTCTCCACGACAGTATGAAGATAACGAATACAAACAACGGATATGCCACACCTGGCGGAAAGTGCCCCATGGGCGGGCCTGGTAAGAATGCCAATTTTTTAATTCCTTTTGAGAGCCTGCACCCCCTCTCACCCACGCATCCTTTATCGTTTGACATGTTTGAACACCGCATGAGGTGAACCAAGCTTTTTCCACTCACAATAACATAGTGGTTTCATATATTTCATTTTCTTCATAATTATTGTCCTATCTTCTCCTGTTTTTCTCTTTGCTCATTATTTCATTTAAATACGAGGTGCCTCATTAATTCTGCATCATTACTGCTTTATCTTGCTGTCATTTTTTAAAAGAAAGTAGACAAATATATATATTTTTTTCAAATGATTACTAAGACTCCTTAAAGAAATACATTGGTATACATAAATGAATGAAATAAATAATCTATCACCATATCATGTGTTCTTTTAATAAAAATAAAAACCCCGTCAAAACAATCAGAGCTACATGCTTTCCAAATTATCGCATAGAAATTGTAATTAAAACAGCCAATGTGTAGAAGCAACTAATTACATACATTTTACAATAGGTTTTATCTATAAAGGGAATTTTGAAATGTTAAAAGGTTGTTTCTACAGTAAAAACAGTAGTGTCTTTGTCAGGCTGTAATTTCTCACTTATCGCACAAAACGAAACCAAAACAAAAAACTCCCCCAAACAACCACAACAAAATACTGGCACAAAGAAACCTTTAAAAGATACGTGTTACGAAATTACGTCGTAAAAGAAACTGTCTACAAACAACTGGTAAAGGTTGATTATGTAGAACATAAAAGTAGCAACTACCCTGAGGTTTTGGAATCAATGAAATGATAAGAAATTGACCATCAAAAATTATGTGATCTGCATATAATGAGAAATGAGTATACGGGACTACATGAATGCCATGAATGCCATATACAAAATATTTCTCATTTTGAACACAAGGGCTCTTGAAGAGCAATCCTGAAATAGGGGACATCTCTACTACGATATTCTTCCCAGCTTACATGAAAAGGATGAGAATGTTCACAAATTATTTTTTCCACATTTCCCCGAGCTCAACCTTCTCTTTAATGGAGTTTTTGAAGTTCAGTGTCAACACATGTTAGGTCTCCGCATGAGTCAAGGTAGTAATCGAATTAAGGATACAACAGGCCATGTGCATCACCTATCAACAGAGTTTAACCCCTCCTACGTCAGTCCACCTAACAATTCATAAACATCTTGATATAATCCTATCCGCGTGAAACTAAGTCACTTAACTCTGTCTTTATGCTGCTGTCATGTCGCTTCAATCAGGATTTAGACTATCTATGTCACTGAGGTAGAATACCTTTACCAAATGGCACTATAGGGTAGCTTTATTTGTGGGATAGTGTCATATTAGAATATGATTTATAAGGCCTCTCACTTAATTCTTTAAGGTTAAGTTTCTATGCAAATATAGAACACCAGCGTAGAGAGCGAGCCATGTTTTCTTTTTTTTCTTTCTTTTTTCTTTTGCTGTTGTCATAATTCATCAATTAAAGATACAGTCTGTATATGGATGTAGTATTTTCATTTGATCAGATTGTTTACTACCTCTACTTTTCAAAACCACAAAGACCGAAATTAGGAAGGGAAGGGAGAGTATATCAAAGGAGGGATATCGATAAACGCAACATAATTGTGATGTTAGAACAGTTGAAATATTATCTGTATATGGATTTATTATAATGTTCATAAATCGTCAACAATCCATAAGGAAATGGGTGGATGGAGGAGTGTGAAAGGTCGGGGGGGGGGGCAAGGGAGGGAATGAAGAACAATAAGGGGCATGAATTAAGGACAGTGATAAGAGGGGTGCTCTTAGGGAGAAAAAGAGGACTATAAGGGAGGGAAAGGTAATAAATGAGAGAAGAGAGGGAAGGAAGGGAAAAAGGGAGTTGAGGAATAACAGTATGTGATGCCACAGTGAGTGTACGTATATAGGGAAATAAGAGAGGGCAGTAAGGAAGGGAAGAGTAATAAGGAAAGGGCTATAAGGGAGCGGAGAAGAACAGTAAATAATGGGAGTGCAATAACGGTGGGAAGAGAAGTAAGGGAGGGCAGGACAAACACTAAGTAAAGGGGGAAATGTACTTACAGAGAGGAGCGAGGGCAATAAGTGAGGGAAGGGCTATAAGGGAGGAGAGGGAGTGCAGTGAGGGAGGTCGGGGTGGACGGGCTTTACATTGATATGAATATAGAATGCATGCAATGTAGCAAACAACCAAACGGAACGATGTTATTAGATTTTGCTCTCGCGTTTTCTTCTCTATACTTTCCCATTCTCTCTTCCTTTTCGTCTTCTTGATTTCCTTTCTTTTTGCCCATTTGATTAGGATAACGTGCCCCATGCCCATACGCTACTGCTATCCTTTTGAACCTATCCCGATCAAGCACCCCTACCATTAAAGGTGACCGTGCCACACCACTATGAAAGTAGTAGCAGAATTTACAACAACAACAACAAAATGATTCATGCAAAGTCGTTTGTGGCATGTTTTACAGGATGTTGCTCATTATGTTGTGTATTCAAATTTCACTATGCACTGAAACAAACAAATGATAGAAACCAGGACAAAATATAAAGACCGCCTAAATAAAATATGAAGCAATTTTAACCCAAATGACCATCAAGTGAACATTAACGACGGAGAGAAAGTGAAACTATGGATGAATTAAATCACCCTTAACATTATATTAGTAATCATAAGCCTAAAGCGATGTATGTTTTAACATTCCCAATTATCACGTACTTTGTAGCTGTTTAAAACGCTGCCTAGCGGCAAAACGTCACATATTTCTCCTTGTATTTCATTCATTCGGTTCAAACAAGGAGTTACAACTTGTCTGTATCCTTTTGGAGATCCTAATACATTAAGTGACGAACTTGACCTCCCAAGCCTTCTCCCTTCGGGATTATATAATTATATATGATTTAATTAATTAAGAAAGCTCATCACCTATTCCTAGTGGCCTCGAAGGAGAGAGGAAAACCCTACCGAATTGATCCTAATCGGTTATAGTGACGTTCGTTGTAATGATTTAGGAATGACGTCAGAAAACTGCCGCAAGGATCTTCTGAAATTAGGCGATCGTGCTATATTAAAAGTATGCTCAAAACACGTGATGTCTCTCTCAAAATACAAGATGATGTAAAAACCATTTATAGAAGCTTCATACGAAAGAAAACCAAGAAAAAGAAAAGGAAAGAAAATGCTGACTTTTGTACAAAGGAATATATTTCTGGCATACAAAACTGAAAACATATGAAAATAAAGAGTGATGTTATTACATATTTTCCAAAACTTAGTATATCTGCGTAGTTTCTTCTGATTATTTCTTTGAATTCTTATTTTATCAAACTCAGTACTATTAAAGACAACATAATTTTCATATGAACGCATCAATGATCGTTTGCTTTCCCAGCTTATATGAAATTATGAATTATGTAGATATTTCATATGTAAACAGAGTATTCCAAACCCCAGAATGGCAATCGGGCTTTGACAATGTTCCCATTAAACCCCTGCATTTGCCTGTACACGTAATCAAAATGATCCTAAAACCGGGAGCTATTTTTGGAGTGGAGAATCACGGCCGACTTGCCCAGTATTTTGACGATGATAGAATTAGTGCTTAATTAATGTTTCCTGATTGTGCTCTTCGTACATTTTTTTTTTTCAGCCGTGATATTTCTTTGCAGTCATGCAATCTTATCAGTGTAACCTGACTCGGTCAGAAGGATTAGGGACATGAACACTCCCTTTATTCTATATTACGTGACGTGCAGGGTGTACATCCCCTCCCTATTCAAACTCATATTGCGTTTATGTAATAGAAATAGTATGACTAGTATGATTGTAATGCAGTTACAGTTATGTATTTGTCCATGCATTTGGAATCACCCATTATTTACTCAATGCATGTTGAATATCTAGAATTTTACTCTTATCAAACAAATATGTGTGGTCTGCATGAAAATGGCGAGGATGCCATTATGGGAATACTGCACCTTCTTATAATCTATAGGCTTTGGGGTATTTTGTTATTACACTTTATCAATAAATTTGCTAAATTGTCATGATTATGACTCTGTAGGCCGCTTGCTTTGTCATGGATCTACCGGAGCGAACGGAGGGAATAAGCTATTTTGGAGAAAGGAATGTTTTACATAAGAACGCCATAACTTAGGACTAACACAGTATTGGGATGATGTCCAAAGCAAATTTAACACATGCTTCCCCTAATAAGGAGTGTGCAGGGAGTGATCTGGAACAGTATTTGCATGTACCTGTCTTTCTAATTTTGTAGTTGATCCTAAAATATTTCAGATTAATTCTGGAGTATAATGTTGAGCAAGTTGCGTAGGTGTACTTTTAACCTGACTTGACACCTTTCACTGGTAAAGCGTGTAATAGAGAAGAGGGAGGGGTTGGGAGGGGTTATACGACTGTACAGGCCTTCCTATGTAAATGTGTATGAACTTACACAAGGCCTACCCAGAACAAATTGGCATCTGATTCAATCAAACCTCACTGTTGTTTTTTTTTTTAAATCTATTTTCCCTTTTCAGGTGCTATATGCACATGCACGAACACCACCAACCAGTGTTGCGATCAAGCTAAAGGACCACGACAACAAGACAACAACACTCGCCACTACGCAGGCCCTTCACACAACACCGCACAACCTACAGCTCTAGTTACCCGAACGCCACATGTCATCCCGTACGCACAATCAGAGGCATACCCAAGTAGAAATGACAAGACTTCTGATCAAGATGACAATATCAGGGGATACATGGGCTTGATTAAAAGTCGTCCAGAGGGGGATCCCAAACACCCAACCCCTCCCAACCACCCTAGGCCTGGCATCACACATGCAGTGAATCACGAGTACCACATGCCGCACCACGGTTCAGCCATTGTAGGAACGCAACGGGTTAATCATCCACAAAAGCCACAACAGACACACGCCCTCTCAGGTGGCAGAAACCCAGATCGTCACACACAAGACGCAGATCCGTACTACTTCAAACTCGATGACACCCCGGACACGGTCACACCGAGATCGATGATGCCAGATCGGAATGTCCCCGACCTCATCGCAAACCGGCCACTGCCCTCAAAAGACCTGATACAAGAACGAAACTCACCTATAGTCGACGGGAGGGTGCCACAGAAAGGTCTTCCAGCTCAGAGGGGTGGATATGATGCCATCTTTGTAAAAGATGGCGCGGGTTCCATTCCTTCATCACATGGTCTCGAGGATAAAGAAGAAAGCTATGATAAACTAGATCGATCTAGAAAATCGTTCAGACCAAGAGATGATAACGGTGATTACAATACTATATCTCTTGACGTACTCAAAATGTAGCATAAAGCGCAAACACTATCAGATATTTGCTCTGCTTTTGCCCAAATTGGTATATAAATCAAGGTCGGAAACTTGAATTTGATTGGAAAGATATTATTATTATCATGTTGGTCACAAATAGAGGCAATCAAAACATTCAATTTGAAGGACTTCATTTTTTTTTTTTTAAATTGAGCCATTCCTACGATGTAAATGGGTACCGACAGGAGGAAATTCCTTGAATGCTGTGAGCACTGAAATTGGTAGCCTAGCTGAGCCGGGGTAATATTGAAGTGCCTTGAGCACCTTGTTTGCTGGATACGTGCGCTATAGAAATATCCATTATTGTTATTGTTATTATTATTATCATTATTATTATTATTATTATTATTATTATTATTATTATTATAATTACTGCTATTATTATTATTAATCATATTATTATTATTATGTTATGATGTACTGCGACAATGAACACCCCAAATGACAACAGATGAGGCATTATTACAATGAAAACTTATAAACTCAAGGATGATAACACATAGAATTGTGCAATCCTGCGTCACAAGAGAGGTATAACCGATGAAACTTGACTTTTTGAACTTATTGTTCGACGATTAAAAAAAAAAACCCACTTGGTTGTCAAAAGTTTCAGCACACTTAAATAAAGATCCAAACCGATTGAGAATACATGTATTATATGATTACGGACATGTATATAATGTACATGTACCACATAAACTCATTAAATTATATGCTTCTGATCGTATTTGGTTAGACATCTTCCACTCATTTCACACCTTGCCTTCAGTAGTAAAGAGCAATGTCATTGTAAAATAATGCATATAATATGAACTATTTCTTCTTTGTATATAATTTTGATATGTATGATAAGTTACAAACTTTAATAGCTTGCTTGTAGAAAACGATAAATATATATTGCTTTCAAAAATATTTTTCAAATATTAATGTCGATGCTGTACATTGATATGCAAAGGTTTTATAAACATTCTCAGAATGAGGTATAGGTTTCTGTAATAGGATAACAATGCTTCATATCTCATATCGTGTTTTTACTTTAGGTCTCTTAACCCTGGATTTTCAAGGAAAGTAATTGCACCGTTTACACGCGATCATAAGTGAGATAGTTTGCTGTTATTCTTTCTTGATTGTCCCGCTTAAACTGCTTTGCTTTGCTTTCTGCTTGTGGTTAGGCCTATAAATTGTTGTTGCCGTTTTCCGACCTTCGCTGAAGTAGAACAAATCCGCCGCTAGTACTTGACAATACTTTTGAAGATGAAAAACATATTGAGCCACTTGTATCATTGAGCATTGTAAAATCCACAAATATGATGGATTCGGTAATGAGTCCTTTCCTTTTCAGCTTGAGGATCGTATAACCACTATCGTGACTATCAAAATTAACATGTCACTGTTCCTTCTATCGTATGGGCTTCTCGTAAAATACAAACATTAGAATGACAATATTCACCAAAATTATTTTGTGTGAATTCTGGAGGATATAAACAGAAGTGACGGAAACTAGAAGGTTATTTTTTTTTTCAGTTCAAAGTTCAGTTACCATTGAGGGCTACTATATGTTTTCACTTGTTTAACTTCTGCGGTGTTCTGTGAGAGCATTATCATTTTTTGCTGAGGGAAGAGTATGTTGTCTTTATACTGTATTATAAAACGGGTTCAGGGATGTAGCCAATAGCGAGTGCGTATGCATGTCACGTGTTCATGCTTTAATTCTACGCAACCTTCCAGCCGTGCATTTTTTGTGCAGCATTGTGCATTTTAAATGCATCACTCACCTCTAGCGCATAAAAACTGAGACACGTGCCTTGAAATACCGTTCTTTCCAGAATTAGTCTATCCAGAGTCTATCACAAGGATTTTGATGCGCTTGCTCAGGGGCGCATCATACTGGCTACGCTTGTGATGTCATAGGAGAAAGCAGGGGAGAGTTTCATCAACATTTGTTGTCTGACAAGTTGTCAGATCTGACATCTTTCCTTGATTTTGATTGGCTGAGAAGCATCGTTACTATGGCAGCTATCGGATAAAACATCCGACAAGTCCTTTCATGAAACGCTCCCCAGATGTTGCCTCCTTGTCTGTGCGATCTGAGGAAATTTTGGGCGGTTTTAACTAATTTTCCACTAGAAAGTCATACTGCCTATCCGTTTTATAAAACAAATAACGCACAGATTTTAATTCGTGATGTTAGTGGCGATGCAGGCATATCGGGTATTTACAATATCATGCAAAAGCACTAGGCGCAAGCGCCTCGTGCTAGTCGCACATGGTAAATACCCTCGAGTGCGCTGCATCGCCACTAACACACTCACATCATTCTGTGCATTATTTGTATAATATCTTTTCAAGATAGAGAGCGCCGTAGTTTCGCTGATGAAAAGGCTTAAGTTTAACTTTCTGTACAAGTGTCATTATTGTCAAGGTTGTAAATCTGATATAATGTAATTTTATATATTTTACTGATCAAAACAGGGGGTGTTTCACAAAGATTTAAGTTTGACTACAGTCGCCCTTAAATTCCTACTTGCGTGCACTATATGACGCATCACCCCATTGGTCAGATCATGCTCAGGAGACGCGCATTATCGGAAGTCTATCAATGAGATTACGCGTTAAATACCGGATGCGCATTGGCGCTTAAGCACGACTCTAATTCAAACTTAACTCTTTGTGAAACACCCCCTGGGCAGGCACGCGCAACACTCTCGAGAACTTCTTGACAAGGGAAACTTTTGTATTGATTTTTTAGTCTTTTACGAAAAATTGATTTTAGTTCGAGAGCTCTCATTGCTTATCGATTTCATTTACATTTAAAAAGAAGAACCTTATTATTCAATACACTTTATCACACCAGGGGGGTGTAACATAAAACATACAATCAATCTTAGGATTGATATCAATCGTAAGTCTATGGCAAACCCTGTACTAAAGAGATACAATTGATTGTAAGATTGATTGTATCTCTTTATGTTACACCCCCAGGAAGTATATCCTGCCACTTCACTGAGGAGAAAAATGCTGCAGAATTATACTTCAGTTTTAAACTTATTTTTGTCACATTGCAATGTTTATCTATCATGGAATCTATACCAATAAAACCGTATCGATTATATAACAATGCATTTTCATTAGTTGCTTATTTTGCTTGTGATGATTTTAGATTTTTGGCTTTATCCAAATTTTAATTGTCGGAAAATAGCATTGAACGCAGACATACTTAAGCTTTTCGACATGCACTCAACAGAATAAGATAGCATGAATGAACAGAAAGCCGAAATTGGAAACAATATATAGACTTTTTTGTTTTAAGAAGTTTTTAGACGGTAACGAGGGAACGATACGCGCGGAAATGACGAGCTCTGATTGGCTGTCGGAGCTCGTCATTTCTGCGCGTATTGTTCACTCGTTACCGTCTGCATATTGTTTCGATTTTCGGCTTTCTGTTCATGCTTGCGATTTTATTATGATGAGAGCATGTCGAAAAGCTGAAGTATATCTGTGTACAATGCTATTTTCCGATTTTGCAGTACCAAACACCTATTAAATTTTAACTGTTTTAATCTATCTCTCCCCCTGTTCTTCTTTTTGCCTCTGTATCTCTTTACCCCATCTTCTCGTCTGCTCTTTCCCTCGGCCCTCTCTTTTCATCTCGCTATGGTAAAGTGTATTGAAATTAATTCATGGAAACTCTTCATTAATTTATACACGTATGCTGCACTAAGAATCGATACAAACTATATTAAAAGTTTTATCCATCTTTTTGGCCCTAACTTATTTAATCCATTATGATAATCCATAAAGTAAGCCGAGATTTGGACGAAAACACATTGTAGGAATAATACTTTTATTCATATTTCCACAAATTATTAAAAGTACATTCTTATTCAAAGATTTCAAGATAAAGATACAGTTCATCAATTTATAACATACTTTGTACAGTGTAATAATGTGATGAGTGGTCAGATACTTTCTTACAAGAATACTTTGATCGCTATATACATTACATTTGCTGTAGAGAAAGTACTGATTATAATTCACACATGCTTTACTACTTAACAATGTGATAAGAATGTTTTGATATCCTGTGATATACTCTTCTACAGACACTTGCATTTTCTTTCCAATATTGTATTTCCAAAAAGCAAGATGAAAGGAAGAAAAAAAAAATATGTGATGCTTCCTGCATCTGTCGATGTGCTTGTGAAGTGTCAGTGTTTTTGCAAAATATTTTAAAAATTACAAGCCTGAAATGGACTTGTTTAGGTGATGTCAGGTGAGACCGGAGGAATAAAATGACAGACTGCAGTAAGGAGAGGGGGAAAACCCGCTAGAAGCCAGCATTTACATCCGTACAGTCATACACAATTAGCTTCTAGAATTATAATAGGATACCGTATTCTTTTGTCTGTAATACGCACAACGTAAAATAGTTATTTTAATACCAAGGTCATTACACTGAGGGGTTTTTTTCGAATTCGAGAGCACTTAGCATTAATACTGGGAAGCCCTTTCCCCGTTCCTCTTTCCTTTTCAGTTTTTAAATTCTTATAAACACAACGAATAATTCCAACCCGACCTTGTGCATCCAAAAGTACTGATCATAATCATTCTTTAGCCATATCTTCAACCTCACATTACACGTAACATGAAATGAGGCAAACTTGCCTTTCATGTCATCTAAAGCCATAAGTGAATTTTGAAAAACCTTAATTACATAACATACTGATGTGACAGTGTCTCACCCTGGCACAAGTATTCTCTAAAAGAAATCGAGCAGACACTGATGTTACCGGGGAACGGGTGAAAATAGAGTGGAAGTGGAGTGAAATCTACTGTTTTCCTTTAAAATTTCATTAATGCACCACAGATCACTTCAACAAATTTTTTATTAGTGGTAAATAAACTTGAATGCCACTTCTCTTATCGCATGTGATGACATGATTAATTCTTTTTGAGTACTGTTTCTTCGGAACGATAACAACGCGTTCTTTTTTACTCATCACCTTCGAGTAGATCCCAAAGTGCGGGTACCGATTCAATGTCGCACCATCCTTTTCCCCGGCGTAATTTAATTTTTTACGAGATGAAAATAAAAAGAATGACATTGTCAAGATAATATTTGTGACAGGAGACTTGCATAGGAAAACAATCAAAATATAGTTTGCTGCTTGCAAAAGCTTACAAGTCCGACAGTACAAGGCTTTGGTGATTCAATGTAACTCAGTTTAACTAAGTCAAAAGCGTATTTCAAGTCCCAGTGGACAGGGCTGTAGTAATTCTATACACCTATCGTAAGTTTATTGTAGGATCTATCGCGTAACCTTCCTGAAACATCTGAGGAACCTGTAGAAGAAGCTCTTCTCCGACCGTCATGTTGACGAACCATCTTGGAATAACATCCCATATCTTCTGCACATGCGACCGAACGAACTGATAGGGTCGAAGGAGATTGCACTAACTCGTAAGGGGAAGGCGGTTGTTCCCGAGCTAAACCTTCCCGGAATCTGTTGTTATCTCTTTGGTGGGACCTTTCAACGGGTCCGCAAATTAACATACGATGTCGCTCCAGGGTTCTAGGAGACCATGTCCCACCGCGTTGCATCCCAGTGCTGGATGATTTCTCCAGAACTGGTCGGGCCTTTTTGGGGGGTGGCTTCAAGGCTATTTTGTGTTTGTACTTGAAATCCCTGTCAACCATATTCCTGGACGGTTGACCATCCTTGTCATGGGACAGGGCGCAATTATTCTCGTTTTCATCGCAAGACGCAAACACTTTATTCCTATCTGTCATAATGGGAAGTACCTGTCGCCAGCCTTTGTTTATATCATGTTTCTGCTTCGGACTTGGGTTACTGTCTTCTTCTTTTTGTAAGATATTCTCCTCAGATGGTGTCCGCTTTTCCAGGCCGAAATAAAATGGCTCCGGTTCAGCAAGCTGCTTCTGAATAGCCGGCGACAGATTCTTTCTCGGTCGACATTCCCGCAGTCGAATACTAGGCCGCTTCTTGGTGTCATTGGCATCTACAATCTCCGTCACAACATACGCCATAGGATTCTTGCAAGGAGATCCAGTGGAACTCGGGGTACTCGCTGTAGCCCCTGATCCTGACCTTCCAGTTGGTGTTCTCGCGGTCTCCGATGGCCTGTCTGTGCCCATCATTGAATGACTCGTTTGTGCTCGTGGTCGAATGGACTTCATGGTTTGCGCCTTGCGATCAGGAGTTTGGACATTGCGATTATCCAACGTGCAACTCTTTTCAAATACCTTTTTGAGGGGCAATTCGAGACTGTTCTTGAGCTCGGCGAAGGATGGTGAAATTAACCCTTGTTCACCTGTCGGAGAATCCTTTGTGTAACTTTCTAAGCCATTCATTTGTGAAATTGGATATGCTATTTGTTGCGTTGGTGATACGGGTTGCATGCTTATACCATGGGATATGACGTCATCATACTCATCCGAATATACAGCAGCTACTCCGTGGGTATCGTCACTGGCATCTAGGAAAAAATACAAAGCACACTGAATTCATTAATGTTTCAAGTAATACTTTTATTCTTGTGAAGAATCTAGAATTCTTTTATAACGAACTGATCTGTATAAACTGACTTTGTATTTCAGTAAACTGAAAACAGTTATCATGAGATGCTATACAAAAGAACCGTAGTCCCCTGAGCAGTAGAATGTTTTATGATGCAAGCATAAAGTTTCAGTTTATGCCCATCATGAAAATCTTACAAATATTACAATTCATCGAATAGATGAATCCCTTGGTCAAAGCAGCAAGTTTGAAAAATTAATGAATTCCCAATATTCATTGAGAAATGTTATGAACTAATATACATTCGTGAAACTGACTGCAATCATGCAATCAGTATGTACTTTGATAACTTTCCTTTTTTTAGAATTCATCTCTTGAACATGCACGTACTGAAGCTTTTACGTGCACTCATGTTCCCTTGTTCTGTCTATACTGTTTCGATTTTCGGCTCTCTGTTCATTCATGCGATTTACTCTGATGAGTGCATATCGAAAAGCTTAAGAGTGTGTGTGTGTTCATTGCTATTTTCCAATTGTGCGGTGCTAAATTTCTATTGAATCATGTTTTTTTGTATACATAAAAGACATATTAGGTGTGAAACACAAAGGGTTTATCATGATGAATACCAGTCTCTTACCTTCACTATTCTCTGATCCTCTTGTGAACTTGTCAGTGACAAATCTCCTGGGTAGTTATTAAGAAACGTAAAAGACTGATATAAGCATATCAATTAAACTGCAGATACGAGCATGCTGAGCAAAAGCAATGGACAAGAACAGTAATAATCACGATGGCATGCTTCTAATGTATGTGAATTGTGTATAATTACGATGCCATTATCATATACATGTATTCAAATTTGTTATCAGTTTTTGTTATTCCTAATCACACTCTTTCAAAATGACTGTCATGTGGCTTTTACAGTAATGTATCTCAGAGTTTAAGGTCATGGACTGACAATTTAAAAACTGAAGAAAAGTTCGATTGCCAAGGTTCAAGGATAGAACATAGGATACTTTTCTTTTAGTTCATGCTTTGGGACATTCTTTCGTAGAGTTTATCCAATAGTTCTTTCATTTGATTTTAGAATTTTGTGTTCCATTTTTTTTTAATGCTTAACAAAACGACGGCTCCAACCCCCCCCCCCTTTAAAAAAAAAACCAATGCCCTCTTTGATAACTTGGACCGACAATGATCTCTCGGACAGCTTAATTGCCCAGGTTGCATGACAGATTATTCGATATGTATGTATGTTTCTTTGAGCTGTCAGCAGGAATAGTTGTTTGTCGACTTGGCCATGAATGTTGCTATTTATGTTGTGTTATTTTAAAAATCTTTTATAGGTGGCTTTCTTTATCATGTGCCTCATTTTAACCTCATGAACTGACAATGTCCAAGAACAAGACAAAACAACTAACAAATGCCCAGGATATTAAATAAATTCAAATAACACTGTACCTTTCTTTGTTCTGTATACTTTGGGCGAGTCGTTTGTAGAGAATGGCCATGATGACAGCATTTATGACGCAGAATACCAGCGAGACGGCACCAAGAGTTGCGCCCGCCACGCCCCACGCGTACGGTTCTGGAGATGCAGAGATGAAGCAGAGGATTAGATGGAAGGTTAGGACAGATAGAATGAAGATAACAATGTGCGGGTGGAATTGACCATTCGAAAGGAATCGAAGGACATGGATTTAGACATCACAGAGATGTTTTTCTTTAAATAAAAAGATACATGTATGAGTGAAAATGCACCAGAAAAATGCGAAGGCAAATATATTGCAGCCACGTTTCTGCTTCCTAGATAATATTTATGTATGTTTGCATTAGTAATTCAACGTACCACTCGTTTGCAGGGTGAGTCCGCTATTAGCCAAGAGTCATGTTGATGAATTGATGACCATTAATAATTTATATGACCAAAATAGATATGATCATGTGCTGTATGCTGTGTAGTTTAATGGAAAGTTAACCCTTGCTTTTCGGAGCAAGTTGGTTCCTACAGAATTGCTATATGAGAATCAAAATACTCAGGAGACAACGGGTAAAGAAATCTGAAGAGAAACGAAACTGCAACAGAAACTTCGACAGACGAAGAATCCTTACACAATCTAAGAAATAAAATGTTAGTATTGGATGACTGTGATTAGTTTTATTATATGGTATAATTGCCAGTATTTATGAGTGGTACTTCCCTGCTTGTTTATAGTTTCAGTATTGAATATTATGATTGAAAACCGCCCTTAAAACTACTTAATGCGAAATGATTTAACAGTGCGAAGAAGAATAATGCACTGGGATGACCTAGTACATCAACAACTTTCGAAAGGCAAGGCTCAACGTTTTGGGAAAATAGATCTCCTTTAGATTAAGTTGTTAATCTCTGCAAGAAACCTTATAGAAGAGAGACCGCATGCTAGATTCATACCGAGGCTGTTATTTCTACCTTATCTTATCGATTTCTTTGCTTTATCGCTCTCATGAGCCGTCGGTTTAACTGGAATGACCCTATCAGCCATCAGCCATGAAAGAATAGATCTCCTCAACATAAAGTTAATAGGCTCGAAAAGAAACCTTAGAGTAGAAGCCACATGCTAATTAATGGCCAAGACTTCATTTTGCTATCGTCCCCTATTCATGTCGTTGTTCTGTCGATCTCGTCATGCTCGTGAATGAGCTGTTGGTGTATACTGGGATGATCCTGTAGAGTTGACTACTTGTATGTAGCTCTATGGATGATCCTGTTTTTATCGGCCATTATTTTTGTGTGAAAAAATCCTTTACATTGATAGAAACCAAAGGGTTTTGGGGGTCAGCTTTTTTTGCATAGTCCTCGGTCACCTGTCGGTATTTTGCGTTGATTGCTTTGCCACATCAGTAACTATATAAAAGTACATCGTTTCATTGGATTCTTTCGACATTTGATTAGCATCAGTGACTGTTTTGATAAGACAGCGTCGGACAAAATGCTAAAGTAAAAAAATCACATTTTCTTGAAACTCTCAAAGGAGTACTGAAAAAAAAATAATCACACACTTTAAAATCAACAATTAGGCACTTTAGCCTATTATATGGATCTGTATGGTGCATAACTTAATATCTAGTTCTGACTACCCTGACTATCTAGTTCCGACTACTAAAACTGGGCATTGTGGCATTGCGCCTGTAATCCAGCTAACAGTGGAAGTTATATGCCAATTCAGCGGACCCAGGTTCGAGTCTGAGTCACGTCTTTCGGATGGTGACGTTAAAGGTCGGTCCCAGACGTAACTAATCATACTTGGCTCATACATGTCTGTAAAAATCCAATTCAACAACAACAATAACAACTCTATTCGGACAAGTAAATCTATTTTGAATAATTTCAGGCCCAACTATACTCTCTGCCTTTCATTCGGCTCTTGAATGTTTGAAAATGTCTTTCTCAATGAAGGCAACGACTCGCAACACCATGTTCTACATTAAAAGCGCAAGAGTCACTACAAGCTAGATTTATTCCAGCCGACTGCTGAAGAAGAATAAATTAAACCTTAGCGCGATTTGTACATTTTTTTGAAATGTATAGATATACGTATATATATATATATATATATATATATATATATATATATAAATAAACTAAACAGCATAAATTGAATAATATGACAGATACGTTCCGTCAGGTAAAAGAGGAAATATATCTGGATATACCTGGATGATGAATATTCAGATCGTGAAACTTGTCATAGTTTCGACGTAGGTTTTATCTTTATTGTTCTTACAATGCACTAAAACTAATAATTAAAAAAAACCAAGAGGATGATTGATTTGAAATGGACACCCAAGGGTTGCGACTCCAGAAGGCACGATAGCTCATTTATAGTTTGGTTGCTTTCAACACACCTTGCCATTTTGTTCTTCTTGTTATTTGAAATTCATGAAATTGATACCAACTTATGTCGTGATCAGGATTTCCTGGTTATCACTATTTGTTTCCTGTCTGATCTTTTGCTATTTGGGAATTAGAGATACAGAAAACAGTCAAGTATTTATACACTGAAATTGGAATTTTACAACATTCGGGTATTACATAGGGACTTTTTGCTTCATACTTCGAACGTAAAGGATTTTAGGGTCCAGACTAATCACTGAACAGTTGAAGATAGCATGATGATGATGATTTGTGTGTGTGTGTGTGTGTGTGTGTGTGTGTGTGTGTGTGTGGGTGTGTGGGTGTGTGTGGGTGTGTTGATGTGTTTGTGGGTACTTTCTTTTGAGTGTTTGGTAATTTTTTTTACACATCCATATAAATAAAAGAGAGTTACAACAGATTAGCAAGTTCACAATATACAAACACATTTACCATGACCTGTTTTATGAGCCTGTATTAAATTAGTGCATTGTCTTTCAATTTTCATTTTCATTTTCATCTATCTTTATTTGCAGTTTCATTTATACAGAGGAGCATTGTCAGTTACGAAACTGCTTTCCACAACTGCCCTGTCAGTCTAAACTCTTAAAACAAAGGTGGGTTATATTAATTAGACTCTTAAATAAAACTTGGGTTATATTAGACTATGAGACGGTTAATTTTAGTCTAATGTTAAAAGCATTTGGCCTCTTTTCCATGTTTTAGATCTTTTCCTATTATTCATATGCCTAGAGTCGTCAGGAATCATAGATTTCACGAGACTTTAAACCACATTTTGAAAGGCCTAGATTCCATTAGCATAATAATCTTAGAACATTCAGATTTTTTTATGAAGGCGGAATAACTCTGCAAAAAAGCCTTTTCTGTTACAGTTTAATATCTTCTAAGATAATATAAGGTCTTTGCATTAATCCAACTCAAATTTCGCTGTTTTGGATATTTCCTGTTTTCCCATTTCCTATATTGCGTAAATTTTCACTCGATCTGCCTTAGAGTGTACAGTTTATTTTTTTCTAAGATAATGTAAGGCCTTTATTTGCATTTATAGCGTAGTCCAACTCAGCGCTCGCTGTTTTGGATATTTCCTATTTGCTCATCTCATTTCCTTAGTCGCAACAGGAACCAATGCAGTCTGACATTTGACTGTCTCTCAAACATTGACATGTGTTTCAAATACTCCAAAGGACTATACAACCTCTTTCACTAAGAAGTCATTATGCATAGATAATGATAATGAAACTTTTAGATGATATATTAGAACTTTCGCTCAGAGTTCTGCCGTAGCCATGTGGAGTGTAGGGGCCCACCTCCCTTCAAGACATGAAAAAGATCGTGAGGGGAGTTCAGAGGGTGAAAGAGAGAGGAGCTGCAGAGAAGTGGTGTAGCTGAAGTGGGAAATTACATCACTAGACCGAGGTAAATCATAGATCCCCCCTTTGGTTTGAGAATGTGTGGTATGAATATCAGAGCTTCCGTGCTTCGCGTGAATGGTGATACAACCGAACCACACCATCACCTAACAATAAGAAAAAAAAACGTCTTTCATACGGATATCGGTGACATGATTCCGACATCATCAGTGAATAACAAGTCGACCCCCCCCCCGAGAGTTTGCCCTGGTTTGCCCTTCGATTGTGAAGTAAATTTCATTAATTGATATCTTGTTTACATATGCGAGAGATGGCCATCTTTATTCAGCGCCAGTGCCTCAGTACATGTAGTGTCCATGCATTTCAATTTTCAAATATCTTAGTTAATACACACAAAAATACACCCACACACGCATCCACTCACGCACACAGACACCCTCACACACACACGCACACAATTCCCTGAAGAAGAATTGTTTTTTCGCCAGTAGCCAGCCATATTCAAAGAGATAAATCCGCCATTTTGCAATCAAAATCTACTCTGTCTCATGACTGCTCGACAATACTTTTTGCTTGCAAGGGAACTTGGGTAAACGAATGATATCTGGCCCGGGATTTATTATCCTCGTGAGCATACTGAATGTTGAAAAGATGCCACTAGGCAAAACAAACAAAAACAAACAAAATAGTACAGCAGTATGATTTTATCTCTACTGTTATCATTTGGACTGAGGGCACATTGCCGCGAAGTTGGGGGGGGGGGGGGTGGGGTAACACTTTATATCAGAATATTAGCCTTGATTAAATTTCTGCGCACACGATCAAAGCGAGGGAGCAACATTTTTGAAACATTCTGTAGTCAAATGTACAAAAATTACATTCCCGGGATTGGAATATGATACTATTCGGGCACTTCCTGCCTCTTTTTTCGGCATATAACATGATGATTGTTTGAATATGTGAAATTTATGAATAAATAATTCCGTTTCCTCATACGGCTATGTCATCTTTATCAAAATGATAGAGTATATGGAAAAAAAAATCAGCGCTGGAGTAATAATATAATTTTTGCAATACTTCCTTGTTGTGGAATGAATAGGGGATTGCCATAAACTTGAACTGAGTAGTGTCGTAATATACTTTCTATGTTTTCCATTGGTAATTGGTATTCGTTTTTCAGGGTCACACATCAAGAAAATGCTGTTGTTTTCAAAATTTTATGCAAAATCTCAAGTGGTTCACTTTCCTATACACACAATAGGTATAGGTAGGATTTGAGTTGAATGGTTATGTGAACTTGAGGATATGCCTGAACAAAGAATCTGATGCACTTCACACAACAAAAAAAAACATGATAATTGACAGTCATAAATCTTGACAAAAAGAAGTTAGATCTTCAAGGAGCACAGAGAACATGTTCTTATATCTGTAGTGCTGCAGCTACCAAATTTTCAATAAAAAAGAAACACACATGAAAAACCCTCCCTCCAAAACAGACAGCAAAGTCAAATCTTCACACACGATTATGTTATGTTTTCCCTCTTTTATGCTCTTTGTCTTTGATCTGCATTGCTTTGTGATCTTCCATTCTTTTTTATATTCGCACTGGTTTCTTTTTTTTTTTCGAAATTCAGCCAAGCTACATGTCTTCTTTAGCAGATGCCTCTTGTCTGAAAGAAGTTACAAAGTAAAACTCAGAAGGAAACGTAGACAACACCTTGCTAACAAAAATTTGATGGAAAAATTATCCATTACGAAAACTAGAGCACCCAAGCTATTCGACAAAAGGCTTCTTGTTAACGTCGTGCCTGTCATGTTGTGCTAGTATAAGTGAACCACCTTGGATTTCACACAAAATTTTGAAGACAGTGATGAGGAACACGACTGGAAACCTAAAAAGAATACCCTTGGAAAGCATATGAATTGTTTTCATATGATATGAAATTCAATACGAGTAAATACAATTCAATACGAGTAAAGTTCCTGTAAAATTTGATTTACAGGAATTTTTCAGAGTTGGGTTTCTTTTCTTTTTTTTTGTTGATACACCTATAAATTCTCATTTTATAAGAAAAGGTTAAGATAACGACTGACTTAAAGGACGTTGATCTGATTTTTGTTTTGTTTATAATTAATGTGCGCTTCTCTATAGTTCTCTCTTTACTTAGCCATCACTGAAATGAACTTTATTAGCATACAAAAGGTTGGCTGCGCTAGTTATTATTCTGCTTTGAGTTTTGGTGAAGTTTGTTTACGTCAATTCGAAATCTGCTTTCATTGTAAGTATAAATTATGTCCGTTGGATACAAAGATTAATTTTTCGAAAAACTGAAAATGTCGTTCTTCTTCTTCTTCTTCTTTTTCTTCTTCTTCTTCTTCTTCTTCTTCTTCTTCTTCTTATTATTATTCATATATAAATTGGAAGAATGGGATCTATTATTAAAGTTGTCAGTGATAATGGTCAAATTTTTAAAGGGTGCTTAATTTTAATATAAGAAGGTTGAGGGATATTTGAAGCTTGTTTGAGCTTAATCAAAAATGATGTTTGCCTTGTCGGTCTTCTGTGCTTCATTACATCCTTTGCTAATCAATTCTTCTTTAACAGTTTTTTGGGGGAGGTAAAATTTAATCAGCTTTATCATAAAACATCAATCGAAAAAACTGACTTGAAGTAAAAAGAAAAAAAAAAAGAAAAAAAAGTGCACACTCGTAATACATCAAAACAATATTACTCCAGGTCCGTCAGTTTGTAATATCATAACTGTTACCCATCTTTTATCAAACTGATCACAAATACGAAAGAGAAAAAAAAGTGAATTGTAAATATGAATGAGGTACATGTAAATTAATTAAATCTATTAAGCAAATAAATGTTAACTTCTAGTTCTAGAAACTGTTTTCCACATCATCCTTTCCTTTTTTGTATAATTCTTTTATAATTCACCCTTCCCACCTCCCCTTCCCCGTGGTCTTTGGAGAATTCCTCCCGGCCCCTGTTAATCAGCATCAGGGATGGCGTGATTGATAGTAAGCCCTCTTGAATGAGACCTTGGATCGTTATGCTTGAACTAATCAAACTGATCATTTATTATTTGCAGGCTACATGACAACTTACCAGCCATCTTGTATCCAATACGTTATGAATCCGACAAAGCAGATGCAGATAGAGTCCTTCTCTCCGGAAGCTCGCACTGTCTAAATGAGGTTTTGATGGGCAAGCGTTTGTTTTTAACACCAACACAACCAGATAGATCTTGAACTACATCCGGGGCTGTGGTTTCCCATTAAGAGTTGGTTATTTACGCATGGAAACCGGTTTCCTGTAGTGGCAGTGTCAGGACTGAATGAGTGTGGCGGATAAATACTTCTCTATTTCAGATGTGCCACTTTGTGTATTAGTTTCGTAGAGATTATTTATATTTGAGGTGAATTAGATGCTCTGACTGTGGTCAAAAGCGGTTACATAATTATTCGTTTAACAACATGCAACACTTAGAGCTGTAGTATAGATTCTCGAGGTTTTTTTTTTTTCATGCCAAAAACATTGAAAGTCATAAACAGGTCAAGTGATTTAGAATGTTTCCAGGTCTTTAGATATTCAGTTTCAATTCTTGATAAATAGTTATCGTGCACTAATGATCAAATTTGAGATTTTCTTTTTTAAAACGCTGACTAAATAGGCGCACAAGGATAATATGAATCAGTTTTGTTAAATGCATAACTTGACAAAGCACGATGGAATCTACGCTGAAAAAGGAATTTAAGTGAAACCCTGCCAACTTTTTTTGGACCATCATCAATAGTCGATGCAGCCCATGCAACCGAGAGACTTTTCTTACTGACACAGTTTCACACTTTCATGTGTTCATCATGCTGATGAATCTTTTATCAAAACAATCTTACCATCACATTCAATCATATCATCACATTAAATCATAATTTCATCACATTCAATCCTATCTTCACATTAAAGCCTATCATCCTATAATCATCAAACTCTATCATCACATCACATCCTGTCATCACATTGAATCCTATCATCACATTAAATCATATCAAATCTAATCCAATCATCACATTAATCATATCGTCGCATTAAATCATATCATCACATAAATCATGTCATCACATTAAATCCTATCATCACATTAAATCACATCATAACATTAACTCTTTTCATCACATTATGATTATCGTTAATTGTTACAATCATCATCATCATTATTATTATTATGATTATTATTGTTATTATTGTTATTATTATTATTATTATTATTATTATATTATTATTATTATTATTATGATTATCATTATTACTATTAAATCAAATACCGGTTTCTTACAAGCGTTTTACCGGCAACAACTGACCAAAGCGCTTGCAGATTATCATTACCCCAGTTAGTGGATTTAACTGATTTAACCGCACACTATACTGCGCCCATTCTCCCCCTCATATAGGGAGTATTCCAGCTAGTCGTTCCCTTTTCGGGGGTGCCATGCTGATATCATCACATTGAACAAGGCATCTTTAACTGGGGAAGCCATTCAGCACCAATGATGGAAGGAAACAGTGTACATATACGCTATCTTTCTCTTCGTCCGTTCTTTTCTGCATGGTTCGTATATACTCTTTTTGTTATTTTTCTTTTCGTTCCCTTTTCTTATTTTTCTTTTTCTTTTCTTTTCTTTTTTTTTTTCTTCTTCTTCTTCTCCTCCTCTTACGTCTTCCTCTTTCCTCTTTTTTATTCTTCTTCCTCTTCTTTTCTTTTTTTCTTCTTCTTCTCCTCCTCCTCCTTCTTCTTCTTCTTCTTCCTTCTTTCTTCTCTTCTCCTCTCTTCTTCTTCTTCTTCTTCTTCTTCCTTTCTTCTTCTTTTCTTCTTCTTCTTCTTCTTCTTCTTCTTCTTCTTCTTCTTCTTCTTCGTCTTCTTCTTCTTACTCTACTTCCATTCCTTCTCTTTGGACGAACTTGAAATAACCAAAATTGAAACAAACCGTCACTTCACTGATGAAGATATAATGACTCTTGTTCTGTTAATCATTTATATCTATATATCCTCATATTTATGTTGTGGACATTTATGTTTGTTCTTCATGTATGATTTCCTATTTATTTGTAAAAAAAATTGTACAATTCAGCCAACTGGCTGCCATGCAAGTTTTTAAATAAATATACCATTCAACAGATAAAATGCCATACTCAGGAACAAAAGTGCTGTGCCGGGCTTCAAACGTTATACCTTTCCATTCTCAGTCGGAAGATTCAACACTCGGCTTGAATAAAACATAATCATGTAAACTTAATGGTAGCGTGATCAATTTCTATCATCAAAACTAAAGTAACATTATGAATATCTCAGGTGAAATATTATGCCATTGCATGATTTTGTGCCGTTAAATGAGATGATTGTTGCTATTTCGAGGACATCTGATGACTGACTTGTCGACTATTCGTGACAGCTACTAGCAATGTGAAGTGACAAATTTTCCGGTATTATAGCGCTATAGCCCTATACTTCCATACTTAGCCAAGGTTGGGATTTTGATAGACATCTGTATTCTGCGAATGTACGGGGAAAAGCATAGTCATGCAAGAATTCTGTTACGCATTCAATAAGTAAGTGAGGTATTTATTTATTTATTTATTTATTCTCGAATATTTATACAGAGTGGCCTGATCAGCATAAAAACATACAAACATGCAAACTGCAAAACAAATCGAAAAAGCATAACGTGATGAAATATCATAACGAAATGGAATAGCACAATATGAAAACGGAAATATCACGGGATAAAAATGGCAAGGTACAAAACACGCTGACATTAGAACAAGCTGGTCTTCCTCAGGGCTCTGTTAAGTTATGATGTAAAATGGACGAAATAAAAATTACTCTTGGTATAAGAAATTTACATAAAACGAATTAATAAAAATGTAAAATGAGTTATTTAAATTCTAAGACATTGCGGGTACAGAGAGGAATCAGGGCAGGAAGAGAGGAATCACTCGGTTGACTCGGATTTTTATATTTAAAAAAATGATGCCATTATTATTTATTTATTCATAAAAGTTAGATTTCTCAGTTGTGTTATGGTGTAAGTTTGCGAATAACCACTTTTCATGTAGAACTCTAATGTTTTGATGTTGTGAGCAATATGGACAATTCAGGATAGCTTAGAATGAATAAGCCCTCTTTAATCGCCAAATCGTGTGGAGTTTGTCCCTACCTTTTTCCAAAAAGCACAATACCATAAATAATATTTCAAGGCTTAACTAGCTTATGACCAGTAGGTTACGTTTCGACTCCATTATAAGTTTATTATGTGCTTGAGTTTCATTCAGCTTTGTTAAAAGTTATAAAAATACCGCATCACAAGGTTAATTCCGGCCACTGTAAAGCATCGAAAGTCGAAATAAAAGGAAACAAATCCTGAAAATTCCTACTTCTTTACATACAAATTGCCATACTGGTGGAATAATTAACCTACTTTTAATGGGCCTGCAAAAATGTTGTTTTTTTATCCAATGGGGGCTTTACACTTTGAAATATTGCATGATTAAGTGTTCAAATCAAATTATGTCACTTCTACTATGCTTACATCTAAGTGCTAAATGAATCAAGTCAAATTGATAATAAATATGATCTTCGATTTTTATCATTCATTGATACATGTTGCATGGAGCCCGATTACCGAATTAGGAAAGAAGTCATTTTGTCGGCCTTTTTTTCCTGTTTTTTGTTTTTTTAATTTCTTGGTCTCATGTACTTTCGCGGAAAATTAAGGTTAGAGACATGGACTCATTGCAACAAATAGTAAACGTTCCGGTTTGTTCATCTGCTTTCATCCGGGCCTTCGTTTACTCTGAAGCCGGGACTTTCTACATGTTAGTATAGACATTTCTGTTGCAATTCTTCAAAACTTAAAGCTCAAATTTACTGCGGAACAGCTGGATGTTTTGGATAACCTGAATAACATGAAATATGAATACCTAAAGTGATTCGACTTGCAGCATCACTAAAATTATCGGTAATTTACACGATAGCAAAGACTTTCGATAAACTCTAACTAAGGTAATATTTAACAGCCAGGTCACATTTTGAATATTAGAACTTTTCAATGATGTTTTGCAAACTCCGAAAATCACTTCTATTGGATTCTAATAAGGCAATGAAAATTACCCTTTAGTCGATTTTTGAAAATCCTTGGAATCTTGTTTTTCGCAAATATGCATGAAAATTTGGTGACATTTCGAACACCTTATTGAGAAGCGCAGATGTGTTGCATTGATAATAATAAACCTAATATTTTGAATCGTGAACAGTCTTGCTACATACTTTAAGTCCATGAATGCTTTCAAATGCATTGCCTTGTTTTATCATGCATTTGTATATAACTTTATGATCTATCTAATTACCACTTTTTCTTTATTGTTGAAAGAATGCTATTTGGAAATGCTTTAAAACTTCCTAGAATAAAGCAAAACGTCATTGCAGCGCTTTGTTCCTTCTCTCTGCACCAAGATCTTAGTCTGTCATGATGTTTCGATGATTTCCATTGTTCTAAACATTTCTCGTTTTTAAGTTGAACTGTTTATGTCCTGTTTGCTGAAAAATTCATGTTACACAGAGACGAAACAAATATTACATTACTACCAAATATAGCATTTTTATCAAAACGATTCTTTAAAAATCGTTCTTCACGACCACTTATAGGCCTTGATAATGTCCTTCCTTCCTCTTTGTCCCACTTAGCCTTGTTTTGTTTTAAGTATTCATTCAATGGGAATAATCTTACCGCTTGAGAGTTTCGTGAAAAGCTTGTTGAATATCCAGGACTGAGATTAGGAGAAATAATTTCAACCAGGAATGAAAATCCATCGCTAACTACCAGCCAAGAGCTCGTTGCTGAAGTTTCAGAGGAGATCAGCGTTCAAGTTTACAGCAGTTCCTTGATATATGATGTTTTTGAGTTTTAAGGCAGATTGCCCTAAAGTTTAGATGCAACGTAAGAGTAGATCTTATTTTACTCAAGAATCCGGGGACAAGCTAGTGTAAATTAATAGTCTTGGTAATTGCTCACCAAAGGACTGAGAGAAATGATCGAAACGCTCTTATTCTTATAGCTTCAGCTTAACTTGATTAATGATCTGCTACTAATGACATACCATTGTACTACTAAGCTGATAGTGTTGTAAATGATAATCAAAGTGGTTTACGAATGCCAGTGAAGGAGATAGTTATTGATAGGTACTTGTTAATATGGTTCGGTGTAAAAATGTCAGAGGTAAAAATGCCAGAGGAAAAAATGTCCGAGGTAAAAATGTCCGAGGTAAAAATGTCCGAGGTAAAAATGTCAGAGGAAAAAATGTTAGAAGAAAAAATGTCAGAGGTAAAAATGTCAGAGGTAAAAATGTCAGAGGTAAAAATGTCAGAGGTAAAAATGTCAGAGGTAAAAATGTCAGAGGTAAAAGTTCAGAGGAAAAAACGTCAGAGGTAAAAATGTCAGAGGTAAAAATGTCAGCTCTGAAAATGCCGAAGTGAACGTGTTACAGGTAAGAATATTGAATTTGAAATTAGGAAGAGCACGAGATATTAAAAAAAAAGAATTCATACTGTATAAATGGGGTGATCACAATAATACTGCTCTCTGTAAAAGTGTGTATGTTCAGTCATTCGACTGGCATTCCTGTCTTACTCATTTGATGTGAAAGTGATAATGCTGCCCCATTCAACCACCTAATGAGACCAATCTTGTTTTGGCCGGGAGAACATCCTGGTATGTGCGCATTGCCCAACAGTGTTTTGATCTTCCGAGCACTTGTTTAGCTGACTCCAAATACAGCAGCAAACGAATGCCCAGTTCCCTCTCTGTGTTTAAGATTTGGCCGCTTGACATGATTGCACTGTGAAACATATTTATGAAAATTTCAGCAAGCGATAAGTAAATCGCGCGTTTTGGGTAAGAAATGTAGCGCGGGATGATGTTCATTATTTTCTTTGTGAGATTAATTAAGTTACAGGATTATATCTAAATGATTTAAGATCTTAAGTTGAAAGACAGAATGGTAGATGAACTTAAGAAGGGATATCCACGTTTGATGTTTTGCATATGCTAACACAATTATCTAATTGAATAATTCTCTTTAAAAGTTGTAAATTCCGCAGCGTATCGGATGAAATAATACAAAAGGTGGAGAAATAGATCGAATTAACGATTCAATTTCGCTTACTTCCTATTCTTCCTTACGTATAAAGACAATAATACTGAAGCATTTGTTCACGTATACCACGCTTAATTGAATAATTCTTTTTAAAAGTTGTAAATTCCGCAGCGTATCGGATGAAATAATACAAAAGGTCGAGAAATAGATCGAATTAACGATTCAATTTCGCTTATTTCCTATTCTTCCTTACGTATAAGGACAATAATATTGAAGCATTAGTTCACGTATACCACGCTTTATTGGAGTAGTGGGGGGGGGGGGGGGGGGGGTGGGGGGGGGGGGGGGAGGAGCTTATGAAGAGGAATGTACATATTAAAATCGCGCAGTCGTGTGGAATGTGTGTGGTCAGCTACTCGTGTTACCAACCCAGTTTTTTTCCCACCATCGTTTTTACAATGCCCGTCCCCGCGGTGAAAACGATGGCAATGCGTGCATACCAGAACGTTCACCCCGCCAACACCATAACCGTTATTTCCAAATGGCCAAGACAAGGGAATTCAAGTATAGACACAGTATGTTTACAGAAAATATTTGAATATGTCCCACTCCCCATAATTTCTATAATTTAGTATTCGTACCTGAAACACGTCACTTAAACATTTCCAAATCTGGCATACCTCCGACATTAATTTTTTACCTCTGAAATTTTTACCTCTGACATTTTACTTCTGACATTTTTACCTCTGACATTTTCAACCTCTGACATTTTTACCTCTGACATTTTTACCTCTGACATTTTTTTACCTGGCACCGTTAAGATACAGCAGTCGGGCTGTGATGAGGAAACAGTCCAGCGGTAACCAAGAAAACCCATCCGCAAGTGGTACGTTTCTTCAAGATAAAATGAAGAGCTTATTTTCAAAAGCGTTAAATTATGGAGCTAACACGTTTCAGGATACATACTTTGTTTATTATAGTTATATGTCTGCTTTAAAACCTAATAACAGATTAATGAATTATTCTACCTTTGATTTCCACTAGTGTTAGTGCGAAATGATACTTTTGTGAAGTATTCAGGTAACTACCATGACTATAGGGAAATTATGCATTTTTGTTAAAATATTTCTGTTTTGTGGAGAATGGTCATATCCTGCGATTGAGCCTGTTTATAGAAGTTTGAATACTTGGAAATCAAGCAAACAGACATAAATTGCGTTTTCCAATTGTAAAAACGAGCATTTATTTACAACAACAGTGAGGTTCAAACATCAAACTGGAATACATATTCTATGATATAAACTGCAGATCGAATTTTTTTACACGACAACAAGTACCGGTAACAAACGTAAAAAGGTACATAATCATGCAGAGATTGAGAGGCACTACATAAAAACGGAAGTATTTTTTAAAGGTAAGACTAGTTTACAGTCTGTGATCAACTGTCAGTCGAATATTTCAATCAATTGCCAATTGGTCAATCATCCATCTTTTTAACAGATTGTGTTGGAGTATAAAATTGTGACCACCAGCTGAAAATCTTGGCGGGGAGTGGGGGGGGGGGGGGGGGGGAGTCATGTGTTACAAGTGATATGCAGTGGTCAGGAAATGCTTCCATGATCATCGATGGACTATGCATTTATTATACCCCTGTATAATATGACAGAATTTACGTTTAGGATGGAAAGGAAATGCTTTAATGGTTCGCTTAGACGATAAAAACGTGTTCACTACGTTATTTCCAGAGAAAATTAATCAGCTTGTACCACTTTCTATCAAATGTCAAATGATTAGAACAGGGACGTATCAATCTGTCTGATTTTGACAAAAGCAAGGACTAAAGGCGTAGCGTGGGTAGATTCGGGGAAATGGTGGGGGCCTTGGTTGGTGTGGGCACAGGTCTTACAGGATAAAGGTATTGCAAGGAAGTAGTTTAGCGGAGATCATATGAAGAAGGGGTGTCATTGCCACCCCTCTCCTTTTGTTAATTGTTTGATTACCTTCTTTTGGCATCAGGGAGGGTCGACAGGGAGGGGAGGGGAGGCACCTCCGTGCTTTCTTACCGCCCCTCAGATACTTCTTTGGTGAGGACGAGACCCGATGGAAAATTCAATTCTTATTTAGCATGTTGAGGTAGCAAGGCGATTAAGAAGGAAATGAAACTTATGATCATTTGATTACCAATCAATAATTTATCACGTCAGTGGTATTTTAGTGTCGCCTTGACAACAGTCTCAGATCATTGATAACCAATCAATTTATCACGTCAAAGGAATTTTAGTGTCGTCTTGACAACAGTCTCAGATCATTTGTAAAGTGTTTATCAATCACAACGACTAAAAAAAAAAGAGAGAAAGAAAAAAGGCAATGCCAGTCGCCTTATCCATCACCATTTGAAATGTGCGAACAATACAATGAACTAAATTTATTACTAATAAACCCGAGCAGGATTTTTATGTGATGGTATGGAAGCCCTTCGAAGTGACTTAATTGCTCTCTGGTTCCAGTAGATGCTAGCATCTCCGTCTGAGGTCAGGAAGACGGCGGAGTGACGCTTAATTCGTAGTCGTGACGGCCGCGTCTGAAAACAAACAAATATATAGAGGCAAAAAAAACCCCCACATTATTTTCTGTGGTTATCAGCGATACAGTACAGCACTGTGGTGTATTGGTAAAGGCTATTATGGACTCTCACATCAAGTGCTGGGTTTGATACTTGCTCGGTATTTACCATGTTTAAAGCCTTGGGCAGGTGTATAACCCACTTCTGTCCCTCATCACGCCCAAAGTAAATTTGATAGCCTAATAGTAATCGCGTGACTCTCCAACAGATTTATTATGATTTATAATAAGTTTGTATTTTTGATTGAAACTTTTTATCATTTCTGTTACTATTATTATTATTACTATTACTACTACTATCTCGTAACATGATAAAATTTTTGATTGAATGTGAAATTTGTATGTTCCAATTTACAAAAGGGAAAATTGTATTAAACTCTCATTAATTTTAGAGATCTCGCGATAAGACCTGCCGTATATTTAATCGCCATGATATGATATTGTCGGGGTAAACAGTAAAGGAGAACTGAATAAAATAATGAACATTTTTCTGTCCACTGCATGCAAAAAATGATAATAATAAATTTACATTATGATTTTATGAGTAATTTTATGAGGGACATCCTTGACCCCGTTTAGGGTATAATTGTAAACTTTTCTGCACTAAGGAAAATAAACAAAATCATTTCGGAAATAAATCATTAAATCAACCGTGGTTGCACTTTTGAAAGGGTTATTGAGTGGTTCTGCACGAAATTGAATGTTATAATATTAATTTACTGCAGATACACTACAGCCCATGCAGGGTGTGGTAATTAACAAGTTTCTGTAAACACGGAAACAAGTATATCAAATGCGACATGCAGTATGCAAATGAGCATCATTTGAGAATTAGTCACTGCAGAAAGGAGCTTTTTTAAAATCTTGATTTGGATTGAAAATACCCCATACTTATTCGTAGTGTCATTTCCTTTTCCTAAAATTAGATAACCTATTTACTTTTTGTCACATGGAACAATTATGGGAAAATTTCATGATTTTGTAAGTTAGGTTTGGTCAGTAGACCTAAATGAATCCGAAGCGAAAACCTACGAAAAAATCGCATCATTGTGAAAAAAATATTGCCCATAATGAGAATAGCAAATGTAAATTAAAATTGTGAAAACTCGATGTGAGGATGTGCAGCACTACCATGACCACTGGAATGTGAGAGGGATTCGGAAGTATACTAAAAGACTCCTCGGTTAGTGACTTTCGTTTCTAGGGTTTCATGCATGAGTGTTTCATAAATGATGTTGGTAGACATTTTCACGTTCAGTATAAACAATCAATGTTCCTTGAGTAAAGAAATTAACATAGTCTTGAGCAATAATGTTGAACTGGTTTGGTCATGCTATGGGCTATTCCTAGATTAGTGAGAATTTTGAAAAAAAATTTCCAATCTGCATTTCTTAATGTAAAGAGTTAAAATTTCAGATTGTATATATGGCGAATCATTTCATACCATTAATATGATCTTTGATTTCCTCCTTCACGGAGGATTTGAAACTGTACATGAAATTACATACGTGGGAGATAAACAAACAAACAAAGAGAGAGAGAGAGAGAGAGAGAAAAGAGAAAAATATCTTGGCTTTACCATACTTTTCAAATCATATTTCGATGTAAATGCACTTAATCAAAGATGTACATTATAAACTGTTTTTCAGATATTTAAAGGAAAGAAAATAATAGTAAAAGGATGCTCAAAATTCTCTTTATTTCATGACTGGGCAAACGTTTCTGACTGTAATATTAGTAAGTAGTCCAAGCAATCTTGGTTTTTTTTTTTAGTGTTACTCAAAAATCAAAAGGTTGAGTAATAAATTGTATACAATTATAGGAAAATCTGTCATTTCCTGCACTAATCTCAAAATCTGACAAAATCAAATCTCTGTCAGTTAAAACAAAAAAAAAAAGGTGCCGAAATTTCAAGGATTATTGTAGTATCTAGTAATATCCACCTCAGACGGAGAAAACGCAAATAATTAAACCACAATAGCCAAGCAAATTTTCGTGATGGGCAGAAACGAAGACGGTAGCACGTATTTTCCAGGATGGCACCTCTGAACCACACCAATAATCCTAAACGGATGGAGTATCATTGCAAAGAGAATTGAAAATGATAACGAATAGAAAGACGCCAGTAATAAAGTTCAGTGACGAAATCTTAACTAAGATAAATGTTCCCGAGATTTTGCTCGATTTTGTTTATGATGACGGTCGATATGTGTGCCGATATGGTTATATTCGGATGAAATTATTTCTTTCATATTTCGTAGACTGAATTATTAGATTTAAGTGACAGAGTAATCTGGTATTTAGGGAGAAAGGGGTTGTGTGAACTTTTTTTTAATCCACCACATTAAGATCTGCATTGCTTTAGATAAGCTAGTATTAAATTATATTTTTTTTATAACTGTCTGTTGATTTAGTCGAATGTGAAAACTAAACTGTGCTGAACTGTAATGAACAAAACCGTATGACAAAGTAACCAGAGACGGTCAAATGAAAGAAAACGAGATAAATATATGATAATAATTGTTATTCATATTCAGGCCAATTCCACTTTTTAATGGGAGGGGGGGGGGGTTCAAGCCAATATGCAGACAAATAACAGCATTATGTGCTTACATTTGCCATCGGAAGGTTTTATTTGCAACCTAAATATTAAATGTGCTGACAAGATGTGCTTGAGTCACTAGATATCGAAGGGGCAGCAGTCGTGATGTCATTCCCGCCCCTTGGCTACGCCAATAGTTCGTTCATAGGGTAGTCAATAATCTCACCGGAATCAACAGTATGTACGGTTCACGGACTGAAATATGAACTGTTCATGAACTGAACTATTCTGATCTATGACAAAGAAATTTATGAAGAGTGGAATTTCTAAAGCTATGTCGCTTTTTTCACATGTTTTAGATTTAGTTGAATAACTAGACACAGTCAAATTCATGAGGTGATATAGACACCATAGATGAACGGATTTGTGTGAGACAAATTATGAATCATATTGAGGCGTAGGAATATTCTCTTTCACGGGGAAGTGGGGGCGCAGTCAAGGTGAGTATATAGAAGCAAACCTCACAATATTCGAACACTGCCCGAACTCGAACAGGATCGACATTTCCGGAAGGTGTGTTGGTAGAATATGCCGATATTCATTTGGGGGAGGGGGAGCAACTGCTATCCGCTCCCTTTGCTACGCCTATAGTTGCCTTCGGGTAAACTTACCGGAATCAACAGTGTATTTACATGGTTCATCAGACGGAAGACGAGTCCTGTGTACGAGGAAAGAAGTGAGTTTAAGGTCAAAACATATAAAGTTCATAGAAGCTGTGTAACTACAATGCAACCCGATAGGTTCATCAATGAAAGCAGTTAAACTTGTATAAACATTTTCAAATAAACTGGAAAAAAAAGGGGGAGAACAAGATGAAAAAGAAGCAAAGTGTGCCCTACGTTTCACAGTTAAAGGATGAAAGAAAAAATGTAGTACACTGATTCTGAATAACCTGCATGTATATACATGTATGTCAGAGACATTATCATAATTTTCAGGTTTCCGTTTTTGACTGACATGATTGAAGGGACTGAATTTCAAACGTGCATGCGTAAAATGAGTTGTAGTTAGTGGGCTATAAGCCCATGTTTAATAAATGATTATTAAGCAATAAACCTCTCGGCTCCATTGATTACAACGACCATTCTTAATTTTGTCGAACAATTTTCCATTGATCATTTGCTTGGCATGATGATAACAGCCAAGATGATGATAATGATAGTACTGATTATGTTGATAATGATAATGATAATGATATTACTAATTTTAATGACGATAATAATAATAATGATAAATTTCGAATTTATTTAGCGTATAACAATTATCACTTCATTCTCTCTGCGCTTCTACTACTACTACTACTACTACTACTACTACTACTACTACTACTACTACTAGTACTACTAGTACTACTACTACTACTACTGCTACTGCTACTATTACATTTTTGTTTTGTTTTAAACACAAATGCACGCGTTGGTATCAATATGCATATAGCACATCATTTTATTTTATACACGATAAAACAGCAATGTAGACAAAATGCCTTGCTCAAGGGCATAAGTGCCGTGCCGGGGATCGAACCCCGGACCTTCGCGTCTCCAGTCAAGCGCCTTAAACCTCTCCTATACGGCACTAATGATTATACAAGCGATAATGATGAGCATGAGGATGATAGTAATAGTAATATTAGCATTATTATATTATTGTATTATTAATTTAGAATAACAACATTCAACCAATTAATCAATATAAAATCATAATGGATATTTTTTTTCGAGATTATTCCTTTGAACAAAGAAGGAAAGTAATTATATATTAATAGAAATAGTTCTAATTCTGGGAAGGTCGCACGTTTTTTGTTGAAAAGGAAACATGATACGAAGGTGTCATAATATGACTCATCATACCACGGTGCGTTTTGTCTAATCAGCCAGGTTTCCTAAACTATACCTCCACTTAAAGAGAAGCTTCACCGCTGGGAAAGGTTGATTATAAGTTGTGAGATTTATCATTCTTATGCCAGCTTGGAAGAATATGATAGAAATGTCCTTTCAAAGGATAGCTTTTGAAATTATGAATTTTTGAATTTTATTATCATATTTCACGTAACATAAAATATGACTGTTATATTTAGCAGTAACATAGTTTATAAAAACAATATGACAATGGCATTGAACATTCGTGTAAATCAAATATAATGGAGTGAGTCAAAAGTAATTACAGAAGACTTTTGAAATTAGTGAAATATGAAGGAACCTACATGAAAAGCAGAGCTTAAGCTCATGCTGCATATTCGAAATACGAAGACGAATAGCACGACTGTTTGGCTCGAACACTGATTTTGTGCATCGTCTCACTTCTATGTGCAATGTGCAATGTGCTTGTAAGCAAGACTGCCTTGATTTTTTAAATCATTTTTAATATTTCAAAAACCTCAGGGTATACACCAATTCAATAATAATAATAATAATAATAATAATAATAATAATAATAATAATAATAATAATAATAATAATAATAATAATAATAATAATAATAATCCGTTCTTGTATAGCGCATATTTACGTTATTATCTAACGTCTCTATGCGCTTCCAAAGGACTTGGGATATTGTTACCCTGGCTTTAGCCCGGCAGCCTTTTACAGCTCACAAGCATTTCAAGGAATTAATTCCTGCCAGGTACCCATTTACCTCACCTGGGTCGAGTGTGGCAAATGTAGATTAATGTCTTGCCAAAGGACATTAGTGCTGCGGCAGGGATTCGAACCCCGTACCTAGTGGTTCAAAGTCCGGAGACTTATCCACTGGAACACAACACCTCTATGTACTATTAAATGTACTATTTAATACCTTCTCCAATAGCTTTGAAACAATTCTTTCACTTTAAAAGCTCATGACCAGAATTCAAGTTGATCTTTAAAACATTCATATAGCGACCTTGGTAACTGGGCTGCCATTGATAACAAACAAACAAAACAAAACAAAAAGCAAACAAAGCAGAAAAAGCGTGCAAAGCTCTTGCCAGTACAGCAGGTGATAATAATGCATATTCAAAATGTCATTGTAAACTTGGAAAGGTAATGACTGGCATAATGTGTGTATGTGATGTACATGTGATGTCAGAAAAGATAAACAAAAACAAACTGCAACGCTTAAATCGATGTGATATGTTGAAGTGATAAAATGCAATAGCACGGGGGGGGGGGGGGGGGGGAGGGGGAAGCGGCATCAGTCGCACCCCTCTTCATATTGGTTTGAAATGGAAAACAAACTTATGAATGTACGCCACGTGGCCCCCTTTTCCGGACCTTGGATGCTGGTGGAATACCGGCTGAAAAATTACTTGGAATCGTTTTCTTTTTTCTTTTTTCAACTCTTACTAACATTTCGCGCTGTACCTTTATAAAGTCTTTGACCCCTAAAAGTACAGACTTAATCACAGGTTTAGTTTTAAAGTTATGTTTAGCATCCACAAATTACACTTTATGATTTAAAGCGAAAGTGAACTGGCACGTACATAGCTCTGAAACACTGATCTCTACCTACGATCAGTGCTCTGAACTGATTTATTTACAACAGCGCCAACTTGCGGCTACTCACGACCAGAGATTATTTTGGAAACATCCACTGATCTGTATGAAAAGAACCTGGACATCCCTATGTCTATTACGCACCGTACAGACACTCAAAGCAGACGCACAGGTGAAAACGGCCATTTTACCACTCAAAACCTCAATGACTTTGTATGAAAATTAGACTTATTCATTTTAATCATGATTATGGCGAAATCCTGGTCCAAAGCCTTCTATTTGACCATTTATGCAGTCAAGAATTGAAAATTCCAGCATTTTACGTCGAATTTAGCCCATTTTCCAGGGGTGGATTTGTGCACAAACAAATGGAGAATGCGTTCGTGGAGTGGTACTTTAGTGTGGTAATGTGGCGGTTGGGCGGCTTCACAAATCTCAGCCAATGAGATATCGAGATTCTTTTCATACAGATCAATGGAAACACCACGCCAATTCTTGGCTTCAAGCAAACTGCCTTAGTCTGAATACATTCTGACAGATATGTCAACCTAAAATGTGCAAGTAGGAAATAAAGAAGGATTTTTTACATTTGTAAGCGGGTTCTTCACGTTGCTCCCAGTGTTGGGATCGTGTGTTCGATCTTTGGTGAAGATCACAAGACGGAAGGAATTGGAGCCGGCGGGAATCGGGCCTACTACTGCTTGCCGGGCGGTGACTTTAAAAACCACCATGCCGTTCTGGTTCACGGCCAGGTGTGACTTGTGATTTTCGTTGCGCGGATCAGGCGTGCGGTCTTTGGCACTGTGAGTGGTGCCGATGAATTTGTTTACAAATTAAAATGTTCAAGTAAATTAGCATATGACTGGAAAAACAGTGGAAAATAAATTGTCTTATTTAGTACTTGGTAATATTTGTGTGGTATGTATGTGGTAATGACTAAAAGAGTAAGGAATAAAACTGTAATTATTTAAGTGGGTATATTTTTAAGACTATTTGCTTGCAGTCTCGCTCGCATTGATCAGAATGGTGCATGCTGGGAGAAAAAAAAACCAAAACAGGACAGAATCGGTAGTTCAGGACTGAGATGACGCTATTTTTAAATCTCATACAGGGATGCCAGTTCGCTCTGGATTAAAAAAAAATCATATTGAGCAAAGCAAGGACACCACAAAAAGAAAGAATGAACAACAACAACAACAAAAAAAAAGTAGCAAGTTAGGATGCAACTTTTCCCCTCAATGCTTTCCTCTTATTTTTTTCCCGTTTCTGTAAATTGGACTGGATAAACTGGGTAGTTAGGCTTCACTGCATTCTACGTAGCTTAAAGCCCCCTCACACCTAACAGAATTGCCTGAAATATGCCTTGCGATGGCTGGCGAAAGGCATTTTTAAAAAAAAATCGTTTTCAATGGTAACTGATAGTAAATCATATTTACCCTTCGTGTTTGGGTTCGTACACCTTCTGAACTAACAGCTGCGATTATTCAAATTCGCGCGGAAATTTTGAACATGTTTAAAATTTCCCGACGAATTGAAAAATCGTTGGTCATCTGTTTGAATTCGCATCTCTTATTTAGTCTGCGGTAATCGTTCGTTTATCGTTCGTGTGTTATTGTCGCGCATAGTCCCTCATCGCGCTTTTGCCAAAGTGGACCGATCTCGAAAGAACCCTTAACGAAGCAACACGATGACAAAATATATGAGTTGCGCATGGAAACGAAGATACTATGACAAACGGATTTTCGCTTGCCATCTTCTATGCGAAGGGAAACCAATACTAAGTTCGTTCGTCTTATTGGGTTATATCAACCCTTCGCTCGCCTTCGGCTGCAATTTACTCAAAGAGGTGAACCGAAAAATCGATATCCTTCGCATGTGATGTTTATCCTTCGCTTACCGTTCGTTGATAAAATTTGACAATAGTTACTGACCGCATGATTTTACGGAAATTTAATATGAATTCGTTGAATTCGCGTGCATTTCGTGCATTTTTCCCATTCGTCACCCTTCGTCCGCCTACATTCGGTCAGGTGTGAGGGGGCTTTTAAACAGGTGATGCATTTTTGTAGTGGGTGGGTTGCCTAGCCTATATCAAATTAACTTCACTATTGACTTCACTATCTGCACAGAAGTCATCGAAATTTGAAGTTTCATAGTTAAAATCATGGCATTTGCGCTGCAAATTTAAGTTCCATAGAGTATCAAGTTTGCCAGAACCAACTTTGAGGCCTCCCAAGATTTCTTGCAGTTGAATTATCTAATTTTTTTATTCCTGTTCCTATAATGAGAAATTGCATCTGTCTATTTGTCATTGAGAGAGTCAAGGTCACAAGTGAATTCTTGAACTGAAAGTTGCATAATGAAGACTGCAAATCATATTTATATATATTTTTTTATTATTAAATCAAACTTGTATAAGACACATGCCATTACAAAATATAACAAGTACATTAATATTAAAAAGTTACACACATAAATTCGTTGTACATGATATTCATTATTTAAGTTCTGTTATTAAATTTCCACTGATTTCTTCCTCGAGTTCTGGAACAGTCTATTATTTATAAGGGAGATTACGTAAATCCTATACTAAAAATGTTAATAGGCAAGCAAGTCGAGAAATATTTTATCCATGTAATATAAACAAAAGTACGGAATCTAATCTAAATATACAAAGTTTTGCAATACATTATCATATATTTACAAATAATGACGAATATTACCTAAATTTAACCCCCGGGATCTGGCCCTGGCGAAACAGCAGTCACACCCTCCATGGAGTTCAGTGCTCCATCCCCAGGTCACGGAGGTAATCAGCGCAGAGCGGTAGCGCTTGAAAATCACACTTTTCCATGGCCAGTAGGCATATTTCAAAAAGAAAAGAAAAGAAAAAACATCTTGTCTTGCAGATTTAATTGTATTTTTTACTTGTAATTCTTTGGATCTGCCAATTTTCAACATTCTAGAGGCATATTCGATGCTTGAAGTATCGTCACTGGGCACTGGGGCGCCCCGACGCCCAGTATAAAAGGGGTATATTAAACAAAAATGCACAGATGTGAGTATGTTAGTGGCGATGCAGCGCACTCGAGGGTATTTACAATGTGCGACTAGCACGAGGCGCTTGCGCCGAGTGCTTTTGCATAATATTGTAAATACCCGAGATGCCTGCATCGCCACTAACATCACGAATTTAAATCTGTGCATTATTTGTTTTATAAAACGGGTCAGCAGTATGACTTTGTAGTGGAAAATTTGTTAAAACCGCTCCAAATTTCCTCAGATCGCACAGACAATCTGCTTTCTCTTATGACATCACAAGCGTAGCCAGTGTGATGCGGGTGCGCCCCGGGGCCCGGCCGCTGATAAGTGCATCAAAATCCTTGTGATAGACTTCTAGAAAGAACGCGTATTTCATGGCGCGTGTCTCAGTTTTGCGCTAGAGGTAAAGTGATGCTTCCAAAATGAACAATGCTGCACAAAAAATGCACGGCTGGATGGTTGCGTAGAATTAAAGCATGAACACGTGACATGCATACGCACTCGCTATTGGCTACATCCTTGAAGCCGTTTTATAAAGTATAAGAGTACTGGTTGAGGCGTAGTGACCCGAGAAGAAGAAGAAAAAGAAGATAACCCTTTCACAAATTCAAGAATGCAGATAATAGGAAGATTATGGTCGTACAATTCTAGAGGGAGCAGAATAATGCGCATTATTCTGATTCCTCATTTGTGAACGCAATCGCAAAATGATACGCATTTAGCCATGGTATATGTGGTCAGCACTTTCCCCTGTAGCGCAGCGCAAACACACTCGTACTAAACGTGCATCGCGTATCGAAGGGGCGCGTGCAGTTACCATGACGATATGTGCTCCTTTTCGAGTTTGTAAACTCAATTTTTACTGAATTATTCGCATAAAATGCGCATAACATAGGAGGATGATTTTGTGAAGGGGGTGTCAGAGAATCATGCAGGGAATGAATGTATGCATACGCGCCAAGCAATTAAGGGGTGAAAAGTTCGTAAGAAAAAAAAAAAGCGGTTCTTTTTGTTTGCTTGTTTTTTTTTTTTTTGTCACGCAAGCCTTTACATGTATAGCCTATGGCCGAAATGTTGAAAAACATGTCTGAGAAGTAAGACTAGCAATGAATGCCGGGTACAAATTTCTTTAATAGAGCACTCTGTGCGGTGTCAACTCCCGGGTGTCAACTTTTCGTAGCGCAGTGGTCAAGGTGTCCACTGCCTCAGTGGACTGTTCTTTATGATCCGTGACCATGTACACAAATTAAGCGCACGTACGTTATCTCGCCATGTCGATATGTAGCTTTTTAAAATTCGACTTGGCAAGATAACGTATCTCGCCATGTCAACATATAACTTTTTAAAAGTCGTCTTGGCAAGATAACGTTTCTCACCATGTCGACTTTCAACTTTTTATAAGTCGACTTGGCAAGATACCTTATGTCGCCATGTCGACATAATAAGGCTATTAAGTCGACATGGCAAGATAAAATATCTCGCCATCTCGTCAAGTAGATGGCACTTAAATTATCAAAGGTCAAGTCACTGATACAATTTAAAACACTGGCTTGCGTGTAAAAAAAAAAAAAGGAAGACGCGGCCGAGAACCTTCAGTTGCGTTTTATATTCAATGACTTACTTCTTTGAAACAATAGGACAACCACAGTTCTGCTATAATAATTGAACTGATATCTCTTCGATTCCTAACCGACCGGAAGAAGGGAGCTATCAAAACTGAAATCTCACAAAATGTAGTTGTACTGCAAACACAATCAAACCTTGGCCTTTCTGAATTAACCTACATATCTGGTATAGTAGGGTGGGTTAGGGAAATTTTCGTCACAGAGCGGACAAAAGTACCAAATTTGGCATGAACACTCTTTATGGCCTACTAATCAATATTAGCCTAGGAGCCCTCCCCAATTTTTGGATTTACTCTTGTAAAATGCAAAAATCCAAAATGGCCGCCATCAAAAATAATGAATACTCAAATTGCAGGATAAATTATAACAAATTATTAACGAAAATTGGTTGTGAAATTAATTCATGGGCATCTTAACACATTACATTTCTTAATAAAATGAAAAAGCAGGATTATAGGTATAATAATGATATTCAAAAATAATTTTTGTAAAGGGCGCCCTCTTTCTGATCTAAAAAGTTTACTTGAATGGCGATCACTGAATTTAAGCAAGGGAAAATATGAAAAAAACAATATATATAATGTATATACTTTAGAGCAACACATTCTACCTATTACCGGGTGTTTTATACGCATGAATTAGATACTTCATTGTATTTTGTTTGTATTTAGACTCAGATATGATGCTTCTAATTGTGATTTTTTTTCCCCTGATAATTTGCTTAGAAGAAATGTGAAGAGTGCTAGGGGTATAATGATCATAAAGATATTCCATAAAAAACTTCGCCTAAGAAATGAACTTAGACGTGACACATATTGTTTTCATGATATATGAAAGAGAATAAACTCAGAATAAACGGCCATTTGCTTCTCTGATTGAAGGATTGCAAACTCACTCTGCAGGTGCATTTGGAATAATATAAAAATTATTGCCAACTGATAATTCTGTGATTTAGAGCAAAAATCTAGATTAAGGAGTGTTAAGTTCAGAAGCAGTAAAGAACATTTATTTTTATCAATTTGATTTCCAGGAAAATAGAAAAACGTATTTAAAACGAAAAAGAAAAAGATATACAATACCGACTAGTTGCTAAGGATGTCATAAAAGGAAGCAAGTTCGTATTGAAAGATCTCCTAAAAACCTAACTACTCGGTAGTTCAAAAACATTCATAGGGTCTGCTAGTCTTATACATTTGTTTTTTTTTTCTTAATGCATGCAGCCAATAAGACTCCTTATCAAATTATTACGTGTGTCAGTTTTCGAGATATTCCTTGGCCTGTGCATTGTACGTGATTTGTGTTAACACACATGTAGGCACCGTAATTTAATCATTAACAAAAGTAGTAGGTCGCTTATGATAAAGGAGGATGCATGATTCTCAATCCGTTGGTCTTTGCCGAAAAAATAAGATTTTGATGGAAAGTGGCGATGAAAATAATTCAATGTTTGCTTTCCAAACAGATTTTGATTATACCATGCATAAAATTACATCTTTAAAAATCATACGAGTCGTACGTACCAGTATTTGACAACCATCACCTAAATGAGGGAAGCGATGTGGTATGTAATGATTTGATATAACTTGCCTATGTATCATGTCAAATAAACATTTTTTTTTGTATGTATATAGTGGGATGTTTGGTAAACTAATGTTCGTGCAAGAGGTATAAGACCTCCTTCAAAAAGAGGTACAGGCTTAAAAAAGAGTGACTCAATTTGTGATCCGTCTCTGATCCTAAATATCCATTTTAGACAAGCATCATTACCAGACAAAAACTTGTCGCAGAACCAAACTTGATTTTTAAAGATAAAATTTAAAAACTAGAAAAAAAAAAATTACACCGTGATATGTATCGCAGTGATAGAGTGACGTATAATGGATTATAATATTATCAGGACTATAATATTATAGTCCTGATAATATTATAATATTATCAGGACTATAATCAGTCCCATTCCATCCGGGGTCTGCCCTATATTGGTATATCATGCAATGTATACAGGCTGTGCCATGTCTCAAGAAATTGCCAGTTTTACATGTTCTAGGTCATGATATTTCATGTGTCTCAGTCTCATGCTGCTCGTGTGAAACATACATTTTACAAGACCTGTTAACATTTCAGTCTCTGACACAGCGACGTTGGTTTTCGACCGGCTCTATTCCAAGCCTATCTCTGCGGTGGTACGTTGGCTCTGTCCTTTGTGATAGGCCTATTGTTCAACGCGAGAGAACTCTCCACTGAGTTTGTACTTGATATGGCCGGATACCAGCGTTAGTAGGCCGAAAACTGCCTCGAAAGAAAATCGAAATTTCCATAGTAATTCCGTTTTTCCCCAAGAGTTTTATATTGTTGAAACGGAAACAATTTCTATATGATATGCGTAAACTGTTAAAATGATTTTGTAGGCCTACTATGATTATTCAACGGGTTTGCCTTTATAAAGTGGCCGAATACTGGCTCCTTCACTTGAATTTCGGTCCGTTGCCATGGTTACGTGCATATTTCGGGAGGACTCCTAGGCTGAAATCAATTTAATTACCCTAAAGAAGCTTCGTATAAAAAAATGGTGCTTTTGTCCCTCGTGTCACGAAAATCGAAAAAAAAATGACCCTAACCCACCCTACTAGTAACCATTAGGTCCAGATGATTATTTTCTAACCATTCACATTTTTTCCGGTCACCTAAGCGGAGAGTCAGTCACCTCATTCCAGAAAGGTGTGTATAAGCGGACAGTTGCAAAGCGAACTGTGAAAGTTACAGTTCATTGGTTTGAACTACATGTAGCTTTTAGGTGTACAATTGACGGTCAAACAGAATTATAACTCCTTGGGCAAACGAAGCAAGATGAATGCTGATACCTACGAACTGGCACAGGAGTATGATTCTGTCAGCTCTTTGTACTTACAGAATCAACTTCGCGATGAAGCTTTAAGTTGGATTGACTTCGAGAACAACGATGACGTTCTCGATGTTGGATGTGGTTCTGGAAGGTTGTGCAAGATTTTATCTCCTTCCGTGAACACGGTAACTGGTAAGTTGTTGTACAATTTGATTACTATAATGATATTGATAATGATAATGATAATAATAATGATAATGAAAAGTACTCTGATAAAGCATATTACATTATGACGTAAGGATTCTATATGCTCTTCTATGGGTCGTGAATATGTATTAATTTTTAGCCTAGTTTTAGCTCCTGCGTCTTTTGTCCTTTCACGGTGCGTTTCAAGCAATACACCCTGCCAGGTACTCACCTGTTTGGAATGAAACAAGTTGAAATTACGTAGCTCGTTACTTTAAGCCCCTTTCACAATTGTTGCCAAACAGACTACAACGGCTTGCGACTCGAAATTTTTCCCGTTGTACGACTCGTTGTAGCCGTTGTACCACTTATTGTACGATCCAGATGCGACAAAATGGTCGCATCTCGGTCGGGAAAAAAAACCGTGCTGCTCCGATATTTTGAGCGACTGACGCGATGAAAAATAATTGCACGACAGGCAGTACGAGTGTTGTGCGACTTTGCACGCACTCGTAAGACCCCGAACGAGTGTTGCACGAGTATTTTCATGTCGTACGATGATGCATCCTGTCATACGAGTCCGTTGTACCACCCTAAGACTATTGGAAGACCTGTCTTGCCCCCTTTGCAACGTTGTACGATTTTTTTTCACCCCCAATATAAGCTCGAGAACTCCTGAGCTTTCATCCCAAATGTCTGGACCATCCATACTGTAAACATAGCTGCTGCTCGACCAATAGCTCCTGGGAGGCTCTTGCATTTGCTAAGTCTGAGAAGGCAAATCCAAAACGTTCAAGACAGACATGTCATATTGATGGCCTTACTCATCCGTAGACGTCAAAGACATGCAAGGCAAAGAAGAAGGTGGTGGGTCAAACCCTGGATTGAGAGACGTGTGCTGTTTGGACAGTATGATAATCTGATGACGGAGTTGCAGAGAGAATGTCAGGGTGACTTCCTGAACTACATGAGGATGCCACCAGAAACGTTCCTTGAACTGTTGCAGCGCATCACTCCGAGGATAGAGAAGTCCTATCGCTACCGGCAGCCACTGGATCCTGGGCTCAAACTGGCCATCACCTTGAGATACAAAACCCTGCAGTATGCCTTCCGTGTTGCCCATAATACCATCTCTCTGTTTATACCAGAGGTGTGCCAGGCCATCATCAGTGAATACCAAGATGAAGTATTTTCCTGTCCAACTACCCCAGATGAATGGAAAGAAGTGGCCCGGACTTACGCTGACAGATGGAACTTTCATCATGTCTGCGGAGCCTTGGACGGAAAACACGTGGCCATCAGAAATCCACCAGGCTCTTGTACGATCTACTACAACTACAAGGGTTTCTACAGCCTCATCCTCTTGGCCCTAGTTGATGGCAATTACAAGTTCCTCTGGGCTGACGTTGGTAATCCCGGTTCATCATCGGATGCCCAGGTCTTCAACCACAGCCCGCTGAGACGTGGACTGGAGAATGGTACTCTTGGCCTGCCAGATCCAGAGCCCCTGCCAGATGATGACCGAGACACCCCTTACTTCTTAATTGGGGACGACGCCTTCCCTCTCAGGACATGGATGCAGAAGCCGTACTCCAACCGTGAGCAGACCGACGAGGAGAGAATCTTCAACTACCGTCTCTCGAGGGCTCGCCGTGTGGTGGAGAACAGCTTTGGCATCCTTGCCCATCGCTGGAGATGCTTGTTGAGTACCCTACAGCTTGATCCAGAAAAAGCCAGGACAGTCATTATGGCCTGCATGTGCCTCCACAACCTAATGAGAGATCGTTTTCCTGGGCTTCAGAACATTGACGTTGACCATGAAGATGAGTTGGGCAACCACATCCCTGGGGCATGGAGAAACGCGGCAGTTCTGCAGGATGTTGAACGAGTTGGCGGAGGCTACCAGGCAAACAAAGAGGGCAAGAAGCTGAGAACTTACCTGAAGCACTACTACAACAGTCCAGTTGGAAGCCTGCCCTGGCAACAACACATGATATAGACTGCCACTTGGCGCACTACTTGGGATACAGCGCAGACTCTGCCATAAAAATGGCATGTAAACTTCGATCATGATTTTGTGGAATGAATCATTTCAGAGTAGAAATGAATGACCATGTCAACAGTTATTTTAAACATACATTACTTTTACATCGAAAGGTAGTTTGAAATTTAAAAAGTTAACTCTCCTTAATAACATGTGTTTGAAATAAAATAATGAAGGAGAACATGTTTGAAAAAATGTGATTTATGAGAATAAAAAGATGTACAGATATAACATATTTTCTTTTGTCATTAATCATGTTGTTTTAAACATGATATATATTTTTCAAAGACATTTTATTAACGATAATTAATTTTATTGACCATGTTAATGTTTAAAATAAAGTTTGAAATAAATGTTCCAAAATGGGTCAGTTGTAAATTAAATTGAGAGAGTTCATCAAGTAACAATAACAATCCAAACAAAAGTTCACTGTTCATTTTCTTTATTTGACAAGTCTGACAAGTTCAAATGGATGATGATTGATGTGACGGCGCTGTTGCTGCCTCCTTGATTTAGTGGAATGAATCATTTCAAAGAAGAAATGAATGATCATGTCAACATTTATTTTAAACAAAAATTTCTTTGACAATGAAATGTTTGAAATAATAAAAGTTGATTCTCCTTTAATAGCATGTATTTGAAATAAAAAAAAAAAGAACATTTTTGGAAAAACGTGATTTATGAGAATAAAAAAGATGTAAAGATATAACAAATTTTATATTGTCATTAATCATGTTGTTTTAAAAATTATATATTTTTTCCAAGACATTTTGTTAACGAAAATGAATTCTATTCACCGAGTAAATGTTTAAAAAAGTTTGAAATAAATGTTCCAAAATAGTCAAATTATAATTTGAGTTGAGAGAGTTCGTCAAGTAACAATAAAAACAATCCTAACAAAAGTTCACTGTTCATCTTCTTCATCTGACAAGTTCAACTGGGTGATGATTGATGTGTTGGCGCTGTTGCTGCCTCCTTGCTGCTGCTGCTGAAAGGGGGCCTGCTGTTTTTGCTGGAAGTGGGGGTGCTGCTGCTGGAAGGGGGCACGCTGCTGCTGGAAGGGGGCCTGCTGCTGGAAGGGGGCCTGTAAATTGGGCTGCTGAAATCCTCCCTGAGGGTTCTGAGGGGTCCAGGTGCTGCTTGGCCCGAGCATCCCAAGGAAGGAAGCAGGTGGAGCGTCCTGGGTGAAGCCGATCGGCGCTGACTGAGGCCTGAGTGGCTGGATCATCTGGGGAGTGCTGGGGCGAGATACTGGGGTGGTGGAAAGGTGGTCCGCCCGATCCTGGTAGCGGCTCACCAAGTTGAAAGTGTCCCTGGTGAACTCTCGCCAGAGGGGTCTTGGGAGTGGGCGGACGGCCTGCAGCATCCATTCTAGCCAGGCCTGCCTCTCGTCAGCGCCTTGGGTGAGTGCCGCATCCACCTGGCTCCGGATGGCCGTCTGCTCGGTGGATGTTCTGATGAATTCCAGGAGGGCCTTGTCCACATCGGTGGGCGACCCCCCTCTTCTGCCTCTTCTTGGGAGGTGCAGCCCCCTGGCTGGAGACTTGGTTGGAGCTGGGTGCTTGGCTGGCATCTGGACCCTCCTCATCTAAACCCTCTTCGTCGGAGGCGGCTTCAGTAATTCGGCCACTGAGGTGGCCCAGTTGGCAGCCCTGTGACCGATGGACTATGTGCTTCGTCAGAAAACCAAGGTTGTTATTGACCCATCTCTGCCTGGGGGGTAAGGACGATGGCCTTCTGACCACTCTTCTTTCCAGCGGTCTTCATCTTCCCCAGGATGGTCCTCTGGCTTTTATACCATAGTCTGATGTCGGCCACTGAAAATATACAAAATGTAGAAGCAAGAAATTAGTCAACATCCAAAAAATTGGCATGTTTAACTAATAAACATCATCAATAAATCGGAATGTGCATATTTTTCAGCTACTACTTGCCGGTGACTCCCAGCTTTTCCGCCATCTCCATGTACTTGCGCTCCTTCTTCTTAGAGTTTTTGAAGTCCACCTTGCTCTTGTCGTAGATGCACTCATTGTCAGCGAAAAACTCGGCCAGCTCCTGCTCCATGGCTTTGGTGATACCGCAGGTAGCATGGCCATCTGTCACGTTGTTCTCATCACTGGCGGCGGCTGGTGGATCTTGGCCCCCTTCCTGCAGCATTTCATCATCCTCGGTCTGGGCTTCACCAAATTCATCACCCTCATCACCAGCTATGACAGAAGCAGTAGCTTTCTCCTCGGCCACGGGTATAGGCTGGGGCCCTTCCTCCTCATCAGGCTGATTTTTCCTCTTTTTCCTTGACTTCTTTGGGGCCATGCCGATGCTTGTATTTTGGTTGTGTCTTGTTCACTGTAGCAGCGTCTCGTCAGGCATCAGCGGTTGTAATGAAGAAAGTCGCATCGCGTGTCGTATTTATAGGCCAACACCTCGCGCGACAGGTGGTGCGGTGTGTCGCACAATGGGTCGTAGCCTTGTACGATCGGTTGTAGTAGTCGTACAACGGGTCGCTAGGTCGCGCGACATATGGCGCTACAAAACGCATATGTCGTGCGACTTGGTCGCATCATCGTTCAACCGTTGCAGCCGTTGTACGACTGTTGCACCCGGAAACATGAAAATAATCGCACGATTACGTCTCACGACTGTTGTATCCTGGTGTTCACCTCTCATACGATTTTATATATTGCTTGCGACTCAAAGACAACACTTCTACAACAGGACGGAAAAAATATTTTCGAAAAAAAAAAATTATCGCACGAGTGAGGTGCCAATTGTGAAAGGGGCTTTACGGGTGTAATTGACTGTTCTCCAATAGAATGTCTCACATTACGGAATGAAATGACATGCATGCCTTTAAGTTATTACAAGAGAAGAGTCTTTGCCAGTCATGCCTATGCCATCCGGCAAATCCTTTAAATAATCATATTGTGGTTTTTTTTAATATCTTAAAATCATATATATATATATATATATATATATATATATATATATATATAAATATATATATATATATTATGTTTTACTGGCCTCTTTAAGGTGCCAATGCTTTGATAAAATATTTAAAAAAAAACATTCTGCCAGATCACAAACTTGGAAGGAAAAAAAAGATTAAGGAAGCAGATTTTACGTGTAAATCCAAAAAAATTATGCACTCTTTACTTCTTATCCCAAAACGAAAGGACAATTAAAATTCATTAGGAAACAACGCTTAATTATTTAGAAGAATTTCAGGTAGAAATAATCGCGAGTAATACAAGGAGTAATCCCATTGAGAGGATTAGACTTTCATTCAGAATTAATTATAGGTTTTCACCAGTCATATGCACTGGCACTGGCTTAATACCTAAAAAGAGTTAATGATAGGATTTTTTTTTTCATTTTGTTAACTATTGGTTTTGCTCCTACAGAGGCACGTTTAAGCTATGTACGGCTTTGGTCACATTCGAATGAAAACGACAATGAGATTTTCAATCAAGGGAACACTCTATTACGATGGTGTGTTAGGTTGAATAGGTTTGTTAATAGCAGGGAAGCTGCAGAGAAACTTTTCTCTCTATCGTGGTCGATACCGGTGAAATGTGGGGCAGGCCTAAAAGTAAAACGAGAAGCCTAACACAGTTCCAGACCGAAGTGTTCGATTGAACATGTTCAGCCATTGACGTAGTCTTTTACATTTGGATGCAGAACTGAAATCTCCGAATGTTGTTGTACATGGTTTCTTGTAGGTTTAGATATCTCCCCCGGATTGATAGAGCTCGCGAAGAAAGAGAACTCGGCACCCAATGTACGATTCTTTCAGGAAGACGCGCAGACGTTTGAGAATCATCTCATCGATTGGCGGGAAAAATTCGACAAGATTCTAAGCTGCACGGTTCTTCAGTGGTGCTTCGATAAGAAGAGCGTCCTAAAGAACGTATTCCAGTGTCTTAAACCAGGAGGCAAATTTCTCCTGGAGTTCGGACTCCATGGCCAGCTCATTGGAGGGTGGAGCAGTTACGGTGAAACCGCCGATAACTGGATTCGAAGACACACCAAATGGGGTCCATATCTGCAGGTAAACTTTTTTAAGTGGCAAAGGGTGGGGGGGGGGGGGGGGGCTGAGCATCATTCCGGTCTAATGAGTTATTGTTCTTACAAACATTTATTTCACAAGCATAATGATAATTCGTGTTTACTTGAACTAAAAGCAGGGGAAGCAGCCCTAGCTCCCTTCTGTGGCCCACTCATTGTAATAGTAATAGATTCTACTTATTTTGTATATTTTCTTGGTTTGACAACTGAAATGAACAAACTCAATTTTGCGCGGAAATGTCATATGGGGTTAATTCAAATAAAATGGACCCTAGAGGGGCCACAACCATTTCTTATGTGCAGTATTATTATTCATTATAAAATGGATATATGGATCCTAATCAAATGATTGGCTGAGAGCCGGTCACGTGACATGCATCATTTCCACTGTTACGTCGACCGTGCTCCGCTGCGCGTCGTGGCTTTAGACAATTTGCTAAAGTTATCGCATGCGTTAATGAACCAATGCACTCAGAGCCGCGCGTTATTTGTATATTACTTTACACAAAGGTAGGCCTACACAGTCATGTTGCTATTACTGCTGGTGAATGAAATCAGTCAATTAATATCACGACAACTGAATTATGGAATCGTTTTCAGTGGCCTTTTTGGTGTCTTTCTTTATCTTTCACACTCCTACCAGAACTGCAGCTACGCGATATCACCAACCAAAAGTAGTGAAGGCTTTCTTGATCTTATGAGATCAGTGGGTTTCATTATTCAAAGATTTGAGGTCAAAGGCAGACCCTGGGTCCAGTGGAAAGAAGAATTAATAAAAAGTAAGTACAGCATCTGTTAAAAGCGTAGATTACTGAGGGCACGGAGAGCACAAGGGGAAGTGCCCCTCCTCTATCGAATGGGAAAAAGATAGGAAGAGAGACAATTGATTAGAAAAATGAAATGATGATACCCTCCCGACCCTCTTACACTCATTGACCAAGTGGTCCTCTCAGTTTATATAGCTAGATCATATTAAATATTTTTAGTATACGCTTCTTTTTTTTGGGGGGGGGGGGCAGAATATTGACTCAATATCTCTGTTTATTTTTTTTTAGTATTCTTGGTATTTTCATGACAGAACAGTGTGGTGTTTTACCGGATACATTTAAAAACTGTGGATCGCATGGTTTGCTATTCAAGTCTGCGCGTCAGCGATGTCCTCTATAAATACACCCATGCACGTTTAATGTATGGGTATACCTGATGGGCACTTATCTTTTTAATGTTTTCAACGTCTACGGGCATATGGGCGAAATCTGAGGTAAAATTAGTACTTTCTAGGCGCCGTGAGTTGCCCGTGGGAAGGATGTGTTTTGGAATAAGATTATTATTACTGTCATTAGATCATTATTACTATAATTTTTATTTGTATTATTATCATTATCATTATAATGATCATAATATTGAAATTTGTATCATTATTATTATTGTTATAAGCAGTTACAGTAGTAGTAGTAGTAGTAGTAGTAGTAGTAGTAGTAGTAGTAGTAGTAATTGTTATGAGAACAGTTATGAGATAATAACACTATCGCTGTTATTTGTTATTATTATTTAATCATTGAACACAATATTGTTTCGATTTTGGCTTTCTGTTCATTCATGTGATTTTACTCTGATGAGTGCATGTCGAAAAGCTTCAGTATGTCCGTGTTCAATGCTATTTTCCGATTTTACAGTACAAGACACCTATTCAGTTATTTAATCATTGTTTATTATCAATATCATTATTATACAGGCGAAGTGCGATGCTTATTTTACCCCATTAAGCACATCCCAAGAGAGCACCAAGACGAATTCATCGATGACGTCTACAAGTGGTTATATGACGTCACGCCTAAGAGATCTAAGGAAGTTCTGCAGGGTGAGGTGGGGCGCTTTGAGCACATGACTATTGTGGCTGCCAAAGAATGATGCCCCGTCTATATGTCTTGTGGGGTCTTTATTCTACATTAATGGTTCTTAAGTATGGGTCTGATCTCGCTAAAAAATATGATGACGATATTTTCATTGACGGTACACCCTTTTCATTGAAGGTATTCACCCTACCGTGCTATCATGTTACTGGAGTATGTACTCACACATACACACAACATAAAATCTACTTCATATGGAATAACGATGCGTAGAATATTTTTATCACGTGGTAACAGGCTATTTTCAAAATTTATTCATGAGCAATATCACCCACCTGTTACGAGGAACTGTATTTCAGTAGTCGGAATGCAGACTGCATACATTGGTTGTTGCAAGGTCGGGCATACGTAATGGTTTCAGATTCAGTTTCAGAATCAGATTTATGTCTGTTTTAATCAATAAGCACGATACCCATGTACTGCATTGCATGACATAAAATAAATATGATATTACAACAATTATAACAATGGTGATTTTCCGTAGATCCGAACGCATAATCAAATATCATTGGCTTGCCCTTCCTTAAGTACACGCTATTTGTATTTTTACCTACGAAATACAGTTATGTAAAATAGTGCGTCAGTCGTGAACGCAAAAGTTTGTAACAAGGAACTTAAATTGAATT
>CM057151.1:14337029-14376840 GCA_029962745.1 Echinometra lucunter
TTAATCTAAAATGAATCAATCTTACAATGTTAACATTTGAGATGACCGATGTTTGCAGCAAGATCGAATAAGTAAAGCGCCACCTATCACCATGACGACTACAAGTGCTGCTCCGAGTGCAATTGCAGCCATCTCGCTGACAGAGAAGTCCGTCCAGAAATTCGACCCATTCGCTTGAGAACCTGGCATGAAGAATATGAAACACTTAAGAGATCTTGGTGATTTTAAACGTGAAATTTTGCCTTGTGTTATAGTTATAACAAGAATTTGTTCAGAGTTTTGATTTAGATGGCGCTCTTTAATCTGTTGAGGTTCGTCCATTAAGCATTTGCGCTACTCGTCATTTGCTGATGGTCTGTTTTTTTGGCAGAGAAAAGATGTAAAGTTTCTCTTCCTTGTTCACCATGTTAACCCCGTAAGTTGTTTTGCCTGCAGGATTTTCTTATGTAAATGTATGGAGAAGAAACATAGCTGTCCTTCCTTTTGAAAGGAATATGATTTGATCTGTTATTTGCTACTGGGAAAGTCCCTACATATCAAGACAATAAGGAGTTAAGATCATTGTTAGTAAACTGGACATTGTGAGTGCGCTGTTCACTGAGATAGGAAAAGAAAGCTTACGTTACATTCATAAAAATTAATCAAACGCATACTTAATACTTGAAGTTTGAAGTTTCTTTATTTCCACATAATGCAAGTAACATAGTTAAATAAACATACATATACTTATTCTTGGAATAACAAAATATAAAACAAATTTGCATATGAGAAATAATACATTTTACATATATCTGTAAGTATTAACTTAAGTTAAATTAAGAAGAATAAATCAGTGGAGGAGTCTATTTAAAGAAGCAGAGCTTGTATTGTATAGACCTCTATCTGCCTTACATAAATGATACAATAATAAAGTAATACAAATGTATGCGCTTTTATGTTATTCCACCCCCCCCCACGGCCCCGCCCATAAAGAGTGATGTGACTTACATTAGTTAGTGCATGTAAAATACCCCCCCCCCCAACAAAAAGAATGACAAGTGACGACTTTACTAGCAGAGAAATGTTCAGACAGAGAGAGAGAGAGAGAGAGAGAAATGGAGGGATGTATGTAAGATGAAGGATGAAAATGGTGAAGATGAGGGATGAAGGATGGAGAATTTTACATTACGATTACTTTTGCAAAGCTTTTGATCTTATTATAGTGTTATTTTCATCAACAAGTTTGTGTTGAAAATATGCATTCCCTATTCATGCTGACAATTGACAGTTATATCTGTCTAAAAAGAACTTTTTAAGTTTACGTTTGAATGAAAAAATAGTGGGGGCTGCTTTAATGGTATTATTCAAAGAGTTCCACAACTGTGGTCCTGTGTATATAAATGTCTTCTGAGTAGTAAGTGTTCTGGTCAGTGGGAGATGTAACATATTAGATTGTCTCGTAGGATAATTGTGAACTTGATTGTTTCTTGAGAATATCTGTAATAAATTTTCCGGTAATTGATTTTTTTTCCAAGTAGTACATAAAGCATCCAAGGTTGTACAAGTATAGTTCATCAATTTTTAAGAATTTATTATTAAAAAAGAGAGCGCTAGTGTGAGAACTATAGCTTTAATTGCAAATGATTCTCATCAGTCTTTTTTGTAAAACTAAAACTTGGCCCCATGCGAGTATACCATAATTCAAAAGGGATACGACGAGAGTGCAATATAATAAATGAAGGGTGGACTGGAGGAAGAAATGTTTGATTTTGTTTATGACACCGATGTTACGCGATACCTTTACCCTAACTGGGTAAGATGAGGTTTCCAGGATAAACGGTCATCAATTATAACACCAAGGAATCTGATGTTGGTAACCTGAATTAGCGCATGGCCATTCAAAATTATAGGTTCCGGGGGGTCAGTAATACTATTGCTAAATATCATAAAGTGGGTTTTGTCAAGGCTTAATGAAAGCTTATTGGCTGCAATCCAGTTTGATATCTTTTTAAATTCAGTATTCATGATTTCTGTGAGCTGATGTGGATCCTGATGGGAATAACATAAGTTTGAATCATCAGCAAAGAGTATAAAAGATAGCTGTCTGGAGGAAAGGTAAAAATCATTAACATACAATGTAAATAAAAGCGGACCTAGTACGGAGCCTTGAGATACCCCACATGATATATCACCTAGGGGTGAGGAAAAGTTGTCAATAAATACAAATTGCTTCCTATTAGTAAGGTAATTCCTGAACCACTCCAAGGCCTGTCCTCTGATTCCATAGTGATTCAATTTATGTAAAAGTATATCGTGATCCACAGTATCAAAGGCCTTGGAGAAGTCCAGGAAAATACCAATAGTGTGGGAATGGTTGTCAAGTGCTCTTGTAACTTTGTCGATGAGGGTCAAAAGTGCATGTGAGGTGTTGTGTTGTTCACGAAAACCAAATTGAACATTACTTAGAATGTTGTACTTATCAAGGAAACTAACTGTTCTGTTATACATGATTTTTTTTCCAAGATATTAGAAAAAGTTGTCAGTAATGAGATAGGACGATAGTTGAAAATAGGGACGACTTTAGCGATTTTCATTTGGTTTGGAACTATACCTGTAGATAAAGATCTGTTGTAGATATGAACAAGGGGAACAATGATGTCTGGCAAGATATGCTTAAGCAAATTATTGGTTATACTGTCGAATCCAGGACTCTTTTGGTTTTTTAGCTTTTGTACAATTCCGATATTTCAGCCGAGTCAGTTGAGTATAAAAATAATGTATTAGGGTTTGGTTGGTCAATGTAGTCCAAATAATGTTTATTAGTATTGGGAATTTTTTCAGCTAGATTTCTGCCAATCTTGACAAAGTAATCATTAAAGCTTTCTGCAATAACATTTGTGTCATCAATCAAGTTATCATTAATTTTTACAGTATTAACTGACCTACGTTGAACATTCTTTTGGAGGACACCGTTTATTATTTTCCATGTACCTTTTATATCGTTTTTGCTTGAAATTATTTTCGAGGCATAATAGTTCTTTTTAGCACTTCTTAGCAGGCTAGTTAAAATATTTTTGTACTTAGTATACTTAAGTCGTGATTGAGGAGAATGGTGACGTTTATATATGTAATATAATTTATTTTTCTTATTTATGGATCTTAAAAGAGCTTTAGTAATCCACGGCGATCTAGGATTCTTTTTGTAATTTGATTTTTTTTTTAAATGAGGTGTTTCATTATAAACAAGTGTTAAACCCTCAATAAATTTGTCAAAGGATTCATTGCAATTTTGTGTTTCTAATACATCAGTCCAATCGAGACATCGTAGTCTGTCCTTAAGACGAGCAATGTTGTCGTAGGTAAGAGTACGTGGTTTAGGAATTGGAAGTTGTTTAAATTCTGTAGGCTCGGGAAATGTGGCAAAAATAGGAAAGTGATCAGTGATATCAGTGAGTAGTATTCCAGCATCAGGATATGGATGAACATTAGTTAAGATATGATCTATAAGTGTTGCTGAGTTTTCAGCTATCCTTGTAGGTCTAACGATTAGTGGGACAAGAGAATGAGAAAGGGCGAGATCAAGGTAGGTATGAGTCAGATTGTCGTAAAGATTAAGCAGCTCAATATTAAAATCGCCCATTATGAAACATTGTCTATTTGTTAGGAGGATAAAATTGTTTCTAGTTCTTCTAAAAAGTCAACGCAGCTGGAGCTAGGGGTCGATAAATAATTCCAATTAAAATCCCCTTTTTTTTCTTGGATTAAGGATTTCAATAAATAAACTTTCTAAGGCAGAGGTTATATTCATGTTACTGTGAGTCTTGAATTGGTATTTTGTGGAAATATATGCTCCAACACCTCCCCCTCTGCCTAATCTATTATTGGTGACTAGAGTGTAACCTGGTAGTGAAAGAAGTGAACAATTGTTGTCATTTAACCAAGTTTCGGAAAGACCAATGACAGATACATTAAAATTGATGTTTTCCAGGGTCATTTTGAGGTTTTCAAAGTTTTTATTTAAGCTTCTGATATTGAAATGTAATATGGAAAAACTATTTACTAGCCTATTAAATTTTGCTGTAAACTGTTGTTCATTAAGATACTGGGCATTGTTAACTGGTGTTTCACCACTAAGGTCAAAATTATATTCGAATACGGCTTGTTGAGTGTTAAAGATATCGGCTATGTCAATTGTATGGTCGTTTTGATCGATGATTGAGTCAAGGCTAAAGCTGTTATTATCATCATCATCATGTAAATCTACAGAGAACAAAGACTCATCATTGTCAGCATTTACAAAGGGCAACATATCAGAAGATAGACTACCCATAAGAAAATAATAATTGCGTACTTTGATATTATATGCAAAAGTTCACAAATGCGTGAATCCCCATAGGTGAAAGAGATGAATAATGGGAAAGAAGGAATAGATGAAGATGAAGATGCTAGAAAAGATCTTTAGATATAACGAAAGTGAAATGAATGCGAAACACATAAACAGAAAACAGAAATTATATATATATATATATATATATATATATATATATATATATTTATAAGAAAAAAAAACCACAATGACAATAACGATGAAGATAAAGATTATAAATAATAACGCCGTTTTAAATAAAGAAAACATACATAAAGATCATCGTGATAAAGTTGACATAAATCTCCATCATCTTTTCCCTCCATCATTGGAAAACTGTTATTCATTGTATGTTGTATTCACTATGTAATTATATTTATGTAAAGTCACATGGATTTCATGGATTGAAGATTTATTTCTGGGTCACATTTGACCTTATTCCGGGTCAGTTTTTACTTTATTCCGGATCATTTTTGACCCGGAACGGAGTGTGGCTCCAACGGACTCTTTTCCGGGTCAAGTCTGACTCGGAATTTTTAAGAGTGTACTGTTTTGTACTTTGTTTTGGGTTTTTTTTTAGGTTGTCTTTGCCGAATAAAAAAAGAATGATAATAATAATATAAGACACATGGGCAGGAGAAATCACATCACGATGCGTTACAATATCTCCCCTTCCCCTCCCCTCTCCATCCCAACTTCCCCTTAGTCCAATCAATACCTTGCTGACAATGTCCAGTGAATGAGTCACATGCCATTCCCAGGTCACATGGGCAGGTCAACTTGCACGTGGGACCGTAGAACCCCTCCCGGCAAATCATGCAGCTGAGAAAAGAGGATGATATAAGACAATCGATGAGATATACGATTACTCTGTCAGTTTAACGTTGCTATTAGTAGCATGAAGGCAACAACAGATTAGAATTGGCAGGGGACGAAATGTCTGGTGACTGCCTGTCACTTTTCCCTTTCCCTTCCTCGTTTCACACATTAATTCAACACTATGGATCCATGAAGCTCACTCAGAATTTCAGGTAGAAAGGGATGTCTAAACGGTGATCACAATGACAGGTAAGGAGGCTTAATCATTCCTCACATTGCCCGAGGAATTCAATAAAAGCTTTGAAATCTATGATATCTATCACATTGTCGCTGTGACTGTAAAAAAGGTGTATGGGAGCTGCAGTTAACACGTGCGCTAGCTAGCAAGGCAAGTCGGGAAGTAGGTGTCACAGTGAGAAGAATCAGCAGATCAGCCGTTTTGTACCCGTTTGTACCCGTTTTGTACCCGTTTTGTACCCGTTTTTTTTTTCACTCTTCTATAGTCGTTTTGTAGCTGTTTTGTAGCTACAAAACGGAAAAACTGCACTTTGCGAATTTGGTTCACTGTGTGCATTATTTATTTGATAGTTTCAATGCAGAATAGCTTTTCAAGAGCAGGCAATAGGGTAACCTATATCTGTCTTTAAATGCTTTGAAAATCACAGTCTTGTTGTAATCAGAAGAGGATTACTGTCGAGTATATGAGGTATCGCCGCCTTTTTATTTTTTCTTTAAAACAAATATCAATCCGACAAAAATTAAATGATTGGTTTATCTACTGCTTCATTCACACTCGACGTTCGGTCTAAAGTTCCAGGAAAGGAAAGCTGAGACCTTCTTCTGACTGCATTTACTTACTTACGTACTTCCAGGATACTGCCCAACTCCCCTAAAAGGGGTCAAACGGGCAGGGTTAGGGTGCGCTGATGGTCGTTACGCGGAGGTGAGAGGCGATGCTTAGTATTAATTTTGGTTTAGGTACTTCTGGATTGTTACTTTGAATTTGTCTTTGTCGAGAATTGATTTGATTGAGTTTGGCAAGTTGTTCCAGTCAACAACAGAACGTGGTATAAAAGAAAACTTATAGCAGTTTTTGTTAGTTGCAATCGGAATAAAGCTATTTGTGGTTGAGGTATTACGCAGGTTCCTTTGGGCCGGGCGCAGGGTGGATCGCAGCGGCACGGCGAGCTGGCCCGACAATGCCTGCTGGAAGATTGACATTCGGTTTGCTTTCCGTCTCTGTTGAAGAGACTCTATTTTGAGTGTCTTCTTCATATCAGTTACACTGCATTTTCTTTCATACTTTCCGGTGATAAAACGAACTGCCCTATTCTGGATTTGCTCTAATTTATTGATGAGTGTTTGAGTATGCGGATCCCATACTGATGAACAATAGTCAAGTATTGGTCTGACCATTGTCTTGTACGACATTTCCTTGACATGTGATGGACAAGAATGCAAGTTCCTTCTCAGGAAACCAAGTATTCTGTTTGCCTTGGAGCAGACTCTGTCTACATGAAAATTCCATGAAAGATCATTACTTATATCTACACCCAGGTATTTATGGGTTTTGGTTTCTTCCAGTACGGTGTTATTCAAGGTGTAATTATACTTCAGGGGGGTTCTAGCATGAGAGATTCGCATGACATAGCATTTTTGAGCATTAAAGTCCATCTGCCATTTGTTCTGCCAAGATGTTAGTTTATCAAGGTCACTCTGTAACCTCTCGGAATCTTTTGGGCAGGTTACTGTTTTGTATAATATGCAGTCATCTGCGAACAGACGACAGCGAGATTCTAAGCCTTCAGGGAGGTCGTTGATATAAAGCAGAAAGTCTAACGGGCCTGATACTGTACCCTGTGGCACACTAGAATCTACCCTGACCCATTCAGAATGTTCACCCTCTACTACTACACGTTGTTTACGTTTGGTGAGAAATTCTTCAATACATTTGTGAGTCTTACCTCTTATACCATAACGCCAGAGTTTAAGCAATAATCGTCTGTGTGGGACTTTGTCAAAAGCTTTCTGGAAATCCATTATAATGACATCCACTTGGCGTCTTTGGTCTAACTCACTTGCAATATCCTGCACTGTTGATATCAGTTGAGTTTCACAAGAGTAATTCTTGCGAAACCCATGCTGATGATCAAACAGGATATTGTGGGTATCTAGGTGAGTCATAATCTGAGAATACAGGATATGTTCGAATACCTTACTACATACTGATGTAAGATTTATTGATCGATAATTTGCTGGAAGAGACTTATCACCTTTCTTAAAGATAGGTGTTATATTAGAACACAACCAGTCTTCGGGAACTATTCCTGTTTCAAATGATCGTTGAAAGACAATGGCAAGAGCTGGGCTTATTTCGTGAGCTACAGTCTGGAGGACCCAGGGAGATATATCATCTGGTCCTGCTGCCTTATGTGGATTGAGGTTCTTGAGTTGCTTGGTAACCCCTTCCACAGTTATTCTAATATCTGGCATGGTTGGGATATTTGTTTCACCTTCTGTGGGGAAATCTATCAGTCTCTCTTTGGTGAATTGTTGCTTGTATTGTTTATTCAAGAGTTCAGCCTTTTGCTTGTTATCTGTTACAAGCATACCAGTTTCAATGTTCCTCAGAGCTGGAAACCCTGATGCATCATTTCTAAGAGTTTTTATGAAGTTCCAAAACTTTTTAGCAGAGTCTGTGCATTTTTCGATTACATATCTCCGATGCGCTTTCCGGGTTTCCTTCTTACTCTGTTTTCTTATCTCTTTAAATCTGTCCCAATCTTCGGGCTTCTTGCTTTTCTTAGCTTTATTGTATGCCCTTTGTTTACGTCTAAGAAATCGTTTAATGGATGAATTAATCCAAGGAGCAATTCTTTGTTTCCCGATTACTTTTGAGGGGACATTGTTGTTAACTGCCTTATGTAATCTATCCTTCAAATCAATCCACAAAGCATTTACATCACTAGTGTCACTAGAACTGCCTTGAAAATCCATCCCTATCTCTGCTACTTCTTCTTTCAGACCAGTTATATTAGCTTTACCATACAAGTATACCTTTCTTGGTTTCTGAGATGTAACAGAAGGGCAGGTATCAACAAGTATCATTGGTATTCCGTCATGGTCGCTAATGCCTGGGATTGTACAAGATTTAGCAACTAGAGCTGGGTTTTTGGTGAAGAATAGATCTAATATATTTTCACCTCTGGTGGGTCCCCTCACTACCTGTTCTAGCCCATTATCATTTGCTATGTCAATGAGATCCTTGCCCATTGTTACTTGCCCACCAGTATGTACTGTTTGATTTTCCCAATCTACATCTCCAAGATTGAAATCACCTCCTAACCATATGTTGCTGAACAAGTCAGGATTAATCATATTTAAGGAATCACTCAGACCCTTCAAGTAATCTCTATTTGTGTTGGGTGGGCGATAATACGAACCAACAAGGATAGGTTTGGATCCTTGAATTTTGATTTCAATCCAGACACTTTCGTTTGAAGTTTCTAGATCTAACCTTGGGATACAAATGATGTTTGATTTAACGGCTATCAGCACTCCTCCATGCGAAGTGCCTTTGGCATTTGGTTGCCTGTCCTTCCTAAACACACTATAAGTGTTTGGAAAAATTTCATAACTACCAATTGAATCGTTCAGCCATGTTTCTGTGCCGATGATCAAATCTGGACTTTCAAGCTGTAAACATGTATGGAGTTCTGCAGTTTTACCTCGTATGCTTTGGAAGTTTACTACAAGCACTTTCATTGAACTTTTGTTTTGCTGGTTCTGTTTATGAACCTTAGTGCTTGGATTGAAACTTGCATGCGGGCTTTCTTGCTTGACATCACTAGTACTAGTACTTATACTATTGGTAGATGAAGTATCATCAATAGTAGATCTAGTATTGGGTATGTCATTAGATACCCCTTTAAAGTTTAACCTTCCTTGTTCGGCATGTTGAGGTGATGAAGTTGCTAATGGCGACTTCATATTGCGATCATCATCATCATTTAGGTTTAAACTTGAGAAACTATTAAAAGTATCCACCGTTCTCGTTTCAAAGGAAAAAAGGCTAGATGCAAAATTTGGTAATCCACAGTTACAACATATCCATGAAAGATTACTATGTTGTGCTAATGTTTCATAGCACTCGGTCCCCATATTCATACAATCGACATGATACCATTCATTGCAACTATCACAGCATATTGCTCTTTCACCCCAAAGACAAGCTACATTACAGATCATGCAAGGGAACTTTACCCCAGACCCTACTGGACTAGTGGGACCTGGGTTTGGTTGACAGTCACCTGCTTGTAACATGACTAAGAAGCAAATATACAACATCGTTATCCTTTGTGGTTTACATTTAAGTTTACTAATGGGTCTCCACAAATCTACAGAACCAATATTCGTACCTGCAAGATTGTGGATATGCCTTTGTACAAACAGATCTACCGGTACTTGCAACCCATCACTACCATTACAAATACCATGTTTGACTTTGTCTTTGTTGGCTTCCAATATTTTCAGGTGATCGGCATATCTTATTATCCTGCCCTTTAATCTGGGTCCAAATGTTGTGAAGACAAAGATAATAATGGAAAAACTACTTACAGTAATTGCAAGCTTAACCATGTTGGAATGTCAATCGTACAGCACGCAATGGACAATAAAGTTTGATGGGCCACCACGCCGCGTCGGTGCTGGCATCCACCCCGCGTCCGGCCGCCTGGGGATGTCTAGTCCTGCATAGTGATGGCTTGCACGGTCTTGTTGTAAAAGCCAATGTGAAGTCAAAATTAAATCGGTTTAAATCTTGTCAATCCTCGACAATATGGTAATGAAAATCAATCCAAAAGTGAGTAGAAAGAAAATAAATAATACTAAGCCAAAATTTGGAAATAATAGTAAGCCAGAAAATAAAGAAATTTAGAGGAGATTTTTGCTCCTCGGAGGACCAAAAAAATACGACCTCTCTCTCACGCGCGCGCGCACCTCCCATTTGTTAGAACTTGACTTCAGACCCGGGAACGGAATGCGCCAGACAGGCCATTACGATGCGTACTATTTGACTGATCTCATTTAGTCATGTTTTAATAATTGCTCCGATATTATTTTAGACATTTCAAGCATACTTAGAATTTGTTTAATAGCAATATATATGTATGTATGTATATATATATATATCAAAATGATAAGCCAAATCCCGGCGAATTCTTTTTACGGGTAAAAACATTTTTCCTCGACCGCGTCCGCCCTTGCCGTTGCGCGGAGACCGTGACATAATTCCACGGCACATGTCTTCCTTATTCCGCGTGCCACGCCTACCCCGTCATCGTTGTCGACGCGACTAAACCTGATTGGGGAGATTTGGGGGAATGATCAGGCGGAAGGAACGGCCGCTTTCCGTGGAGACCCCATACTGCTAACGGCGATAACAGCTGTGCCCCCTGTCGTGGTCCCTCCGGATCCCCCAATCCTTGCACAGGCGGCACCTATCAAGAGATCAACAACTTCAATTGGACGAGTATCATCTTGCATTACGACCCACACGCAGACGATCCGCGTGACCCGTCTTTCTGTAAACGACGCTCTGATTTCTTTGTTGACATCATGCATGAAAAACGAAAGCCAGTGCACGATCAACCAATCGAATCGTCTGCACAGAGGGTGAGTACGAGTATAGGGCTTAACTAATAACTCCGATCGAGGTGAGTATGATTGTAATTACGATTGAATCTCGGGGATTTGAACACACTATACAAAGGATTGTTAAACAGCTTTTTGCGAAAGAACTAGGAGCTAGATACTCTCGAACTGAAGTTTCATTTTCATGAGGCACTAGCACTGCACATGCAATTTGAGTTTGACCACGGGTGTCGTTCTACTCACTGACGAGGGCCGTGCAGGAGCGTCGCTAGACCTTTTTCAATGGGGGGGGGGGGGGGGTGTAGAGGCCAGATTGCCGACAAACAATGTCACCGATTATCGACGACCAACGTCGATAAATTCAGCCGTATAAAGCCCACTAGCAATTTTCAATTGTGTGCCTCTATCATATTTTCCTTCTAAATTATATTTGTTCACCTCACTTGCCGAATGTGTTTGTTTTCCGAAAACATCCTGTATCTAAATATAATACGAGCGAGCGCAGCGAGCGAGGAAAAATATACACTCTCTTTCGTAGAAGTGATAGTTCATCAAACTACATGATGGGCTTAAAGATATCTAAATTATATATTTGGTCACCTCTCTCGCCTGATTTATTCGCTTTCAAAGACCATCCTAAATCTTGATATCATGCAAGCGAGCGAAGCAAGCGAGGAAAAAATTCATACACTCTTTTTCATGATAGAAGTGATAATGGAATTAACTATGAGATATCTAACTTATACATGTACATTTGGTCACCTCGCTTGCGGAATTCGTTTGCTTTCCCAAATCATCTTGTATGTAAATCTAATACGAGCGAGCGCAGCGAGCGAGGAAAAAAATCTACTCCTTCTTTATGGTAGAATGATGATTCTTCATCAAAGTACACGATGGGCCTATAAGATATCTAAATTATATATTTGGTCACCTCTCTTGCCTAATTAATCCGCTTTCAAAGACTATCCTGTTTCTAGTCAAGCGAGCGCAGCGGCGAGGAAAAAATATATTTACTCTTTTTCATAGTAGAAGTGATTATTCTTCATCAAAATACACGATGCAACTATAAGATATCTGTTTCATCATGTTCATTTGGTCACCTCGTTTGCCGAATTCGTTTGCTTTCCCAAATCCATCTTGTATCTGAATATTATACGAGCGAGCGTAGCGAGCGAGGAAAAATACATATATACTCCTTTTCATAGTAGCAGTAAAAGTTCTTCATCCAAATACACGACATCTATTAAGACATCTATTTTGATATATTTGGTCACCTCACTTGCTTTCAAAGACCATCCTGTATCTAAATATTATACGAGCGAGCGCAGCGAGCGAGGGAAAATATATATACTCTTTTTTATGGTAGAAATGATAAAAAATCTTCATCAAAATACATGATGGGCCTAAAAATATCTAAATTATAATTTTGTTCATCTCACTTGCCGAATGTGTTTGTTTTCCGAAAACATCCTGTATCTAAATATAATACGAGTGAGAGCAGCGAGCGAGGAAAAAATTACACTCTCTTTCCTGGTACCAGTGTTATTTCGTCGTCAAAATACACAAGCAAATAAGCCGAATAGGCCTATGACTCTATTTGGGCACCTTACTCCTCTTTTCCTTTTCCCTCCTTCCTCTTCTCTACTTTCTCTCTCTCTCTTCTTTTTTAAGCCGACAGCGATCGCAAATTTGCCGACAAGAATTTTGAATGGGAAGGGGGGGGGTGTCACACCCCCCCCCCCCCCTCTAGCGATACCCCTGGGGCCGTGTGGGATCATGGTGTTCATATTGACCGTGCTTAAACGGTTTTAATGCCAAAAATTGATCAAATTAAGAAGAATTAAATTTGGGCCTACATAACAATGTAGGAATTTTCTTTTCTGTTCACATTCTGAATACGGTACGGAGGGGGACGGGTGGGTAGGCTGATGTATCATTGAGGCCTGTAGATCTCGGGTGCTGCATTGTTTAGGCTTTCCATTCTCTTCGCTTATGGAGCGCTGCGCAACGTCACAGTTTCTTTTATGAAGCAACTGCCAAATTTGTCAATAATATATCACAAAAATGTATGTAATTCTGTACCCCATCCCGTGGATTTTTCACGGGTCCCGCTATTATTTAATAAAACAGCCTCCCCCTTCCCCCCCCCCCCCCAAAAAAAGAGGCACGTTAAACAGCATTCATCTATCATCTGTGTATTCAGCAGATCATTTGTTCCAAAATTTTGTTCCTGGAACCTCAATTGCGCCAGAACATCGATGCGCGGGACCCAAACACACTAGCTGTACCCGGCGCGTAGCTTATATATATATATATATATATACACACACACACAATGAAGCACCTGTAACACAAACATAATCTTAATCACCTTTGACTGGGCAGACAGCTACACAGCCCACTGTAAGGATCACAAATGGCGCCATCCCCGCACGTACATCTCCGTACGCACTCCACCCCATAGCTCCCTACCGGGCATTCTTCCTCACACCGAGATCCGGTCCGTCCCGCCGGGCACCGGCAGATGCGTTCGGTGAAGTCACAGTATCCTCCATACTGACATGGGCATCCTGAATTAATGTAAAGGTATAACATATCAAAATTAGAATGTTGATTATGTTCGACTGTGACGTGATTGCCTGATTGCAGTTATTGCAATAACTTTGCAATGTGTTACCATTGGTGTTTTTTTCTTTCTTTTTTTTAAGGGCGGGGGGGGGGGGGTCGTTGGTTTGGGGGGCATTGTTCGTATTTGTATTTTTCTTATTTCGTTCTGTTTTGTTTATTTTGTTTTGTTTTTGCTCAATATCTTGGTTTACTTCTGGCTATACGACCAGCTCCTTCCAGACAATCCCCGAGGAGATCCTGGCTGATGTCTATCAGGTGCATCAATCATCTGGCATATAGGGCGGCCGGCCTGAGGGACACGAGGGAGTAGCCACAAATAATTCATCAAAGATTGTAGGGACCGGTGAATCTTCAAATGCCTACCTGTTTATACTTTAGTTTTTTACTTTGTTGTTGTTGTTGATGATGTTTAGCAGTGTGCATTGTGCTCACTGGGGGGAGAAGGTGGGGGCGGGGTTTAGAGGGTCACGGATCAAATTGCAACCATAACATCTAATTTTGGAGCTGTCCCGAAATAATCACTCCACTTTTTACATATTTGACCTATTAAAGTTACTCAGATCATCCATCTCATTCACCAAAAACCTGTCAGCCTACATGTAGCCGCCGGGGCTGCCCCCAGCCTCCCAGCCCAAAGTGTGGTTTCAATGACCAAACTTGTCAGAAGGAAGTTGAATGGTTGTAAATTAAAAAAAAAAAATTATCAGATGGCCCATAATAATTGAGGGTAAACTGTTCCCCTTAAGAAACAAAGAGGCAACATAGTTATCCGGACCCCCAAGTATGTCAAGGTACTGGTGTGAAACTTGGGGTAGAAGGTAATTTGCAGAAATAAACCCTGGTCCCGGTAGACCCAGGGGGGCCCATAAAAAGGAGTTACAGAAATAAACTTAAAATAGATCATTTAAAGTTGGTGCTCGTTACCATACTTCATTGAATCAGTTATCATAAATATTCTGCCCAGTCTAAAAATATACCTCAGTTTGTATCAGTCTTTATTTCGAATTATCCTAAATAAGTTCTTCAAGACTATATTTACATATATATTTCTTATTCAATTTGTGCACAAATCTCATTACGGACAGAGAGTGGATGGGAGTGTGCATGCGTTGATGAATGGCCTAATGACAAAGTCTCGGAGCTCAAGAATCATGCAGAGAATGACCTTGTGCGCATGCGCAAGTGGTGATTTTTTTTTTTTTTTAAATAATGAATCGCGCTCCGGAATGGTCAGTTGTTTTTTTTCCTTAAAGTGATTACACAATGGTAATATTTTTTGGATATATGATCGAGAATGGAATTCTAAGAAGAATAACATTAAAAATTTGATGATTTTTAATCGAAATCAATGCATTTTGGCTAATTTTCTCATAAAAAATTCACGAGTTGACCAAAAAATTTGAGTATGAGGTATGACGTAAAAGTGGGTACCCAGCTTCGCGCATCGCAGTTGTGCTGCGCGCTAGACTGTACAATACTTTGGTACAATATACCTTGCGTGCATTTTGCTAGAATTGCGCGACAAGGTACCCACTTTGACGTCATTTTGACGTCAAAGTGGGTACCCAGTTGAAAATGGCTCGCAGCTGAGGGGTCAAAAATATCCTGAAATCTTACCACATTTGGGGGTTTCCTTGGCAACACGACATTAAAAAAATTTTTAGGCAAATGATTTTCTGCTAATAAAATTATGCTCTTTTAAATGAACTAACATTGTTTCAGTAGTGGGTACCCCCTTTGAAGAAAAACGGAAACTACACGGCAGTGCTTCTAAAACAGAGTTGTGTACTTATTGAGCTGGTATCACTCCAATTTCTAACCGACCGGAAGAAGGGAGCTATTGAAACTGAAATAATTCATTTTACAAATGTAGTTTACTGCAAGAATATAACCTTGGCCTTTCTGAGTTGGTCTGCATATCTGGTAACCATGATAACGAGAACAAGTGAAAATCCTTGCTTGTAGCTCGAGGTGAACATTATCTGACCTTTCACATTGTGTCTCGCCCACCAAACCAGAGAGTAAACAATCACAGCAAAATCCCATTCCAGAAAAGTGTGTATTTAAGCGTATAATTGAAAAGCGAACTGTGAAAACTGTGTACAACTGCCGGTCAAACCAACATTGGTCGAACGAAGCAAGATGAATGCTGATACCTTCGAACTGGCACTGGAGTACGATTCTGTCAGCTGTACTTACAGAATCAACTTCGCGATGAAGCTTTAAGTTGGATCGACTTCGAGAAAAACGATGACGTTCTCGATGTCGGATGTGGTTCTGGAAGGCTGTGCAAGATTTTATCTCCTTCCGTGAACACGGTAACTGGTGAGTACGTTGTTTTACAGTCTTTACTATAATGATCATCATTGGCGTAAATCCCGGAATGGAATGTTAGCTTGTTACCTTACGAGTGACTATTCTGCAGTAGAATGTCCCACATTACAGAATGTAATGACGTGCATAAGGGCAATTCCACGGTAACTGACGTTACCAAGATAGTGTACTGGTGGTATTGATTATATTGTAGTTTTGTGAATGACACATGCTTCAGCTTATAATTGCTATAGATAAATAAGTTGATTATAGGGAAGAGACACATGGACAGATTTTATCTCAAACTGCATTTCTTATCACACAGCAAGCGAAAATGTGTCGGTAACTGACGTTACGCAAAAAAGACATGGAAAATGAAGGTGTAGAATCAAACTTATATATCTTCTGTCTCAGACTTGCAAGGATTATGTAATTAATTTGACATTTACACCTAGGTTCCTGGGAAGAGATGTGCAAAATAATGAACTATTTGAATAATTTATTTTCGTGCCATGAAAAATTTACCAAAGGCATGTTGGTAACTGACGTTACGTAGCTGAAATTTAACGTCGGTTTTGCGCATTTCCATTAGTGTTTCACTCAGTAACGTCCCAAAATATTTTATAGTAATTCATTAAAATCAATCAAATGAAGAAAAATCTGAGAAAAATGACTTAATATAAGAATAAGAGGCATTTAAAGCACATTTCCCTGACCATAGTCCCATATTTGCAATTTTTTGTTTGTTTATGTTATTCTCCGTGGGAAGGTCGAATTGCAGATTTTTAAATCTTAAATGTTTATTTGTAACAAAAAGAAGACCCTGTAGTAATTTCAGATCTTTATTTGGAATTACCAGGGCACAGTACAACTTCCAATTTTGAGCTCTGGGTCCAATATGTTGTGGAATTGCCCATAAATGATTTTAAGTAATTACAAGAAAAGTGGGTTTGCTAACCATGCATATATACCATCCGGCATCCAGCATGTTTTACTGCTGATGTCCTTTAAATAATCGTATTGGTTTTGTTTATTGTAATTATATTTTACTGGCCTTTTTAGAAAGCTGTTGGTTTAGTAAAACATGAAACCATTCTGCCCGATCACAAACTGAAAAAAAAAAGATTAAGGAAGCAAGTTTTACGTGTTAATCTAAATAATTATGTACTCTTTACTTCTTACCCCAAAACGAAGGGACAATTCAATACTAGGAAACAACGTTAATTCGTGAGCTTAATTCTTTAGAGGAATATTCAGTAGTAATAATCAAGAGGAAAGATTTTTTTTCTTCTGTTTGCTAACATTTGGTTTCGCCCCCTGAGGCACGATGATGAATGCTTTTGTTTGTTTCAGTAATTCTTATCAACAAGTATGTACGGCTTTGTCACAAACCTCAAGGCCTTGTTTACATAGCGACAATGAGATTTTCAATCAAGGGAACACTCTACAACAGGGTGTGTTAGGTTGAATATGCTCATATTTGTTAACAGTAGGGAAGCTGCACGTTAAAGTATAGGATAAACCTTTCTTGAGAACCTTGTCTCTGTATATACCGGTGAAATGTGACGCAGGCCTAAAAGTAAAACGAGAAGCCAAGCACAGTTCCAGACCTTTAGGTCGATCGAACATTTGGTAGCTGACATTGACGTAGTCTTCTATATTTGGATGCAGAACTGAAATATCCAAACGCTTTTGTACATGGTTTCTTGCAGGTTTAGACATCTCCCCGGGAATGATAGAACTCGCGAAGAAAGAGAACTCGGCACCCAATGTACGATTTTTTAAGGAAGACGCGCAGACGTTTGGGAATCATCTCACTGACTGGCGGGAAAAATTCGAGAAGATTCTGTGCTGCACGGTTCTTCATTGGTGCTTCGATCACAAGAGCGTCTTAAAGAATGTATTCCAGTGTCTTAAACCAGGAGGCAAATTTCTCCTTGTGTTCGGACTCCATGGCCAGCTCAATGGAGAGTGGAGCAGTTACGGTGAAACCGTCGAAAACTTGATTCGAAAGCACACCAAATGGGGTCCATATCTGCAGGTAAAATCACTACTTTGTTTAGTTTGGCATGAACGAGAACCCCCCCCCCCCTGCGTTTTCTAGGTGGAAAGGGGCAAGGGAGGCTGAGCATCATTCCAGTCTACTGAATTATTATTCTTACAAACATTTTCAAGTCTATTCCACAAGCATTACAATACGTGTTTACTAAAAACTAAAAACGGGAAAGCAACCCCAACTCCCCTGTAACAGATAAATACAATGTTCTGCTAATAAATTCAAATAAAATGAACCATAGAGGGTCACATCCATTTGCCAGTTATTGTTATTCATTTCTACACATTATCGTGAAAATATAACTGGTACACATGTTCTTCTTACTGTTGGTGAGTGAAATCAATCAATTTTTATCATAAAGACTGCATGATGAAATTGTTTTCAGTAGCCTTTTTGGTGTCTATCTTTATCTTTTCACACCTCTACCAGAACTGCAGCTACGCGGTGTCAGTAACCAAAAGTAGTGAAGGCTTTCTTGATCTTATGAGATCAGTAGGTTTCATTATTCAAAGATCTGAGGTCAAAGGCAGACCCTGGGTCCAATGGAAAGAAGAACTAATAAAAAGTAAGTACAGCGTGTTACTCCCGGTGTTGTCACTCTGACTTCGTGTACGCATGATCGTTCGGAATTTCGCGTTAAAGGGGCCTTTTTTGAGCATGTTCGCGAACATGAAATTATTATTATTATTATTATTATTATTATTATTATTATTATTATTATTATTATTATTAATTATTATTATTATTATTATTATTATTATTATTATTATTATTATTATTATTATTATTATTATTATTATTATTATTATTATTATTATTGATTTGGCGTCACCTGTGCATGGGAGGGGAAAAGCGAATTGAATCACTGTAACCCTGAGGTCTCTCCTCCCGATATCACTGATTGGGGGTGTGCAGGTGGACCACATACACCGGGGTTTCCCCCTACTCTTATACGAATAGTGCAGTGGGATCTTTAACGTGCAAAGGTGGTGACTCTCCTTTACACGGGACCTCCATTTAACGTCCTAACCGAGGGACGCGATGTACGCGATTTAAAAAAAAAAAAAGGGGGGGGGGGGGTGTTTTTGAGCTTGTAGATCTCAACCCGAAATTGAAAAAAATGTGTGTGTATTTTCTTTTTCTGGTAGTTGTTTGCAAAAAGTGTACTTGGAATGCGAAAAATAGGGGTGTTCTTTAAAGGCCAATTTGTACCCGTTTTGAGCCAAATAGGGGTTAAAATGGCTGCAAATGTACTTGAAACACCGCGAAAAGGGGGTCAAATTCTGGGTTGCCGAACGATCATGGTTACACCTTTGAATAAAGAGTGACAACACCGGGGTGTTACTATTGTCAAAAGCGTAGGATAAGCATTGACATAAGTACTGGGGGCACGGAGAGCACAAGGGGAAGTGCCCCACCCCTATCGAGTGGCGAAAAAAAAAATAGATAAGAAGAGAGACAACTGATTAGAAAAATGAAATGATGCTACCCTTCCGACCCCTTTACTCATTGACCAAGTGACTCTCGTTAACACCACTGTCCCTTAATCATGTTAAATGATCAAAGCACTCTACGCCAAGGGGGGGGGGGGGGGAAATACCAACCGACTATTTTTGTTTATCTATTTGATTTATTATTGTTGCTGTTGTTATGATATCTGATATGAGAATTATTACTATCGATATCATTTATTTCATTATTGTTATTAGTATTATCAATATCATTATTTATACAGGCGAACTGCGATGCGTTTTTCCCCCCGTCAAGCATATCCCAAGAGAACACCAAGACGAATTCATTGATGACGTATACAAGTGTTTGTATGACGTCACGCCTAAGAGATCTAAGGACGTTCTGCAGGGTGAGTTGGGGCGCATAGAGCATATGACTATTGTGGCTGCCAAAGAATGATGCCCCCTTTTTTTATATCTTGAGGGGTCTTGAAGGTGCACCCTACAGCTACCGCTATACAGGGTGGCCCGAAAAGAACGGAACACCTGTGATCCTTAATTTCAGCGAGATGAATGACATAAGGAGAGAATTATTTACTATATTCAAAAGAAAATTTAGTTTACAGTAAATTGACACCAGGATCATCCATTTTGACTCAGGCGTTTATATGTTAGGGCTCATTTCGTGAGACAATGTCATTTTCAAAATTTACTACTTTAGCGACTGAATTCTTCACCCGACGGCATTCAATAGAAGAGGTTCCTTGCCTGAATAAATGCGTGGTTGATTTTCCTTTCATTGAAAAGAATGAGATTATTTAGGCAGCGAGCCTATGGAGAAAACTACGCTTGTAAGCTTGTACATAGTTTGTGTCGCAGTTATATATGTTACAACAATAGAGTCACTTTCATTATAACAAATATCAAAACAATGCACATTATTTGAATAAATAAACCGCATTTTCTGTACGCCGTGGCAATTTCTGATGCATACCGAAGTGCTGTCAAGATTCTACTTTCTCAGTGATTTCAAAACGTTAATTGCTACATTGAAAAGACATGTCAAAACAGCCACAATGTGTCCACCTTAATAACGGGTATATGATGTAGTACTTCGTATGGTTAATGATGTGTGAAACATCTTTATCTTGATTGTGTTAATATGCAATCAAGGAGGTGCAGAAAAACTTGCAAGATGATTTTGTTACAATATGCAAATGGTTAGACCTGAATGATATGCACTTGCACCTACAAAAGACGAAAGTCGTGGCATTTGGTCACAGGAAAAAATTGGGAAATGATGTTTTGTTGATAAAATTCAGAAACTTACCTTTAGAAAATGTTTTTAAAAAATCAAATACTTGGGTGTTATGCTTGACTCCGGTAAGGCGTGGGGTAAACATGTTTCAACTATTGGTGGTAAAATCTCTTGAGTGATAGGTTGTATCAAGGATTAAACATTTGCTCTCATTCAAAATATTGAAAAGTTTGTATTTTGCTATGATTGTAGTACATTTTGGGGAAGCTGGGCAGAAATCCATGGGGATAAGATACAAAAACTCCAAAATAAATATGCTGGGAGGATTCTGAATAAGGATTATCAAGCATCTCAGCGTTTCTGGTTACTCTCGCTGAAATGGCAATCAGTATAGAGCAGCTTGTTATTGTGTTCTTGTTTTTAAAATACAAAATAATCGAATACGACTTAAGAATCGACACGACTGATATGCAAACGAATTATAAATTATAGGACACATTTTAAAAAAAAATGTCCATCCATCTTCCCCGCCCAAGGAAAATATAAAAGAAATTATTTGGCATAATTATGTTGAAGCCAGTTTCTTTAATGCACTCCCTGGTAGTGCTCAGACGTGTACATCCCTTTATAAGTTTTTCGAAAAATATGCAAAGCTTTAAATCTTGACTCGCTGGAATGATAACAGTGCTATTCAACATATACAGTTTACCATACCATACCTTTAATTCAGTCTCCATTTTGGTATTTTACTACGTTACTGTTATTTTTTTGTTGGTATTTTCATGTAAAATTATTTGTTAAACTGCAGGGCGCCTTTGGAAAGCAGCTTTTAACTGAACAGGCCAACCCTTCAGTATAGAATAAAGAAGACAAATAAATGAATAAAATATAAATACCATTTTCACAATGTAATGATGAGCAATAACATCCGCCTTTTACGAATAACTGTATATCAATAGACTGAATGCAAAGTGTATACATCGTTTGTTGGAAGGTCAGACATACGATGTCGTTTCATTGGCTAGCTAGTACGCGTTATTTGTATTCTTACTTTCGCATACAGTGAGTTACTCAGAAATGTAGAGTTCGTAACGAGACACTTGAAGATGATTGTGATGTGCATTTAATTTCACTAAAGTCCAAGAATATCTTGTTATCATTACTGTCGTTATCACTGTCATATATAATAATCATGGTGCATAATAAATCGGAAGAGTAGCTTCCAATTTCTTGTAAAAGTCTTCTTTTTAAAATTGCATCAAAATAACAAATCTCTTTTACATTTGCGGATCAACCATGTGAAAGACGTAACTCACATTAGAACCGGGACCCACAAAGCTGTTGACCACTGAACAAATTCATTCAAAACAGTCAAAATGATTTCCCCGAAAGGGTTAATTCAAATTTTCTGTTCCATACCTTCCATGATTGAAATATTTTTTTATTGTTCATATTCAAGAGAATACTTAGTATTTGTCTTTATAATGTAAAACGTGTAACAGTGTACGAATGAGAAATGTAGAACAATACTTGTTCGAATTGTACCCGTGGTTAATATTATGATTAAAACAAAAATACGTCCTCTGAAATTCTTTCTGGCAAGATAAGAATCGCAGAAACGATTTAGCTAATGAGTTTGGTTTCTTTGTGTTCAAGTATGAAAGTATTAGATATATTATAAAGTAACATCTCGACATACAGTGAAAGACGCTATGTCCGTTGCCCCGTTCCGCTCACTAAAAGAAAAGGATGGAGAAAAAAATATTCTTTTACCTTCTACACATTGTTTAGGAGCGTCCTCAAGAGGGCAGCAGTCGAAAAAATCTGGAATATCTGAGGGCAGCGTCCTGTAGAAAGATAAGGCAAGAAAACAAGATACATGTTTTATGAGAAACAACGAATAGCATAAATGCTGAACTCATCATCGAATGCATTATGGCAATCGTGGTATTTGTGAGGCCTATCTTTTTGTGATCTTTGATAGAGGAGAAGATGATGCAGTATGAATAAGTTCACGTGGAGCTTGTGGCCTCCCTAACATGAGTATTTTTGAATCTTGATTCAAATAGATCGAAGTACAAATAAAGCTTATAATGACCGACCGGGGGAAAGGAAAAGTGACTTTCAAGTCAATGGCCTTTGCTTTTCCCTCACATCCACTACATCTCTGTCGATAGTGTACTGAGCTCCTCGTGTATCATAAGCATGTAATATTATATTTGTACGGGAAATGCGAAATAAGTGGACTGAACTGAAGAGATATTCCAAATGGAGGCTTCGCGAAAGACACGACATTTATTCATTGGCGTAAATCCGGGGGTGGGGTGGGGTATATATCCCCCTACACACATTTTAGAGGGAGGGAAGATGGTGTGTACAAATATACACGCCATCCCTCTTAATAAATCATTTTTGGATTTTTAAAAATATAAATCTATGAATAAATAAATCTATTTGAAATGCTATAAAAAAAAACAGAGATAAGATGGGAAAGTATATTTGTTTGGGTGTGTGAGCGGATGGATGAGGTTGTGAGCGTACTTGTGTGTGAGATCGCGCCAGAAATTTTGGCAAAAGATTTCGATCATTCCCCCCCCCCCCCCTCCCCACGGATTTACTCCAGTGCATTTATTCAATACAGAGTAGTGATAGTGTCATGTATATTACGTGTATACTTGGATGTCATTTATTTTACCTCGGGAAGAACCTTGGGTAGTTATGGCTTAATTAAGGTTCCCATACTTGAATCCGGATTGACTACCCACAAATCAAAATGAAAGATTCCGAGCGTGCTAGGTTGGATACCTCGCTCGATTATAGAAGTGCAATTGAGAACGATTTATGGGAATAAAGCCTTGATTTATTCGTGTTGATTTGATTTTGGTAACGGATGCATTAGGGAGGAATCTTTCCCGACTGGAGCACTTCGTTTTCTGTCTACGAGCACTTTCGGCTTTTCTGTCCATAGTCATGATATTAATCGTGTTTAACGGGGGGGGGGGGGGGGGGAGGGGGGTTTCTCGCGTCGTACGCGGATTGCTGCACGTATTGGCAACATTATTGTAGAGCAGTTTTAGTGCACAGCTAACCTAGACAGAAATTCTTGTATGAGAAGCAGTGGGAACGGGATTATATTAAATAGCTGACAGTATGGTTAGGCCCTCTTTAAATGGCAGACTCAGTAAATCGTAGAAAGGAGCTACTTCTTGAATAGAAATTGCTATTTAGGCTATATTATAGGTCAGATTCACGTCTATTTCTGCTCATCACAGGAGACATGTAAGGGCTTAAATAGGACGCCTAAGCCATCAAAAAGTTGTACGTGCGCGCGAACAGCGTTTTATGTGGCACAAAGTTTTTAGAATCTACCCACATTCTCGCCCGCGTCATCCACGACGTCGATGACCCATTCATCAAAGCTAGTATTAGAATCTAGACCTATAGTAAAACAAATGGAAACACAGACCAGAAGTAGGCCTATCCGAGGCCTATATAAGTCTGATGACTGGCTGATCGCGGGCACGTTTCAACTTTATATCTAGACACCTATGCATACTAATGTTATGACGTCATAGAGTATTGTAAATTTATTATATGTCTATGATCGCACATTCGCGAGTGTTGCACTTCAGCAGCTTAACATACGAAAGACAGGAAAACGTGCGCACGTGTTTGTGTGTGTTGTGTGATGATTATATATTTTTTCTATTTTGTTCATCTTTTGATATTCTTGTAAATTTTGAAAAATCAATAAAACATTTAACAAATGCTAATTAAGTATTAGGTATAAAGAAAATAGCCATGATGATACCAATGGCTGCCTGTCCCCTATTGAATCTTTTGAATTATCCTCCTTTTGTTTTTTTCTTCTTATGAAATTTCAAGCCGTTTCGCTTTTCTGAATTCATAGAAACCCCGGTTTTATGTTTCTATTTTTTGTTGTTATTAATATTTGATTCCCAATTATCATTTTCCTTATCTATTTACTAATGGCCACTTACGTTGCATAAAATCGGCGAAGAGTCCTATTTCCCCCCTAACAGGATCTCTGATGTTACGCCCATTGCACACGAGGCGTCATTTCGACAGCGTTATTAACCAGTTTCCTGGTGACATCTCATTCCCATAGATATTATACAAGGACCTCCCAGTTCCAGATGCCAAAGGGTTCCCCGCGCTAATCAAGCCCACCAAAATAATGCAATTTAAACATTCACCAGTAAAATGAAAAATGCTTGCACTGTTCATTTTGAATCACCCTTTGCAAAACATTCTCACAAGTCGGGTCAAGGGACAGACACTGACGCAGTCGCACGACAGGGAAATGACGCATCATGAACAATGCGACAGACACTAGAAACGAAGATTAAAAGTGTGATCAGGTAAACTAAGGTTAGAGTGACAGAGTCTGTATTCAGAAATTGCAGGCAGATCCACTAAATTGATAACATAATATCGTGACTTTCTGACTTATATCCTCCTTGTTCACTGTCATTCACCTACCGGGCACTGACACTGACGCAGTCGCACGTCAGGGAAATGACGCATCATGAAGTTCTTGAAATGTTCAATATGTGAGGGGGGGGGGGGGGTCTTCTTTTCAGATTCAGACATTTATTCTTGCATTCTTTCTTCTGTTCAAGTTTTCCCTAAAGGTATGAATGAAAGTTTAAGCTTACAATAATCACTCAGAACATGAAATTATTCCTAGGAAGTCTGTGCTGCATTATTTGCCATTAATGTCCATTTAGTTTGTGAGTAAACAATATCGTTGATCATCATCTAAACTGTTGAAATATGTAAAATATTTTCAAAATACAATGAAGAACTGTACTACCATTATGTTGCCATTTGTGTAGACAAAATATAAGTCAAAGTAAAGGGCAGTCTTTCTGGAAACTATTTCCGTACTTCTGTCAAAATCAAATGGCTGAAGGAAACGATGTAAAAGAGGCGTCGACCCCTGTGTTTCCACCGTTTGTGTATAATCATCGATTAGCATTAATGGAAGGGGGTTCGATAACGGCCCATTTTAACGTGATGCCTCTATTACGCCTGCAAGTAAAAATTGTTGATGTTATTGCTCACACTACTAAAAACACAGCGAGGCAGTCAAGTCACTTTGACCTTTAGATTTGTAATGGTGATGGTTGGGGTAGGTCATTTTCCTTTTTGTTTGGTCTTCACTCGAGCGCATAATTATGATTGCTACTTGAGACTGTTACAGCTAAATTGCTTAGCATGATTTTGGTAGTAAAATATTTTGCGTTTATGTGTATTACGATGTATGAGCACAATTATACACGAGATACATTAAATAGTCGACAACAAGTCAATAAACTTTAGTTCAGTTCGGCATTTGGTTATATGGTTGTGTGTTGTTTTTTTAACCTGAAAGCATGTACATGTAATGTGTATGCTTGTAACTATAGGCAACAGGGGATCAACAGTTTTAATTTCTCTCATTGGGATTTGGTATGGTCCTTGAAAACAATAGATCAGGGGGTGTTTCATAAAGCTGTTTGTGAAGTTACGCATGACATTACGAACGACTTGAATATGAAGTGCCAAATGGGATGCCCAAATTTTTCCTGATGTCTTCACAAAGTGTGACTGCATTTTCCATAATTTCAATTAGATTGTGGCCAAAAATATAATTCGCAATAAAAATGATTGTAAACAATAGTAAAGGTAATCTACATCTGCATATTTTACTTTTAACTGATGCAATTTATAATGATTGAGAATCACATTTGGCTTGCCATAGTCAAGTCGTTGGTAAAGTCATTCGTAACTTTACGAACAGCTTTATGAAACACCCCCTGATGATTTTAAGGGCATCATCATATTAAGTGTGTGTATTATAGCATTAGTGGAAGTTTCGAAATTATTTCTACTAGCAAGCTCATAACTGGTGGATGACTTATCCCCTACTGGTATCCCTAACATTTACTACCCCAGGACAATTATCCCTAGGACAATAATCACTCCTAGAACAAATCATCTCCCCAAAGCATCCCCAAAAGATGATTACATCAAAGGATGGATACCAGTGACAGAAAATAAATACCCTAATGGGTAATTATCCTAGGGATACTTTCCAAAGAAAGGGATTCTTGAAAAAAAAATTCCACCAGGCAGTATATCGTCCGAGGATAACTGTCTAGGGGTAAACCCAATTGTCTGGATATGACATATTTTACTATTTTGCAGGTATTTTGACATTTCTTGTTGGAAAATTTATTCTTTAGATGATATTCCTCTTATGCTTTCCACAGAGTTGTGAATGTTTTTCTCTGACATCACCCCTTTCATTTTGCTGGAATCTTTTGTTTCATGGCATTGATTTCTTACTCTCTCTGATTTTTATTTAATTAAAAGCATTCTTTAAAAAAATGAATAATGAGTAGGCCACAACGTACATTCATACACTGTTAGAACAGTTCTTTAAAAATCCTTAGGTTGTTTAAATTATGAACCTACCAACTGTTGTTTAAAAAAAAATCATGCAAAATATGAGGATCTTTTTAAACAACAGCTGGTAGGTTCATATTAAAAAAAAAACTTAATGATTTTTTTACTAACAGTTGTAGAAGAGTAACACTAGCAAATGGCTAAGGAATTTGAGCACCTCTACATGAATACCATTAAAGGTGCAAAAAGTACATCGCGAGGTTGTTCACGACAGGTTAAATCTTCACTGGATACAATAAGCAATTATTAGATAAATACCTCGCTCCGCGATTTATAATTCTACAGTGGTCATGATTGTTTGAATCTAATCTGCAGGGCGAGGACAATCATGTACCAAATGAACCCAACGACAGAATTACATCGAAAGCATAATCACATCAGTGTTACAGTTTTTCAGAGCCAACTCGCAGATTTTGGAAACTGAAATAATAGTGTGTAAGCTACAGACAAAGGTCCGTGCTTTGGAGACATAACGGTTCATCCATGTTCGCCAGAGTCGAACGGAATTACAAATGAGATGCGAACTATCATTACAAATTATACAAGGAGTGCCAGACAAGAGAAGCTCATTTCATTTTACATCACGGAGGGAACAGCAAGTGATTTCATGCATCTTAACTTGTCTTTAACGTGTATTGGTCGATTGGCCTTACACTGTCTGCAAGCACCCCGACGATCAATTTCCTTTGATTTTCTTTGTTTTTCTCTTTTTTAATGTTCACGTTTTCTATGCATGCATAGAACTCGTTTGAGAGACAGTGTAAGTTAGTTTTGAGCTTTCGATGTGGAGTTTGCTTGAGTGGAAAATCTTACTCATTGTCATTACTGGATAGTTAAAGCACTCAACCTTGAGATGACATCAAATGATTGTGACTTTATTGTATATCGGGGAGTAATGCTTTATTTACAGCTCATAATGCTAATTGAGTACGACAGGATGTTGCCTTAAAAAATTGCTTGTAAGACTGCAAATCATTAAAGTTTGTATTAGTTATAAACAGGTTTTGAATTACTTTGTTTTTCATATTTTAATGACTGGATTAAAGTCCTTGGAAATCCATACAACTTCCAATTTTCATAAGTTTGGCGAATTCATAAAGTCCATAAACTTCTCGTGAAACCCGTATTTGCACGTGACCTATACAGAGGCGTGGTTCGTAATCACACAGCAAAGGTATGAGTAATGACTTTCTAGGTGTGATAGATCGATCAATATTGCATAGGTGCTATTATCACATCATCCAACATTAAAGCCTTGTCTTGCATTATAGTCTAGTCATATCTCATCCTAATTGAAGCTATCATTAAACAAACTCATGGATCGTGAAGAGATTTCATTGCGTACTTGAGCGAATAAAATGTACGTCAGTGTTACAGATTTTGCACATGATTTGACTGTGATTTCCTGCAAGAAATCTTAACACTCATTAAAATCTCACTCGCCATGCATGCTCATCCTATTTTACTTCACCTCTCTAAGTCTTCCCCCATGTGATTTCACACCCACTTCTTTTCTCATTATAGTTATCATTCCTTAGTAGACGTAGTGTCCGTCTTATTGTTTTTGTCCCAAAACTTTTTCAACTTCTTTTCCTTTGAATTTTTTCCATCTTCTTGATGTTCTTTTTTCACCTTTTCCCTTTCTCAACCTTCTCCATCTGACTTAAATGAATTTTTTCTCTTTCACCTTTTCAGGTATTTATTTGCTCAGATCATATCAGTCAAAATCAACTGACTTAAATGAAATTATTCTTACTTCATCCTCTCATTCTTGTCCCTTTTATGTATCTTTTTTTCTTCTTCTTTTTCTTCTTCAGTCAGTAGAAAGAGTCCCATTTCTTTCAGAACAGCGCTACAGGTTTTCATAAGGAGGAGTAATGTTGTCAGATTTAAGATGTTAAAGGGCTGATCTCAGAAAAAGAACAAGAAAACAGATATGGCTAATTATTTGTAAAATGATAATGGGACATGCTCATGTGGAAGCAACAAATCTTTGAGGCAAAAAGAAAGAGGCACAAAATGGTCTCCGCCGTGGTTCCAGCTTATAATGTAAAATGCGAATGATGGATGGCGTACAAAATGTATAATGTTTTACGTATGGCTCCTCATAATCCCGATTCAGCGAGACTTAGTGCATTTTGATCTTATAATAACTTTGTTGTCTAAATGGCCGTCCTAAGTCATCCCATTATCGATGATGACCGTGTTCAGGAGAAACTGCGTAATATTAAACAAGCAGAAGGCTCCGTCTTCGTATAATGGCGCCAATTGAAAAATTCAGGGCCTCGTTCATTTCTTACGGAGTCGACTCAATAAGGAGATCGCGCCGAATTAGATACGCTAGCAGTGGAAAATTTCTATTTTCGAATCATGGGAGCAATTTGTACGCTGCCTAAAAGAGGTCAAGGAAAAACTACTTGAAAAATAATGAATTCTAAATGAAACAAAGATGAGCATGCCACAACCTCCAAACTTAGAATGAAAGATATTCCTTGAAAATCCTGAAATGAAAAGAGTGATCGCACGTTCTATCGAAGTTCAATGGGTTTTCATAAACAATTATTAAGACTTGTTACGTATACCTTGTAAAAAAAAAAGTGTCCCAGAAATGTAAATACACATATCTAGCATTTGCGCAAAGCATGTAGCATTTTATTTTACATTTCAGATTTGACATTTCCCTTTAGACCAATCCCACAACGCAAGAGGGCAGCAGACTGTTCGACACGGTTCGACATACTGCGGTGGGCGCTCCAACTTTTATAGTACACAAGTCGATAGCGCGTTATGTACACTCGTTCGATTTTTTGTTTAATTTGACCAATATATGCAGATTTCTTTTGATATTTGCAATGAGATATTATCAGGGAAGTTCAGGTCGCAGCTGTGCGGTGCTCAAATGCCACAAGAATTGGAGAAAGTTTAAAAATTGGAAGCTAACTGAGTGTGAAATTCACTCGCTTTTGACTCATGAAGCCTGTTTGTGTGAGAAGCCGTAATCCCTACACACGTTTCCGTAAGCAATGTGAAGGAATTCGTCGCCAGTGGGTAAACACGTCAACAGAAAGGACTTTGCAGTTAAGAAACATTATCATTATGTACTTTGGCGTAAAATTTAATGAGTGAAAACATGACTTTGTAAACAGGGTAAGATTGAGGGCTCCCGTTCTACGGCTTCTATGCTGCAATCGAACTTTTACTGACAAAACCAAGTTGAAAAACCATCGAAAGTACAAAAATACATCATACCTTCAACTGTCAGATATGGCCATTGTCTTACCTCATCTACCCATGTATCCATGCTTTATTTGATTGATCTAGAATAAAGTAAATGGAACAATATCAGGGCATATCTCATATCTTACATTCATTTTGTACATAGAGCCAATCGCGGTCAGCGCGCTTGCCCACCGCAGCAATGGCGTCGCCGATAGAGGGCAAAATACATAAACCGGAGGTGAAATTGGTCTATACACGGGTGTACTGCTCATTCCTTTATTTTATAAAACGGAATAAACAGGCAATGATACTACACTCAAGTACCAACGCTCAAACTATAACTAAAGAAAAACCTATTAGAAGTTTATATTCCCTACATCACATGAACGTGACTGTGTTTCTTTAGATGAAACAAGTGTGTTCAGTGCCCCCGACTGCGACTGCAGGTCTAAAAAATTCAATCTATATCTAACATCGCATCAAAAAAACGGCTAATGTTGAATTTTTTTAGACTTCATGACAGAAACACCATTAACATGATTACTATCTGCTAGAAATAGAAGTAGCCTAATACGAAGTTGACCTCATCATTGAGGGTTTGTCTCATCTATGACGTCACTCTCCCTTTACTCTCTCTCTCTCTCTCTCGCTCTCTCTCTCTCTCTCTCTCTCTCTCTCTCTCCCTTCATCTTCCTACATGTATAGGAAGGGAATCTAGCTATCCCGATCCATTTCCCCGCCTCTCGACTCCTCCCTCTCCTCTTTTTTATCTTATCCTCCCATCTCGCTCCCTATTTCCTCCTTACACTCGTTTTCTCTTTTTCTCTCCAAATAATTACTTTTTATCCCCGGCCCCCTCCCATTTTTCTCTCTTTATATCTTTCTTCTTCTTCTTGTTTTTCCTCTTTTCCCTCCTCTTACTCTTCTTCTCCTCCTTTATTCTCCTTCTCTTCCTGCCAGTCATACTGGTCTGCAGCTTAATGGCACGGGACAATTCGGGCCATTACACCAGGTACACCTCACACGATCCTAATTGCCTTCACTTTGGGGGGTTTCTGCTAAATTTTTCTTAAATTTGTTCCTCTCTCTTATCACATCATGCATATCGAAGGTTTTTCCATTAGTGATTGCAGCCATGTATTATTGAAGACAAAAATAAGCGTGAGCGTAGTTAGCTAGTAATCAGTAAAGGTAAACGCAGACTGCCTAGGGTCGATGGCACTGTAAGCTGTGCACGTTTATTCCCAGCCCTCGTTACAGGAGGGGGACGCACAGGTAAGATGTGAGGGATGGACCCACAAGATCTCATCGACTGGTTGTTACGTCAATGTATTTTGGACAGAAATTTGGATAAAGAAAATGTCTTGCAATTTCCGCGTTCATTCCCAGTGGATATTCATTTTGTTGCAATGATCAGTTCTTTCCTACAACAGGTTTATTGAAACTAATCCATGCCTAATTACAATTCTCAATTGTAATTATAATGTATTTATTATATTTTTGTAACCCATGGTTGTGATGCATGAGGTTTTTAATGGAGACAATTTTATCTATCTGTCTATCTGTCTATCAATGTTAACGATTATTTGCAAACTGTTCAACTTCCAAGTAATTTGTTATTATGATTATAGCGAAATTGAATCGAACTTCGCCTCATTAACTTTGACCTGTGAAAGATTATCTTACTAATAACAATTCTTTATATATAACTGACCAGAACTGAAAGGATAAGGAAGAATCTTGATATGTATAAAGAGAAAGGGCAAATTGTGGAATAGATTACATTTGCAAAGGAATCGAAATGAATAAGAAAAAATGGTCCTTCGACACGATTTAATACACGAACTCAAAGGCCAATTAAAGCTGAAACCTAGTTTCTAGTCCGGATTTTGCGAAAATGAGGCGGGAGTTCTACCAAAAATGAGAGTTGTATACCTCCCCCCTAACAGCAACAACAACAACAAATTAGAAAATTATAAAACATCCATGGGTCAATACTCCAAACAGATTGTTTAAAGTAATTTATTAGATGATGCATTGTACATGGACTCGAAACAAGTCCTTAATAAAACACAAAAATATACTTTAAAAAAGTTGAAATTGTACTTTGTATAAATGTCCTGAAAAAGGGAGAAAGGGGTAGGGGGTCGAGAAACTAGGAATCAGTTTCATTTGGCCTGATGAATAGACTCGGATAACAACACGAACGATATGTGTCAATGAACTAAGAGAGGAACTCAACCTCGTTTCTGGCTTTTGAGAAGAAGGAGGAAGAAAAATCGAGAGAACGGTGGACTTAGTCACGTCCAATTCGAATTACGGTGTAAATAGAGTTATGAAACGAGCTGCTATGCATTGTTGCCATTCTTATGTGTTTTTATTGACTGGAGCGAATATCATTCGGTAAGCTATTTAAGCTCGTAGAAAATATGATCAAAATATTTGCATTGACGTACATCATTAAAAATGAGATGCTCAAATGAATCCTGTGTTCATTTCCATCATTACGGCATTATTTCGACTCCATTATATGTCAAGACTGTAAATTATGCAAGTTTCGCTTGAAGGAAGTGCATATCCGTACGTACGTATAAGATACTGTTAGATGAAATTGTATTCTTTCAGTATGATGTAATTGGACTGATTCATTTTTTCCTTTTTTCCACGTGGAAAATGAAAAGAACTAGCAGGTATTTCTACAAGCACATCGGTGTAACACAGGACGAAAAAGAAGACTGTCAATTTCACATATTTTTCTTAAGGGAATCCAACCCTAAATAATCGGCTGATAACATTTTTTTTTTCAATATATTTTTGAAAATTATACCTCCCATTTGAATTAGATTAAAGCGTCTTAACGATTCTGAAAATCATTAAACGAAATGTGTGCATTAACCATGCCACAATGCATACTGAGTTTAAGACTTAGACTAAAAGGTGACAAACATGAAGTTTTCAAGAAATATAAGGTTAGGCTGACCGAAACTACTGATTTTGTTTTATGGTATAACTGATATCATAAATCAGAAATAATGATCCATATATGTTTCACCTTTTTAACAGCAAACATAACTTGCTGTCAAAAACATGGACATGGGAGTGAAAACTGATTATGTACACGTATGGAGGATGAACTATATTTCGGTCAAGAAACGTGTCTGGGCGAGGCCATCAACCAGATCGGTGCTGAAATATAAGAATAGAGAAACTTTAGATTTCGATTGATTGTCAGTTTGAAAGGAATGCCATAAAAATAGATGGCGTATTCAGAATGGATACGCTTTTGGCGGAATTAAATCATCTAAAATAAGGAGGAAGGGTTAAATCCCTGTACAAATTTCATTGGTCCGCTAATGGCATGGAGGGAATGAGCGTGGACAAGATTCACTTTTTGCTACAAGTAGATACGCTTATAAAAACCACAAGTCGGTCAACAATCTTATTTACTGCAGACTGCAAATGTTACCGTTTCTTCAACACATTTCTGGTGGGCATGGAAGGAACAAATAAATATTCGCATCAGTTTGTATAGACCCTTCAATAATGTTGGTGACCCTTTTACTTTGCTAGCTCCCATAACTTTGAATCAAGACGAATGTTTGATTTTATACATAATGCAGCTAATGGCAGACCCGGAATTCGCCGTACCGTAGTACGCAAATTGACAATATGCACAAATCTGTGTTCGTTTAATCCGCCCCTTCAAAATATGATAAATATTTTATCTTATTCTTTACCTTTTTATTTCATGCATGTCAGATAATCTTTGCCTTGTGCAATATTTCGCCTGCCCCCCCCCCCCCCCGGCCAGAGAGTCGTGGATCAGTCATTTGCATCACTCAAATCATTTTCAAGAAGGTCCATACTCTTTTCTTTCATTAGTGAACAAACAGCATTACCGTGATTACGATCATAAGATTTTTACTTTGTGTTAATGTTGAATTCCAAGTACGTGCTACCTCTGACCGGTGTGCATTCTCCCCAGGTAAGATATACAGACAGTATAGTCAGACAGTAAATCAATGAGGAGAGATTCCATTTCAGCATTTCTTTCATTCCATTTCAAATGCAAGGCCTTGATTTGAATCACATCCCTTCCATGGCACCTCGCCATGGGGTATAACCCTATCGTGATGTTGGTTTTGTTACATTAAAGGTCTTCTTCAGTTCTGGCGATGCTCATCGGCCAAGGCGTAGCGTGGATGGCTTGGGGTATGGGGGAGGAGTAGGGTTTAGGCCTTACTCAGTTGACTACTGATTATTATTCCCGGTAGGTTTAATCAAGGAGGTACCATGGTTTAATGCACGAACCACTCGGTTCCAGTAGGCAATAAGTTAATGAACACATGAACAAGGGTATAGAAAAGGGGGCGTGGGGGTGTCGGCCTTACTTATAAGCCGTTGACTGTACTGAATACTCATGTTCCCTAAAATATGTGTTTTTAACAGGAACCACTCGGTTCCAGTGGGCAGTGGGTTGATGAATTAATGAACAAGGCGTATATAAGGGGGGAAAGATGAAAATTGGACCTTGAGGCAACGTAGGGGAAAAATCAATACGACCCCTCAAACACCCTCACCAATTCAAATGACCTTGTTCTCTTAAATAATTTTATTCAGGAGCAAGGGCGGGCTGGTCATGGGAGTTTGGAGAGTTTCCCCCCACTTGCAGCTCTATATACTTTTGGCATGGGGACGGTCGATTGTTGGTCTGAGGACCGATTGATCGGGTCGGTCATATCGAAATTCTGCAAATAATTTTCAGTCCCGGTACACTTTTGGTAATGAGTAACATCAGTCCCCCCCCCCCCCCCCCCGTATGATAGCAGTGCCACCTCAGTAATTTGACTCATGCTATGTTACTCACTAAAATGATTCATGTCAATTAATTTCATTTGATTCATTTAGACATGAATATCAAAGATAATTCTAATCTGTCAAAATGGAGGGGACAGCGTCTTTCAAAAACTTGCATTTGCGTACCCCTCTCCATCAGAATAAGTTAGCTTAAAAAGTGCATCTTATTTAATGTATTAAAAATCCTATGAAACTGGACTTATTATACTTGGGATTATGCCTCATGTATATTCGAGCAGATATCGTATCCTTTATTTTCTTGGATTCATTTAGACATAAATATATATAATATGTCCGGATGGAAGAGAATTGATAAACGTTTCTTCTTGCATCAAGTGTCCTTCATTAGAATTTGCCAGCTAAACATCGCACTCCATTATTATATTTCAAAACACATTAGCTGCACATCCCAGTATCCTCGAGATTATGCCTCATGTATGCATATTCGAACACTGAGAGTAGATGATAATGAGTCCTTGGAGAAAACATTTCGTACATGACCGAGTCCTTCCGGCGGTCAGAGCGTCGGATTATGGTATTTGGATATCGAGGGACTTTTAGAACTAATATTGATTGGCATTGTGATATATAGCCTAATAATATTTTCTCGAGGTTCTCTAGTAGCAAGAGATAAATTTAATTTCTTCGGGAAACTTTCAGCCATTATGGATTAATGACATCATTTAGTCCTTAGGCACTATGCAAGATCATATTTGTTTCTATAAGCCTCAGAGAATCTAACAATGCCTGTAAGCTCTGCATGGGAGCACGTGTAAAACGCAAACTTGTCATTTTTGTCATTTACTTTTCTTTGTTCTTTATTATTATTATAGCAATTGCGTAGACATGAATTCATTTTTTTTTATTCGTAATGGGAATACTAAGCATATTATACCACAGCATGATGTGTGTCTACACCGCTGTCTACTGATGCAATGTGGTCGAATTTTGATAAGCAAATCATTTGCCGACGATTGTAGATCATTTCCTTCCTCCCGCCAATGGATTGCAGGAAATCACAAAAATGAATCCCGATTATCCTAAGTTTCAGTTCATCGGCTTGGAAAATTATGATAAATTGCTCTCTTTTCCGACTGATTGATCTATCTTTATCACAAAATTAGTAATGAAAAAGTCATAAAAGACCATACATTCATATCGAGCTTTAGTTTCAAATGTACTAAAGATTCAAATAAAACGAGTACATGACAATTAGACAAACCACAGAGTTTCCTTACATTGGAAATTATGGTGTTTTGTCCTAATGCAGTGATAGGACAATCACGTGAAGATAAAATCAACAGCAAAAACACGACTTAATAATTCCTGTTTTCAAATTCTGTTTGTGAATATCGTATCATACAATGGATTTCAAGTTCAGATTCAACATGCTTTTAACCAGCTTGAAGCTCATGACATTCTGAGACTTGCAATTTTCATGATTTTCATCACGTCGTGATCAGATTGGGCAGACAGTACACAATACCACTGTTACTTTACAATTGTATATCAAAGGGGCGGATCCAGGATATTTTAATGGAGGAGGGGCACATTATTCCGAGAAATTTCAATTTTCTGACAAGCATAAAGAAAAATTTATGTCTTCGAAGTTCAGAAGTTACGTTTAAGTAATAAATTTCCACAAAAAAAGAAGAACGAAATAGGAGGAGGGGCATATTCATGTATTAATGTTCTAGTACATCACTTTATATGTCCAAAGAGGGTGGGGGCGGTTGTGCCCCTTAAACCTACCACCAGTGTATCTAACTTACAGACAAATAAAGCGGCTCGGATCTGAGTTATAACATTGAACTCTTTGACACGAGACCGTAATGAGAAACGAGGTTCAGACCAGCTGCGTAACTTGATGATATATCGGACCTGACATTGGCGAATGAGACGGAAATCTTTTGTTTTTGTAGAGGAATGCGACTGGAATACCTTACATTATTGCTAGGACGGACCCTTTTGATATTCACTGAATTCAGCGACTGCATAAAATGTGAGGAAACTCAAATAAGGCTTATTGAAAACGTCTCCAGAGGGAAAACATGAATGTGCGAAGTTTTCATTTTCAACTTTTGAGGCACATTGTTTTGGGGGAAAAAAGGAGGAAGAATTGGTCTGATGCTCCTATCCCCAACCACTTTCTATCCGAAACAACCAATATTCAGGTATTTTCTGAATAATCATTTTACTATCAGCATCATTCCAATAAAGTCATATACATGTACGTACATACAGTATGGCACCATCTGCACATTTGCTATAATTAACCTAACTCAAAATGTAATGTGCACTAACGAAACCGATAAATAGGCAGAGTTAGTGCTAACTGAAATGCAAATGAAATACGGAGAAACCAGTAACCAGACAGAAGAAAATCGCTTGATAGAACAAATTAAAATAAACTGACACAGAACCACAATTAAATTAACATAATTGTAGTCGAATACCGAATAAACATTATTGGTGCTAATCTGGCAAAATAGTATAGGTATTCTTACAAAATTATGTCCAAACCCAAGACCTACGGAGGGCAGACTTCATTACTATGAACGTGACTTCATTTTTTTTTGGTGATACATCTGAAATAACATGAAAAGGATATACAGAAACGTGGAAAAGAGACTCGCCATTGAAGTGATTGAAAAGAGAGAAGAGAAGAGAAGAGCGAGAAAGAAGGATGAGGCATTCTAGTTATCTATTCCTCTGTGTCATCGATGAATGTAGGAAGAGACTTGCAATGGGAGAGACTAAAAAGGAGAGAAAGAGGTCAAACATGGTTATATACATGATATGTAATTCTGTCTAGTTATCGATTTACATACGTAAAGACTCATCATGAACATGATGAAAGATATTGAAAAGAGAGAAAGGGAAAAAGACGAGACACAATAATTCTATATTCCTGTATCATCAATGTATGGGACAACAGACAGCTGCTTGTCCGACCTGAACAAAGAAAGCATGCAAGCACCGGACCCATCTCGCCTAGCATAACAAACCTACATGATATGATGACATCCATCTCGTTATCAATAAAAGCTAAGGATGTCACGCGCTCAAATTCCATGGGTGAGCTGCTATGTAGGGTTTAACGAGAGAAACAATAAATGCCTTGAGATGATTTAAACATATGTTTCAAGACCGATTTTCTGTTCTTTATATTAGATCTGACTTTTGTTTCATACACTTCTATATATCACAGGGTCATGTTATTCTGTTGAGCATGACTATACATAGGGATGTCATGTCATGTAGAAAAAGTGAGAGCGAGCTAGCAAAGGGGGGGGGGGGGGGTGAAGAAAGAGTGTGCGTGTGTGTTTGTGTGTGTGTTTGTGTGTGTTCACGCTCCGGTGTTGGTATAGAGATAATAGAAAGAGAGATGGAAAGAAAGACAGAAAAGAGGTTATAAGGAAAATGAAGATGTAGAAAATGAAGATGAAGAAAATGACATAGCGTAGGCAGAATTGTCAAGAGGTCTGAAGGGTGGCGTTCTTCATTTTGAGACTTAAAGATGAAGAGTTAACTCCTGATCATGCAATTACATTGTACAAAATATTGTCTTGAAAATACTATATGAAGCTTGATTGTAAATGTGAATATCTATGTATTGTCAGGAGTAAGATCATCAAAAGATTAGATAACATGACAAACCCTTTTGAAAATAACACAGGCCTACCAAGGAAGCACTGTGCAAGAAAAAGTGTTTGGGACTGCAGATGTGGCCGCCAATTGTTGTTCAACGTTTTCTATTATCATAGGCATGATAGGTTAGATTGTGAAATATAAGGTCATTTACGGAACAACTCTTTGTCCAGTTGACACTTGCTTTTTATGTTCTTCCGCAATATAGAAATAAAAGAATGAGAAAGCTTACGGGATAACTTCAGCTCCGCTATAACTGAACCTTGTCTTTAAAAAAAAAAAAAAAAGACAACTTTAAGATGGAGAATAAATTTGGTATGAGTGGTGTAACCTACATCATCGCCAGGGTTACCCGAGGGATGAACGATGCGTTGAGAGGTTGACAGAGCACTCTCCTTATAAGGCTTTATTTACATTTTGGCTGGTGTACATGGAGTGCTCCTATAGCCTACCAAGGAGATGGGTCTTTGGAACGAAATAGGAACGTGGGACGAAAATAAGATGGGTTGTAGTGAAGGATACCAGATAGACAAAGAGGTGGTGATGAGGACACTATTGAAGTTCGAGGTGAATTTATATGGAAGAAAGAAAAAAGGAGCATAGGAGGAAAAATCAAGAAGAAATGGACTATAATTTAGCGTCCATGAGATGGAAAGGAAAAAAGAAATAAAGTCAATGAAATTTAAAAGAACAAATATGAAGTACAAACTTAAACACTGAGAGAGAGAGAAAAAAAAAACATTAAGGAAAGGGAAAAATGACTATTTCGAAAACATTGTCAAAAATGCCATGTTCAGGAGACAAAAGAGAAGGAAATCATAGGCTGTTTTCGAAATAGCAATTTGCAAGGAGAGTAATAATACCAAATGGTGGGATAAATAAAAGAGGGAGAGAAAGTCAGAGAAAGAGAGAGAGAGAAAGAGAGAGTGGGAGATAGAATGGGGGAGAAAGGGTAAATATAATGAGCGAAACGGGAGTAGGAAGAGGACGATAGTTACCATCCATAATGGAGAAAAGCTATTAAATCGAGAATTGATGAATGAGGTAAAAGAGGTACTGATGAAGGAGAACGGGGAGGAGTCGTGTCT
>CM057151.1:14377340-14591480 GCA_029962745.1 Echinometra lucunter
GGAGTCGTGTCTTTGATATAAAGGGGCAAGGAACGAATTGCCCCTACAAGGCCCCAAAAGCGGATTCTTGCAGAACTAAATGGATCACTGTGAACTCTGATCCCCCCCCCCCCCTCCTGAAGCCAAAGCCCCCGGATACGCGACAGGTCACACCACAGCTTGGAGCAAGAACTGGATGCAACACGCTAATTCAGGAGATAGGCAGGTAAGCTAGCCTTTTGAAAAAAAGAAGATGTCAAGTCTTGATTCGGATAATTGCTCTGATATTTCTTGGCCTCAAGTGACATGTGGTGTGTGTGTAGGGCTTGATATGCATGAGATTCGGGGCTGTGTTTTAATGATGTTTATTTATGAAGTTTGGTGGAGTTCACTATTGGGTCCTATTTCTGAGTCAGAGCAGAACCCTAGAGTGTGTGATCCTGCATCGTTTCATTGCTGAAATTTATTCATTAACTGTCCATTGATAAAGAAAAGATGAAAGTTGGAAAGATGGGGAACCTCTCAGATCCTTGATGCAATGGTCAAGTTTGTCCCGGATACCTCTGAAATGAAGGGGCTCAATAACTGACCTCAATGACTCCGCACGTTTAGATTTACTAACCTGTTCCATAATGCATTGACAAATGACTCATTCTACCCCTTCTGTTCGCCTTTTTTTTCATCGCTTCACCTGCTCTCTCTCTCTCTCTTTCTCTCCCTCTGTCACTATCTTTCACTTTCTCTATTCATTTATATCTCCTTATTTCTCATTTATTTATCACTGCCTCTTTATCTCTTCCCCTCTCTCCTTCCCTCTCTCTTTCCCTTTCCTACAAACACATCTAGCATCTAAACACGCCATTGCACAAACTACCCTCAACCGGTTATTCTAACCCTTGATATTATTTTTTACAGCCAGGACGTTCTAAATATCACTTCTCTTCAACAACTAACCATTCAAATTATCGATTTCATATCCATGATATTTTATTTTCTCTGGCACACTTGGTACCACCTACCTCAAATCGTTAGTATAAGACAACGTTTCTGTCTGACGTTGTTTTCCTCGATTTATCTACGTTTCCCTGTCTCTCTCATTTATTTCCCTTAATACGTTTTTCCCTATCTGCCTGTCAGCCGCATTTATTTTCTCTTTATCTACTCTTCTCTTTTACTGCCTTACCTCTTATCAAGCACTCATCTGATCTCGTGTTTTACGCTCATCGAATCCGCGCTACTTTTACGGTTCAGGCGATGCAAAAGTGACTGAACTTAGAAAACGAATCCTGGTAATCGATTCTTGTATAAAAAAAGTTGTATAAAACACAAATAATCTACGAGCACTCAATTCATTTTGTTTTGTGGGGGATGTAAAGAAACTTTTAGGCGCAACAGAGTGAAGAAAAAAAGGGGTTCTCAGCCCCGTCCTGCAACCTTGAAGTGCTCTGTGAGAATTACAAGGATTTCTGAAGGGCCATAGAGTGCACCGCTCTCTCTGAATGAGGGGAAGATGGACCACGCTGCCCTAAAGTGACGCACATTGGTTTTTTACACATGAATGAAAGTCGACATTTAAAAGTGCATCCCTCGAAAAATACGACGAATTTGATTGTAGACGACATTTCGTAGATGGAGCCAGTAATCATTATGAATTCCACCAGTCTATTGAAGAAATGGTTGTAAATGGAATAAGAAAGAAAAACCTTATAACTCACTGCATGATGTTGTTACCGTCTATCACATGTACTCAATAAATTGATTGGCATTCCAAGAAATAGTTTCTCAATCAATTATACAAACCGGCTTGAATTAGAATCGCGCTGGTGTAATGCAGTTCTACATTCAGCATTGACTCCCTCGTTATATCTCATTTGTGGTGGGTATAACGATATAATTCTGAGGAATGGCCGCCTCCATCAATCGAAATTACCTCCAGACGTTTGTTAGAAGCTAACCCTGGCCATATACTCCTCGCCTACTGCGACCCTGCATCTTTTTTTCAAAAGGCCTTAAATAAGATTATATTGTACCCTTTAGAAAGTATCGGGTGTTACTCTTCAGTGCATGTTGTGCAGTCATATCGTTTTCAAAAGCCATGTATCATGGCACTTAATTAGGGAGATGTGAGGTGTCGAGTATTACGAAATGTGAACTGTCCTTGTGACTTTGTATAAGGTCTACTGGAAGGTTGATATTCGGGAGGACGAAGCAGAAACCATGGTTACAATCACGCGCGTAGCCAGGGGCGGTAGGGGCGGTCGCCCTCCCCCTAAAAAAAAAAACCGCAAAAAAAAGTTTTTTTAAAAAGAGAAAAAAGGTGTGAGCGAGAAAAGAAAATGATAATATAACGTAGGAAGAGCGGGAGCAGACAAGAAACAATGACAAAGAAACATCGGAGCTCCTGCGCTTCGCGCGGTAGGAGGGAAACTCCCCTCCCTGCACCTCTCCCCTAGGGAGCGCACTTCGCGTGCACACTACCGCCCCTAAAATGAAATCCTAGCTATGCCACATGTCTTTAAAGGCCAAATATGTGATTGTGTATTGATGTTACACTGATCAACAGAATAATAGACAATGGGGGAAGCTTCTCTATAAAGTGCCATCTCTTTTATCTCGGATGACATCAACACAACCCCAAACATTACATTTAGAACCAAAAATGGTCTGATTTATCTGACTGTTTCGTTCTTCAATTAGCAATGGCTAAGAGTAGAGCCAAATTATAGAGAGCTCGTCGAAAACGAAACTACTGGTCTAACCCAAACCTTTACTCCTTGAGGTATAACCTGGGAGATCGGAGTTTTACTATCTCCCAGCTCCATGATATAGCCGTATAAACAACAGTTCCAGGCTATACTAAATAGCTCTTTTTTTCATCACAGTTACTGTTTCTCATCACAACTGGGCGTTGTGGCATGCGCCTGTAATCCAGCCAACAGTGGAAGTTTTATACTGATTCAGCGGACCCAGGTTCGAGTCTGAGACACGTCTTTCGGATGGTGACGTTAAAGGTCGGTCCCAGACGTAAATAATCATATTTGATTGATACATGTCTGTAAAAACCCAAGCAACAACAACAACAACTATTGTTATGCATTTAATTCTTCGATCACTAGGACTTTGTAATGTATATGACAACAATATTTTTTGTGTGTTTAGGCTAAGTACCAGATTCAGTCTAATCGCTTTTGAAATACTCAACAAATCCTACGGATTTTTGTGCAACTAAATAAAATATTTCTTTCCACTGTGATAGAAGTTGATGATTGTGCGTAAAAGATTCCTTTAAAGAGAAGATAGAGTTCTGGAGAATGTGAAATATAACTGATTGATCTTTCTCAGTATTTTAAGGTCAGTTGGGAAGAATACAATAGTAGACATGTCCCTTGAAGAGGATTGCTCTTCAAATGCCATCATATTCGAAATACGACAAGAAACATCTCGAGTGTTCGGCTGCAATATTTGTGTGCAGTCCCATATATCCATTTCTGTGTGCAGTGCAGGTGATTTTAACGTGATTTAGTTGATTTCTTATCATTGTGATAACTAAAAAACCTCGGGGTACTCATAACCTTTTATTTACTACTTAATCAATCTTTCCCAGTTGTTTGAAATAGTTTATATATATATAATTGTAATTACATGACCAGGGTCCTATTTCATAAAACTTATCATCTATAACAAATTGCAATAACTGTTATAAGCTACTGAAACCTTGCATCTGACTGGCTGAGGGGAAATTTGTCATAGAAATATGACAGTTGTTACTGATAACAAGTTTTATGAAACAGGACCCAGAACTTAAGTTTCTCTTTAAACTACAAATCATGAGGGAAAGGATACTCCACTCTGTCAGTAGCAAGTGCAGAAAAGGTTGACGACTTCCTGATTACATCCTACTGTTGATTGCATAGAGAACCTTTGCTGGTTCCTCCCCGTGATGGGGAATACAAATTGTATTGGAAGGGGGCTCATACTCGGATACTGAATCTCATTCAGGGAGAGAACGTGCTCAGATTTAGGTGGGAGTACAGTCTCCCCAGAGCACTCAGTGTCTCATTGAATTCACTACCGTTTTGGGTAATTCCCGGTGTCTCACCATGATCTTTAAATCTTAATTGTATTAAAGAAAGATTGAGTAGGAGGGAAGAGTGGAAATAGTTAGGGGTATCGCTGGAGAGGTGGTTGGGATATACAGAAACTTACTCATTCCTAAAAATTGATGCCCTTGTCCGGACAATGTTCTGAATATTTGTCAGTGAAAAGGAATGTCAGATAATGAATTTCCACCATTTTCAGCAAATTTGACAAACTGGGGAGTTCTATTCTAGTTGGCCCATGCTCTTCTGATACTTTTCCATCCTCCCATTCAAAATGGTCTGACTACGCCCCTGTAAAGGATTACACTTAACAATATAGGAGCCATAATAATAATGATGATTAGAAGAATACCACATTGTAAAGGTGGGGTGAATTAAATGCAACTTTAATGATAAAAGGCAGATGATTAGCCTCGTGATTAAGGGTGGCGGGTAAGAAAGAGGGGAATCGAATTCAATCATTGATTTTCTTATCAAATTCGACGCTTATAACATGGGTGTTGGACGGAAACAAAAGAGAAAGGGACGAGAGAGGAGTATGGAGACAATATGCATGATATGATCATTTGTACACTGTGTAGGTTTTGACAAGAGCTAATGAGGGTATGACATGACTCTTTCCTTTAAAATATGTTGAACATACATCTTTTTCAAGGCATGGAGAATAATGAGTAAAACATCGATTTACGTGAGGTGAAATCGAGACGGCTCTGCCGCTTTCTTTTCAAGCAAATAAACCAAATTATAGAACATCGTAGACATTGAAAATCTTGCAAATTGAGACCATGTCAGTGGGAGGAGGGGAGTTAAAGCGACGAGGGATTTGAAACAAATAAATAAAGGAGGCAACTTCTCTTAACCAATTTAAATCACTCGTTAAAACATTTATGCTTAATTCTTACTGATTTATTGAAATATCTGATCTACTTTGTTATTTCCATGGATAGTCAGAATATAATTATGTATGTTTTTGTATATAATGTAATTAGACATAAATGCAATCTTTAAAAAAAAAAATTATTAATGAATTTTGATGATTTGCTTGGTTTAATCATATTACGTTAATATCGTATTTGAATAATTTATGCATCAGAGGGGTCTACATCTTACAAGCTATGCTTCCCAGTAGACCCCTCCACCCTGTTTTATTGCCATACATTATGATCTGCATGATCTGTATATATACATGTATTAGCATATGTATTTTTTTCCCAATTGGAATGTGATATATTGTGACATGTACTTGCATGATTTGTGGAATATGAATATGAATAAACTAAACTAAACTAAATTAAATGAGAAAAGGGGGATAATAATCAAAGGGAACATGTGCAAGAGGTCTGTTTGTCAGGTTATAATGATGATGTGCGAATCTCGTCAAATACAGACAACCAACAAAGGTCCCTTTCTTTTCGAAACACTAACTTTGACCTTCGTCTATAACTCTTCTTTTAAAAAAAGACTCTGGTGTTCCTCTGTTTTAGGATATAGTCAGCATTGAGCCTTCCAAAATCTTTGCCAGGCTTCTCATACCTTGATAATACTATGCAATTGTTTTTATTAAGGCTTCCACTTGTTTTTATGCATTGTCTGTGAGATTACCAACCATGAACATCGATAAAAAGTATTCTCAAATACATTCTTTATTGATTACCTCCCAATGTCACCGGTCGTTTAGACATTATACAGTATGCATAATATAAAAATGATTAACCTTATCAACTTTAGAATCAAATATCATCATTTATGAAAAACGTGCAGAAATTTAAAGATATTTTGCATACGCACAAAATACGTTGCTAACATTACTTACGAGCAATCATCAATGTCGTTCGATCTGTTCTGAGCTGCTACCCCGACGATGCCATCCCGAAGTAGCTCGTCTGTCGCAAGGAGAATTAGCAGAACACTGAGTTTTACTTTAACCAATACTGTCCGTGAAAGATCTGACATTGTCTGAGAATAATCCATGATGGAAGGGATGCTGAGATAAGTTCTACAGAGAAGCAGTCTTTTCCTGATATCCAATTCCAAAGGAACAGCAGTGCAAATAAATCCCAGTGAGTGTTCAAAATTTTCTCTGTGGATTTGCCTCTTGTCAGCAGCAGACGATGGGGTTTGCACACATTACTTTGGTATTTTCTTTCCGCAATACAAGCGGCGGCAAGCTATTACGTTCGGCGACTTTACAAATCAACCTCATTGTCGACTGGAAATAAATGCATTAGGGGGAAAAGCTTCCAGATCGATCTTCCTCTCTGGATCAGCAAATTGTGAGAAAAAAAATCTGCATGCAGCCACGATTGCGCAAATATCTGGCGTGTAATTCATCTAGCAAAGTGCAGTAACACAGTTCACAATCGCGATGTGTGCCTGATATACATCCAAGTATGACAGCAGGTGAAATTAAAGTAGGGCCTAGATCATGACGTGCGTATGCTCTGTACCACCAAAAGTCAGTAGATGTATAGTACAAGAGAAACAAATAGACACGGTTTACATGTACACTGACACATCATATTCCAAGAACATGGCACATGGTTCTCCTCTCGTGTTATTGAAAGGTCCACTTGCTAATTAGCACTTTTGACTCCATGCGAAGCGTACCATCATATTTTCTTTTTAATTAACATGGCAGACTAACGGCATTGTATCAGCCTTCGATGGTAGTTTTTTGAATGTAATAATGAAACGATCGACGCGTCCGACCGTGAAACGTGGGAGTGTAGAGAGAGTGAGATGCTCTCGAATTGATGGTTCGCTCGTGATGGGAGCGAATCCTTCTACTGATGCGTTTCGCCTTCACCTCTTCCCGCCATCCTCCTCCTCTTCCTCCGTAACATCGTCCCGCGTATCACTCGCAACTCAAGAGCAAGTTCGCGTATTGTCTGTCTTATAAATATTTGGAGCAGCAGCCGCGCTCTGGAAACCACTAACGTTTTCAAGGAGGGGTAATCAGGGCAATCTGTCCCTCCTGACAGTTTTGTAGTCAGGCAAAAATTGCAGTCACTTTTTATGTAGTGGCAGTTAACAGGCTAGGGAATGATTTTGTGAACCATAAACTACCATACTGCACATGGAAACGCACAAAGTAGAGAAAAGATCAATTTTCCAAATATGTTTTTCTCCCACAAAATCGTCGCCCCCCCTTACGCAAACCAGAGCCCCCGCAGCAAGTATTTTCTTCATGAATTATACTCTTATTTCTGCAGAGTCAATTTTGACTCGGAATGGCGTCAGTTGGGAGTCAACTCTATTCGGACTCGGAATGGTGTGGCGTTAACTGAGAATCGACTAAATGCGAGTCAAAGTAACTCCATTCCGAGTCAAATTGATTCGGAATCCTAGTCATTTAACTCGGAATAGAGTTGACTCCCAGCTGACGCCATTCTGAGTCAAATTTGACTCCGCAGAAATAAGAGTGTTAGAGCTAACGGGCAAATGAGATGCTCCACCACTCCTAAGGCCACAGTCTAGATACGCCACTGAACATGGAATAACAGCCGCGCTCTGGAATCAGAGAGATTCTTGTTGAATTGGAGATCATAGGAGGATGAGGAGGTCCCCTGGAGAGCTAGCTGACACATTGACATGTCAGTTAGTGAAGACTTGTCACCCTTTATGAATGATGATAAAGAATTCAGCACTCTCAGAAGAAACAAATTTGGTGGGTTTATGCCCTAAAATATCCGTTAAAAAGGTGAGATTTGTATTGTACCACATATTGAAAGACCCCCCCCCCCCCCCGAAAAAAAGAAAAGAAAAATAAAAAATAAGATGAAATGAAAATAAAAATAAATAATAAAAAGGGAAATGAAAGAAATAGGGGAGGATGAAAAAGTGAATATTAAATAAATGAAAATGAAATATGCAGGTTAGTACCTTCCATAACCAACAAAAAAAACATTTTGATTGACAACATGCATTAAGTGTTGTATTGTGTGTTAACGTACCCCTGCCCTGTTTCATAGACGCAGGCTATGTTTCAGTGGAAAAGACTTCGTTCCTCGGATATGACGTTGAATGGAGTGTAGAGTGGAGTCACCACCTTTGCACGTTAAGAACCCACTTCACTATTCGAAGAAGAGTAGGGGAAACCCCGGTGTAGTGGTACACCTGCACATCCCAATAAGTTATATCGGGAGAAGAGACCCGAGGGTCACAGTGATTAAGTTCGCTTTTCCCCTCCCAGGCCCAGGTGACGCCAAATACTTAATGATAAGATGATAAAGTGAACTGGCTTTTAATCAAATCTTTATAGAAGAACCACACAAACGACCAACTTAAAAATGATTTTTGTTTTTAATGCATGAAAATATAAGACAAATGTTTCACTACATGCCAATTAAGTATGGGCCTACGATGATATTTTGAAAACTTTTTTGTTGTTCTTGTTGTTTAAGCCTTTTAGAAAAAGATGAAATATTATTTGTAACGCACATTTGTTGACAACAAAGCCATAGGGACCTTTTCCGGGCTTTTTTTTAAAATATAGTTTTATGGACACTTACGAACAGACTATTTTGCATTTCTTTTTATAGCAATACGCGGTGATTTAATTTGAAATTCAACACGCTCTTAAATTTCTACAATTGAGACATCGGGATCGAGTCTCTAGAGATATTTCCGTCACTTCTCTCAAGTGTAATATTCAACAGCCCAGTAAACGTACGCATGAGTACTAGATTTTTTCATAAGTCATAAGTCAGACGGCTGTTAGATCATATTTCACAATTACATTCGCGGTTTTAAATGCCCGTAGCGTCCCTGCATCATTTTCAAACTCCGAATTGGTACTCTTTGCATTCACTGGCATGCCATCGTATACATGTACATTCGACGCTTGTTCTCTCCCCATCTCTCTCTCCCTCCCTCTTCATCTCTCTCTTTTTCTCTCTCTCTCTTTCTCTCTCTTTTACCCCTCTGTCACTCACTCCTTCTGTCACCTTGATATAGATCATTCAATTTTGCCGATTATCCATCGTTTACGTCTATTAACTTTTTTGTGTGTGTGTGACGGATTTCATAGCAAGGATTTTGTTTACAATAATGATATCTTAAGCCAGATTTTGTGTACATGTTTATCAAGAGAATTTATGTTCATGTATTTCCCACTTAGCGATCGATAGCAAAAAATCCTACTCTTTTGCCCATCCGTATTACTGGCCTCACTCATGTATTCATATGAAATCAATAAAACCCTTATACTAAAAAGAGATGCCTCGCTTTAGAATATTTTGTATATTCACATCTAGATCAGATAGCACAAATTACCTGATTTCATTAAACCGTAGCGCGAGCTTTGCTATGTCTAGCTATATTATAAAGCTGGTATATTAGGACAGATAAATGATTCACGACAGGTGAAGCATGTGAAAGGGGAAAAGAAAAAGATCACTCAATGACCCAGATATCAGATCATTCGGATAATGGTTTACAGTAGCTGTTGAACGTCCGAACTCCTACATCCTATAGTGCTTCAAATCTAAAATGTGTTTTGATATTCTTGTTATATCACTCTGGTAAGTTGCAACAGAAGGCGCCAGTACCTAACTCCTTAATAACTGCCTAAAATAAATCTTAACCCAGCCTCATAAACCGCATATCTTATAATAGATAACTAAAGTATGTGGAGAGCAGTCATTCTGAATTCCTAATCTCTAGAGCGGTCATTTACATTTCGTCTACGATATCAGAGTGCTGCCTAGTCCACGTTGGTGGCGCAGTTCAAAAATACTGTGAACCCTTGCAAGCATACACACTTCCCTCGCTTCCAATAACTTCTTCCAGTTCCGGTTTGTTTTCCTTTACCAACCGAGCCCCCTTTTTGTTTGCATTCTTTACACTCACACAACCACCACAATTTCCCCCTCCTTTTTCATGACCCCTACGAAAAACAGTACTTTGCTGATAGGGTGTTCCGTCCCACAAGTGGTAAATAAATAAATAAATAAATAAATAAATAAATAAATAAATAAATAAATAAATAAATAAATAAATAAATAAATGAATAAATAAATAAATAAAATAAATAATAATGAGGAAAAAAAGATGTAAAAATTATAGTTCCATTTAAAAGGGGCAGGTTCATTTCTGCCCCCCCCCCTTTCTATTCACTCAAGGGGTCACCCGAGATCGTTTATTTCTTGTTATTACTGACTCAACGCTATGCTATTTGTATTGAGTTATATTACCACATTACCGTCAAATATTACTTACATGACATAGCTCTACCTTTTCTTTGACATCGTATCCATCATGTTGGTAACAAAATGTTAACCCTTTAACATGTTTTTTTTTTCTGCATGAGACAGAAAAAGGCTTGTCGATTGATGGCGTTTTAAATCTTACATTGCTTGTGAACCATGTTGTTCATGTTGTTTGTTATACATTCATATAGATATGGGTCCAGATTAACAAATAAACATCATAATTTCATACATTGGATATTTTATTTGTCTTCAGCAAACTTTTTTTCTTTCCAATTCTTATAATTTTTCTTTCTTTCCCTTTCTTTTTTTGTTTCTCCTTGATTATCACCAAGTTAGAAGACTGAGTTAGTGTTTATCTTTTTTTCATTTAAGAACATCAAAGTATCAAAAAGTCGAAGAATGCATTAGAATTTAAGAACAAAATTCCGTTACATCGTCGTACACTTACGATCCTGAATATTAAGATATTGTGTATACAGGTTCAGTTTTAACTAACCCCAAAAGGAAGACATGAAAGGAAAGTGGTAAGAGAGAAGAATGGCAAAATGTGGAAAACAATAAATCATTGTTCAATTAGGCCATCCTTTTTGAAATGCTAAGTCATATTCAGGAAGAAGAAGCCATAGAGCGGAAGAGAAGTAGAGAAGAGAGAGGGGATGGGGGTGGGGGATGGGGGTGGGGTAAAAAGGGAAAAGAGAAAGCGGGAACTTGGGGTATGAAATAAAGCTTTTGCATTAGCTAGTTAGTATTCATGACGTCTTAATCACGCATTTCGTAACCCCGGTATGTACCAGAACAGGAGCAAATCTTACCAACAGGCCACTTACTTTCAACCCAAACAGCAAATAACTTTTATTCCACATTCGATTTAGAATTAGATAAGAAAAGTGTTGCCTTCATTGGAATGTCATACAAGTGCGACATCGTACGGGTCCTTTCTTTTCGACGTCATTTGCCTCCAGTAAACAAGAGAACAATAGCCTGTACAAGACAGTACCCCTAGCAGAATGTATGCCCGCCACACCCGCTTGCACTAAAGATTAAGATGGACGATCTATCTGTTGACCTCATCACCATATCACATTCGAAATTTAGGGTGAACTCGTCTTAGATTATATACCAATGAAATAATATCTAGATATTGTTTTATTTCTAGCATTATTTCATAAACAAACCCTGTCTCTTTATCTCGATACCCTAGCTCTCTCTTTCTCAAGTTCTCTATTCTCTTTTTCTTTCTCCTTTTCTCTGTTTTTTTTTCTCCCTCCCTACCTATCTCCCTCTTTTCTCATTCTGCCATTCCATGATAGAATTAAATTCATTTTCAAAATGGTAATGCATAACTATACGGAGAGGAAGTAACGTGCGAAAATGTTTTCGTTAGGCAAAACTTTGGGCAAACCTTCTTATCATTTTGCAAAACCATATTGAAACTAAGCTGTAGATTTAAAACTGGATAGATAGATAAACACAACAAAAAAAGTAACTCCCCCCAAATTCAAAGTAGCATAACTTTTTAACGAAAAAGTTTTGAGCAGAATAATTTGGTAGGAGTGTTTCTTCACTTATTGACTTACTCCTGTGTGAAAATGAGATTGATCCGTCTACTCATGCATGAGCGAGCAAACATTAAAGGCAAAAATGTCACTTTTCAAAAGTCACAAGAGTCATTTTGGGGCTCTGTGAAACAAACCTGTGGCGAATTTGAATTCTTCCATTGTTTGATCCAGTCATGTCTATCCCTGACACTTTTCATGTTTATCACAGTTTGGGTGAACACAGTTTTTTGAGAAAAATGATGTTCAGCCCTCCTAAATCTGCAAAATCCATTCAGTTTGTGGAAAAAAAACTGGCATCAACCAACATGAGTCAGCACATTATTTGAAAATACCATTATTCGTTTTTTTCCGGCATTAAACAGTAAGTTTTCAGTATGTATTGCTTCATCGTTCGCAATTTTGTCATTCAACCATGGCACAACCTCGAAAAACATCAACAACACTTAAAAAACGCCAGAAAAATCTTGTTTCACAAATTCCCCAAAATGACTCTTGTGACTTTTGAAAAGTGACATTTTTGCCTTTAATGTCTGCTAACTCATGCATGACTTGACAGATCAATCTCATTTTCAAACAGAAGTTAGTCAATAAGTGTAGGAACACTCCTGCAGAATCATTTTTCTAAAAACGTCTTCGTTAAAAAGTTATGCTATTTTGAATTAGGGGGGAGTTACTTTTTTTGTTGTGTTTAGATAGATAGATGGATTTTTATTGATTCTTCATGTCTGGCAATTTCACAACTGAAATAAACATGAATTACAATTTAAAACATAAGAATGGCATGAAAAAATTAATACATGAAAATGCAACAAACAAATGGAGTGAAACCTTGTCATAAAGAACACTGCTACGACTAATGTTATAAGGCAACTGACCGGACCTGCTATTTCTATATGTGAACGGGTGCATTGTATTGAAAGTTGTTCAGTTTGCATAAAGGTCTTGTAGAAGCTTCTTGGTTTAAATGTATGAATACCAAAGGACCTATACAGTCTCTTCGAAATGTTTGGTTTGGGATGACTTGTTGCCCATAGCCAAGTGATGTAACTGGATGATATAGAAAAGTTTATGGGGACATCTTCTCTGCATCAAAATGATCAGTAACGTTTATGTAAGTTGTTAGTAATAACGTGCAATTGTTGATTTTTTTTCTTCCCTAATGTTCATGGAGCATTCTTACAAATAAGGGGCAAAAATATAGGTCCAGAGTTACACCCAAAATGGCAAAGAAGCAGAACCTCTAAAATGAGCTTCAAATAAAAGGGAAAATAAGGTTTATAACATTTCTAGATTCAGTCAGTTTCTGGGTTTTTTTTCGGAATAGTCCTTTCATGCATCGTCATGCATGTAATAAGATACTTTCAACAATAATTTTTTCACTGTAACAGAACAGTATTACAGAATGTTAAACTTCAATAGGTTCTCGACCATTTTCCTGAAACATTTAATAAACAAATTACTAAAATTCACATGGCTTCAACTTCCAATTTTCAAAGGGAATTGTGCATTCATATATATCCCTTGGTTTTGTCTCTATGTGTACTTCTGGATTCCTAAGCTTTCACCAATACTTCTAGGATAATAAGTATTCTGTTCATAGTGAAATTAAGATGATGATATTTCCTCGGGCTGTTAACTACTTCTGGGGACGGACGGGCCATGGGGGAGTTTTCCCCACTACCCTGGCAATATTTTGATTAAAAAGGCAAGTTTTCCTAAAAGGGCCGGTCAAAATAGGGTCGTGAAAAAAAGACTTTCTGCATGCAGAAAGCGGGAGTGGAATGGGGACGGGCAGAGGCCTAAATGTATTTCAGGTTGGAGCAAAATGGACGTTTGCCCACCCCATGAGCTCCCCTCGCAAGAAAATAATTATGTGCACTAATTTTCCATTTTAATGATTTGAATGAGCTTTCTAGCGCTTTCATGACCAAATTTTCAAAGATTTCCTCTTCGTTCTCTGGACGACCTTCAATGTAGATCCATCGTAAAGTAAAGGCCGCAAATGTAGGGTTTACCTTTCTGTTAAAAGACGTCATGCCACTAACCAGAGTGTCATTTTTTATTTTTTTTTGGCTCCCTTCGCTCGTTCGCGAAAAGTTGAATGATGATCGCGGGCAAGAAAAAATCTCCCAAAGCAAAACTGTGTTCGTAAACCTATGAAGGCATGAATTCAAATTGTTCAGTTATCATCATTATGATGAAAAGGAAAATTTAGGAATGAATCTTTTATAGTTTTTTTTAAATGGGTCGGTCTGATGGATACTCCCCGAACAGAATATCAGTCCCCGTCCTCCCCTTATTTCCATCACTGTTTAAAAAATGCTTTCTCGCCTCCCGGTTGCTCACTTTTCATGTTCCCCTCATCCAGTCCTTTTTAATTGTTCAAATTCATGAACAATTTTTTTGAATTCTGTTTTGTATGCCGACTAAAGTCAGCTAAAAGCTAATGCAACGACTAATTGACTTTATGACTTTTTTCACATTTTAGGCAAAACAAACATGGTGTCAGAAAAAAGAAGAAGCGATTTTCAAGGGCTCTGTGTCATTTGAGCATTAATGCAAATATAGTTGAGACATACTTTTATAAGCGCTATAAAAGGAAGTGAAATTAAAAGTCCATGATTAGGTAAGTTGGCTGTAGAGATGTTTAGTATGAACTCTCTCCTCATAAGTTCACTCTTTGAGGGAAGCTTATTCTGTTTGTCTTTCGGCCGTCCAGTCTATTGTTGTGGACTGTTATGTCAAGGCAGGCTGGCTGCATGCTGCGTTGTTTCTTTCACCAAAGACTTACATGAAATGACTGATTTGAATATTACTGTGACCGTCTATTACGTGTGACTTCCCAAAAGCCTCTTAGTACCCTCGAAACGTAAAATACTAATGATAACTCCTTCACTCCATAGTCTTTCTTGTTGGCCTTTGGGATATGCAAACAGACACAGCAATGTTGAAAGAAGAACACCGCTGCTGCCAAATGGTATAATTTTCATGTTACTTTTTATCTCACATAGCAAGTATGTATTGAAAAGTGATTGTGGAAGATAAAACTTCAACAAAATAACCCACTTAAAAAGACTTCAAAATGTGCATATATCGCCCTAACATTAACAGAGAGTGAAAATGAGTCAGAAAGATAGACGTAAGGCTATACTCTTTGTGTCTATCTTATGCCTTGATTATTTTACATATAAAACAAAGTCATCCTCATTTCAAAAGAGACACCCGACAGGCATAAGAATACCAATGAAATTATTTGATAGGAGTTTCTTTTGGTTATTAAGCTATTCAGTCAGGAAATGCGTCATTTAAACACCATTTACATACACGTTGACAAAATGGATCTATCCATGTTAGAAGGTGGTCTCAAGTAATCACATTTCAGATTTATGAATAGTCATGTCACCACAGATAGCACAGTTCAATTGTCTTAGAGCTTTTTTTTTCACAAGCACTGATATATTTCTTTAAAGCTTTCGGCTTGCTATTCGATTGCACTTCTTATTTAAGAATCTCCAGGAAACTAGAAAGGGCGTTAGCTCATGTAATTTTAGATAATTTACTGAGAGTTTAACGCCCGTCTCCTTCTCTGGCAGTGGAGAAGGTATGTGCTTCCATTAATAGATCGAGTTGAAGGGTCAAGCTCTGAAAGAAAAATTAGTCTCAGAAAGGACTATGAGGACATGACGTACCTTTCTATTATGCCAAATGAAATATTCAGCTACTGTGCCAAACGAAATAATCAATGCTCTTTATTGTATGCCCAATACACCCAACAGTTAAACAAATACATCGATTATATAAGAAGAAGGAAATACGCAATAAAATACAATGCCGTTTCTTACTCCCGTATATACATAAAGACTTACTTCGTCAGTCTTGTAACACATGTCAAATTCAACTAGTAGCAGATCCACCCCTCCTCACCCCTCCAAAATATACCTTTACAAACATATATACTTGTAGTCTTGCGTGCTCGCTAACTATTCGAATAACTCTTGTTGTTACTGTTACTGTTGTTGCTGTTCTTATTATCATTATCATACCAATGTTATCAGTATTGTTATTATTATCATCACCATCATCATCATCATCATTATCATCATCATCATCATCATCACTATCATTATGTTAATTATCTTAGTTATTATCACTGCTAATTAGACATTTTTAGCAAGTATAATGTAACTAAAAATGGGAGGAGAGGATTGTTTTCGTTGTATGTTTGCTCGTCCTTTTTTGGCTTGCATTTGCTCATTTTTTTCTTTCATTTTACTTACATAATATTTCGTACATTATTTTGCATGTCAATCTTCTAACTATACTTTCTCAATGAAGTGTAGGTAATTACCGAACTAGTCTTGAGCCCTTTTATTTGAATGTATTGGGTTAAGGAAGTCCATTTGATTTTATGCAAGTATTCCGCTTTCTGGCACCCTACATATCATTCCCTGTAACAGTACATCATTTTTTTTTTTTTTTGGTATTTTTGGATGGAATTGAATTTCCTTGAACTTTTAAAAAGGAATTATGAAGTTGGCAGAAATTAGGAAAACTTTCATTTTGATGATTTTCAGTGATCTGACTGGGTCATGATCCGCTTCCTGTAATAATGTAGCATCTGGTTATGTTGTATTCCACAATGCTTGAATCGATGACTTAACCAAAATCCACGTCACCTTGCATAGATGCAATTTGGGAGCAACTCTTCAGTGATGCATCTGGTTATCCTTCTGATGAGAACTAACATAATGCAATCATGGTTGTATTGCAGGCCCACATCGTTTCTGTATGAAAATATGCTCAGTAATGCAATCAATGAATCGTAATATGTCGTATCCATAACTGTAAAGTGGTCTTACAAACAAATTACTCTAATTTCGACTTAAAACCGACACCACCCAAAGCGTAAAAAATTGTTCAAGATTCTGTTTGCATCAACTGCATGTTGGCAATGCATCATTATAGAGGTGAGACGGTTTAAAAATAGCCGTTATTGTTCCGAGACGCCTTGTGTACGTCATTGCGCAACTTCTGTTTGGTTTGGGGAGGGAGTAAAGAATAGATGAAGTTCTAGGAGAGCAGAAAAGTGGTCCGAAAGGGCGGAGGCTTGGCAAATGTTTGCTCAAGTACCTTGGCACCGCCTGGTTCTATTCGGACTCTAACTTTTCTTCGGACATCCTCTGTGAGGATTCTTGACTGAATGAGGTATCGGGGCAATAAAGAGTGTGCAACCCATCTCGAGAAAGAACACCCAAATTTTCTTTCGGATAATATCACATCTCAGAACTGCTTCCACTCGTGTGAGGAATACATACATCTCTACCATGTCGCTAGATTTTTAAGAGTTTTGCGTCTTTTGAAAGGATTTTCTTCTCTTTGGAGGAAAAAAAAAAGATTTTCCAGAATGCCGGCTACTTACTCACATAGGAGGCTATCTTGCCAGAGGATTCATATAATTTATATCATATTCATTATTCTAGTGGTGCAAAAGATCTCACAGGGTACGTATACGATGATTTGTACGAAAATGACAATTTCATTTGGTTCTTTTTATTATTTATTTTATTTCATTGTATTTATTTATTTTTTTGGAGGGGGGGGGGTATAATGATACAGCGCAATTTCCAACAATTCGGGTATCAACAGATAATGTTGAAAGCTGGTCATATATAGCAGCAGACTTTGAGATGAGAGTCCCAAAAAGGCTATTCAAACTTGCTTGCAGCAGCTCATGATTATGTACAATACAATGATCAATTATCTTTTCAAAAAAGTTTGAATTACAAAAGAGAAGAATTTGTGGAGCAACAATGAGAGTTTAAATGGACTATTAAAATTAGCGAAAGTAGGTTTGAGTAGTTTTGTAATGATGCTTTGTTTTCATTTAAGTCAGTTCAATTGCAGAATGGTATCATTTTTTGTTGCAGTTAAGTTTGATACTAAAGAGTTCAACCAAAGACATTGGATTACAAGACAAATTACTCTCGCCTACTTCCGTAGTACGTTTTGGCCAGGGTAAATGCCGTGTTAAAAATGGACTCGGAAAATTGCGTCCGCCATAGGTATAACGTGTGAAAAGATGTCTAATCTATTCTTGATATTTCATATCTAAAAATTTTTTTTTAGGTCTGATTTTTGCAAGAACAGAAAAATGGATAGTTAAAAGAACATTTCATAAAGCTTCATTTTCAATAAATGGCACTATAAATCTTCAGGATCATGCCTGCTTTTTGGCAGTCATCTGCCATAGGGATAACGCGTAAAAACAGGGATTTTAAGATTTATTATAGTTCCCCTATTACTGGTTTGAATTTATTTCAAATGTGATTTATATGTAATTTTAGACTTTGGAAAAGATTATTAAAGGCTCAAAAAAAATCAAAGACTCCCCATAAATTTCGGGTACTATGCATGCTTTTGTCCTAAGAGGTGCCATAGGCTAACATGCAAAACCAGATATTTTTAAAATGATTTTAATTCCCCTAACGTTTATTTGAATTTACGTAAGAAGTAATTCACATAAAATTTCAAACTCTGAAAATATATAATTAAGGCTCCATGAGTCAAATAGACTCCCCATAAATCCCCGGGAATAGGCATATTTTTTGCTTTGAAAAATATTGCCTGCCATAGGTTTACAGGTGAAAACAATCAATTTTTGAAAAATCATAGTTCCCCTATTACTACTTTGAATTTATTTCAAATGTGATTTATATGTAATTTGATACTTTGGAAAAGATTACTAAAGGCTCAAAAAAATTCAAAGACTCCCCATAAATTTCGGGTACTATGCATGCTTTTGACCCTCTAGCTGCCATAGGTTAATACACAAAAACATGGAATTTGAAATTAAGTTAATTCCCTAGGATTCATCTAAACATATGGAAAAGGTGATTCACATAAAATTTCAAACTCTGAAAATATATAATTGAACCTCGATGAGTCCAATAGACCCCCATAAATCCCCGGGAATATGCATGCTTTTGAACAATTTTTTAATGTTTGTAACACTACACGTGAAACCGTTTGTTGTTATCGATGACGCACGATATGTGGCTATATCACTACAAGACGTACGTGTGCTTTATTTCGGTACTGAAAGTTCTTCGTAAATATATATTCTTTGGTTCAACTATATACATCTGTATTACGTACGTGTGTATTAATATCCATCCAGGATGCTATCGTGAAAGCATTCAGGGAAATCAGGTATACCATTCAACTAAACTTGGCATGAGAGAGTTGCAAAAGTAGATTTTATATTGCTACAAGCCCTGGATAAGAACTTTCTGACCAAGAGTTTGGTACTAGACCACGACATCTCCTTAATTTCTCCAATAGGAATATTATGTAATATGTTCCAATGACCTTATCCTTAGCCAGGACTAAAGATTATTCCCGCGTAGATTTGTCCACTATTGATTACAGTTTGCGTTACGTAAGCAGAAGCTTGCAAGCTTTTAAGTCTTCTGTTGAAGGTGGATAAAGAATTGTGAATGATGTAACCAAGGGAAACCCAACATTATGCGGAAGTACTCCTCAAAGGAAAAAAAAAGTGTCAAGTCATTTTCTATATAATCCGTTCAAGATATACTTATCATATATATTTCTGAATATGTCTTCCGAACTTTACTGGACAAATGAAAATGAATACTAAGGATAATGATAGGAGCTAAATTTCGAATCTGCATATTACATCATCCCAAGGGATGCTCGATGCTTCTGCAAAGCCCCATTGCTGTCGGGGCTTTTATCATAATGATCCCGATGTGCTGGGAGCACTTATAAGGAATTATATCCTATCAGGTCATTATTAGCTGGACCAGTAGACAGAGAGAAAGAGTGAGAGAGAGAGAAAGAGAGAGAGAGAGAGAGAGAGAAAGAAAGGGAGAAAGAGAGAGAGAGAGAGAGAGAAAGAGGAAGGATTACATTAATCATATAATATCCCGGTAATATCCAACCATATCGTTCCAAACGCGAATTTGATTTTGAAAAACAAATTTTTGAAGGTAGAATTTGAAATTATTCAAATGTTATGAGATCGGTTTACAAAAAGGGAAAAAGAAAAATAATTTTATGACCTCTTTTGTAAAACGTGAAGAAAGAGTTTTTCCGTTGTTTTTCTTAACCATCAAACACATGCTAATGATTCCATCCTTTTTGTTGCATATATAGGAATGGATTATTTCTACAAATGTTATAATGCATGCATTTACCGTTTATTATGATAATACATAGGGATTAAATAATCAAAAGTAATTCTCCATTACTATCATCTGGGAACTTATCTTTAATGAATTAATAAGGGTTATCAAAACAACTTTTGCACATTTACGCGAAATTTATGGTCTTCTTTTGAAAGCTCTTTTATTTCTTTTCATGTACAGTACATGTCATTGCAGAAATTCTCGCATGGCTGACTCTTTTACATACGAGCTTCAATAATCCATTACGTACAGAACTAGTTAACTTGTGTAGTTAGTTAAACGTGTCGGCCTATGTGCTACCAGATCATTGCCTTATATAGCAACAATGAATGTGTACACAACAGGTTCCAAGCTCGAGTTGCCACCAGGCATAACAGGTTTATTGAATGCTGCTATTTATGCAGGGCTTTGGTAAAGAAAAGGCATTGACTTAGAATAAAGTGGTCTTTCGTTGACATTCGTCTTGAGATCGGAGACTGTTAGCGAGTTGCCTGTTTTTGAAAAAAGAAGTCTCATACATAGTTCATCGTTAACTCTGTCTAATGAATATGACATCATCTCATACTTGTGGTGTTTGTCAGTGTTGTAACATGAAACCAAATTGCTCTAATAATTGTGATTTTGTTTGTTTCACGCAGCTTGTGACGTACTGACGGCTCCTGAGAACGGGTTTCTCACTGCTGAGGAAGGATTTGGAGAAGGAGCTACTATAACGTTTAGTTGTAATGAAGGCTACAGTCTCATCGGGTCACCGTCTACAACATGCATCGACGACTCATATACACGACCTGTTCCAAGCTGCGTCCGTAAGTAAAAGAAAAATTACTAAATTTGAATTATGAGAAGGGAAATATTTGACTTATCTTTGTTTCATTTTTAAAATTGTAATCGTACCTATTCATTATTATTGTAAAGGGCTTAAATTGTTCGATTCATAAAGTGAAACAATCATGTAACATCATAAAAGTCGAGGAATTTCAAAGTTAAAACAAAATTCACTTTTTTTTAATACAAACAATTCATTAAAAAATTCATACTTAATCGAATCCAGTGCATTATGCAAATATGTGAAAAGAGTGAGCCTAATAACTGAATGTAGTTGCAGCATTAACAACAGAGGCTTATTAAAGTACCCGATTTGTTGGAAGAAATTGCAGGAAATTAGTTTCAATAATGCCGAACTTTGGCTACAACTGTCATGGCCGTCACAAACTTCTGGCGCATCGATACTTCCATGTATCAAACCTCAATACCGCAACATACAACATACAAAGTATTTCCTCCTATCAAGCAAATATTAAAGACCAGCACATATATCCACCAGAGAAGGTGCTCAAGACGCTCCGATATTATCTGGCTCAGCTAGGCTGCCAGTGTTGGCGCTTACAACATTCAAGGAATTCCTCTCTGCCGGTATCCAATTACACCTGGGTGGAGAGTGGCAAATGTAGATTCATATCTTGCCAACGGACATAAAATGCTGTGGCGGGACTCGAACTCGGACCATGATATCCACAGTTAGGTGACTTATCCACTAGACGACGAAACCAAATAACCTTTTAGGGCTCTTGTAGTGACTCATTCGCATACTGCACCTAAATGGAGATGGCATATTAACCTTTGATGTCACAATTAAGAGCTTACCCCTATAACACGGTATACCAAAGCAACTCAGTCTTGATACATGTTTGTTTGTTTTTTTGTTGTTGATATGCATCATTTGAAATCATAAATTATTATTTTCTTCCAAATCATCACGATAACATTGGAGGGGTAAGGTATCTCTGCAGCCCCGCGTGCAAAATTAGTTTTAGTTTTTCTTGGCCTTCATACGAGTGCATGAGCCGGCGCCGCGAACTAGCGACTTTCGTTACACCCATCTTCACGATATTTACAACGCCAGTGAATAGATTGCTCTATTTCTCTCCCTCTCTCTCTCTCTCTCTCTCTCTTAATCCTAGTTGATTGCAGTGATCCTGGGTCTCCAGTGGACGGATCTCAGGAAGGATCCCCAACTTACCAGGCTTACACCACTGTCTCGTTCGTGTGTGATAATGGGTTTGGTCTGGTAGGGGCACCCACTATCACATGCAACGGTGGAACTTGGACTCTACCTGTACCTGAATGTGTCGGTGAGTAGTTTGTGAAAGACACCATGCTTTGATTCCAAGCTTAAAAACTGACGCTACACAGAAAAAGTAGCTCACATTTAAGCAAGAAAAGTTGGGAAAAATCTCTATCAAAGTTAGATGAAATTGATGAAATAGCCTTGGATGTCATTTTAATATTGAAATGGAAATTTGCACATGAACCTGATGAAAGGCTGTAGTTGCCTAACGCAGATATGCCAGTTGTTTCTCATGTTATGGTATGGTATAGAGGGCGTATGAAGATAACCGGTCTTTCGAATACAAGTGGGTTCGAAACAATCATTCGATGGAAAAAAATAATGATATACTGTATATTTTTTTACCGTATAGGCTTCATATTTGCTCTTTTGTAGCTAACTGCGCCAATCCAGGAACACCTGCTAACGGTACCCAGGTAGGGTCTCCCACCTATCTTCAAGGTACGACTGTATCGTTCGAGTGTGCTTCAGGATTCACGTTGATTGGTGCTTCAGTCATCTCGTGTGAGGACGGTGAATGGGATAGAGAAATACCCACTTGTGCAGGTTTGTCTCATTTTAACTTGAAAGACTGCAATCAAGAACGCTTCAAACATAGAATACAACAATTAAAGGAAATACTTTTTTATGTTATTGAAACTAAAACCTTCAAATTAATATGCACCTCTAAACCGAAGAACCGAAAGCAAGTAAATGTTCTTGTGTCCCTGGGTTGATTTCACTTTCTGAGTCTTCATGACATAATTACATGTTATTTGAACGAGAGAAAATAAAAACAACTACAAGAATTTTGTCAGAACATGAAATTTTCATTTTACCACACATCCGTGTCTTTCAGCGGATTGCAGTGATCCAGGTAATCCGTCTGATGGGAGTCAGTCCGGTTCCTATGGTAACGGAGACATAGTTACCTTCACATGTGATGATACATTCACACTTGTAGGAGCTAGCGTCATTAGCTGTTTGAGCGGAGACTGGAGTGATGAAGTACCCGTTTGTTACTGTGAGTATACCCTTTTTTTTCCTTCGTCAACTTACTTTGTTAGGACTACTCTAGCTCTGCATGGTCATGTACAGCTATTTTTAGATACTTAACTGGTATTTGAAGAAAGGGAATCGTGGAAGATTCATCTACATTTAGCTGCATTACTGATTGGCCGCAAGATCGCAAAAATGAGAAAGCAGGTAGACTATTTCATGAAAGTTGAGCATATCTTTCCAACTTTTGGATACATCTCCTGTGTTCGGTGATGCAAAATATAATTTCCTGCAGGTTCAACAACACATGCCTGTCTTGGTCTATCTATAATTCCCAATGATTTAATTGTTCAAGGAATTTTATCTCTCATATCTTTAGGAATAATTATCAAATTAAGATCACCAGTATATGGATCTAACTTTACTGCATGTTATTCCGATCATTGTAGAAAGCTCGTTTATTCTTCTTTTTCTAGACAGCTACTCTACAAGAGACACGTAACATTTTCTAGGGGATGAGACAGGTGCCATACCTCATAAGCAGTTATCATAATAATTCTCATTTTCTAACTTCACTAATCAAGCTCAATGTGGTGATCCTGGAACATTCGAGAACGGCGTCAAGTCGGGAGGTTTAGAATACGGAGACACACTCACATACGTCTGTGATGAGATGTACTCGCTTGTTGGAGCTTCTGAACTGACATGTACAAGCGTTGGCTGGGACTCGGAGCCACCCGTCTGTTACCGTAAGTACACAGTGAACAAAAATGCGAGTACCTTCATGAGACATGTGGAATGACAATGAAAAGGGAAGAAGGAATTTTTAATGAGAGAAAAGGGAAAGGGAGACCGATAAAAGGATAAGAAAAGGAATTAATATGATCCCCTCCCTCATCCTTCCCTAAAATCTTTAGAATCTTGGTCAACATTCAATGTATATTTCATAATACATATCATTTCTTGACACTTACTTTTCAGAAAGCTGCACGGACCCTGGAACTCCCGAGTTTGGTAGTCAGTCAGGCACATACGAACATGGAGATGTTGTCGAATTTGCCTGTGACGATGGCTATACCTTAATCGGTGCATCCCAGATAACCTGCGAAGATGGAATATTTTCAGCAGAAGCTCCAGTCTGTCAAGGTATGCAGAGAGGTTTTTGACAATGGTCATTAAATCTGGGGTATAATTGTTTGATAGTTTGCTTCATGCGTCTTCTAGGTAATGAGAGAGTTCTAGATGTCAAATATATCTTGAAGTTGCAGTAATACAATAAATATGTGAGTAAAGCAACTCCATCAAAGGTCATAAAATCATGGGAGATCTTGGTCAATTGCTCCTATACAACATATTCCACAAAATGGTGTCGCAGATGAGTTCTGATTGTAATTGCAAAATTCGCACAATGAACAAAACAGTTTTTCTTTTAAAAAATGAGATGTAGTTTATTGTATTGCATGCGCCAACCCCGATCACTGATTAACAGAATACAATATCTACCGTATTTCGATTATAATTCAAATACAACATGCCTCGAACAATTTTCTTTTTAATCAATCCATCTACAATCTACCTTACTAGCTGATTGTACAGATCCTGGAACCCCAGCAAACGGTGCTCAATCAGGATCCTACGGCAATGGAGATACAGTAACATTCACATGCGAAGATACCTACACATTAGTTGGAGCTAGTATCATCACATGCCTTGGTGGTCCCTGGAGCAATGAGGTTCCAGAATGCATTGGTATGTACAATTATTTCTGCTGCCTTCTACAAAAAATGATACTATAATTTCATTTAAATGCATTTACTCTTTGGTCCGAATTTTACTGACACTACCATGCATGTACGATATTGTACATGGCCGCTTTTTACAAAACATGTTTTTTTGTGATCTTTTGTGATTGTGTATGAAGAAAAGATTGTCCCATGCTTTGCACTAGCAGATAGGCCTATCTACCAAAAACAAGTTATGTCTTTCACTCTTTATTTAAAAAAATTCTTTTGCCCAAGTTTATTCATTTCTTTTACATTTCACCCTTGTTTCCTCAGTTTCAATATCGATAGGGTGAAAATAAATATAAAATTGATTTCACTTTATAAGTTAAACTACTTACATTTTTTCTTCACGCTTTAAGCGGCATGTGGCGATCCAGGTGCATTCGCGAACGGGGTCAAATCGGGTGGAGTGGAGTACGGAGACACTCTCACTTATGTCTGTAGTGGTGGATATACGCTGGTTGGAGCTTCAGAGCTTACATGCACAAGCGTTGGCTGGGACACTGAGCCTCCTGTCTGCTACAGTAAGTCAGGGTGAAAATGTTCAATAGTGAGAATGAACCATCAGAAAGAAGTCAGAGCCAATGCCATGGCATTTACTTAGACACATGGCGGCTCGTAGCTTTCGGGAGCTTTCGCAGGTAGAAAGCGAGACTAATACAATAATAATGATAATAATAATAATAATAATAATAATGATCATGATAATAATAATAATAATAATGATAATTATAATGATAATAATGATAATAATAATAATAATAATGATCATGATAATAATAATAATAATAATGATAATTATAATGATAATAATGATAATAATAATAATAATAATAATAATAATAATAATGATGATAATGTTGGTAATAATAATAAAAACATATCAATTTATAGAGTGCAGAACCTATATATTCTGCGCTGAAAGAGCTCTTGATGTGGTTGAACATTAGTGAACACAGTAGTGAACAGTTGGAGGATGTGTTTTTAGTCTTATTTTGAATGATTCTCCAGTTTGGGATTTCCTAATTACTAGTGGTAATTTATTCCAGAGTTCTAGGGCTGCTTGGTCTCCTAATATTATTTTTGTTTAACATGAAGGGATTTTGTATGCACCACTTGTAGTTTGTCAGTTTGTTTCGGTTATGTTTTGGTTAGGCTGTCATGCTGATCATGCAATAACGACTATGTAGGGCAGGTTCAAGTGGAAATTGATATCATCTCTCTTGCTCTTTCTTTTCATCTAATAAGGTAATTGTGAAGATCCCGGTACCCCAGCCTTTGGTAGCCAATCTGGAACCTACGACCACGGCGATGTTGTTACTTTTGAATGCAACGAGGGTTACACACTGATTGGTGCTTCCCAGATAACGTGTGATGATGGAGCTTACAATGCAGACGTTCCCGTTTGCGAGGGTGAGATGTAGATCACAAGACTAACAGTTTCACACCTATCAGTATTTCATATTTCGGCTAATCAGTCTGTCTTGACCATGAGAAAATAATTACTTTTAGATAAATTTATACGCATTTATTAATTTTCATATCATCCAAAAGAATATTCTTAGGACTAAACCGAAATTAAATTCTACGATATTCCACAAGCGAAATGAACGGGAAATTTATAGAACATCATGTCTGGTGATGCGAACACCTTGGGTTTCAAGGCGAAGTATAGTATTGCTGTCATTTGATGAAACATTCGTCATTCCTCTATACAGGTATACAAAGTGTTTTCAATTGTCATTTCCCGATAACAGGTGACATCTCTGTCTCGACGGATTCGCCGGTTGGCTCAACGCAAGGATCAAAGCAAACATCTGTTGCTGCAGCTACCTCTACACAAGCTGAGGTTACCACCATACTGACTAGCAAAGTGATTAATGAGAAAGGAACAACGCCGGAAAGCCGTCCTACAACAACCGTGGTGACCACTGCATACGAGGAAACAACGCCGGGAGTCGAAGTTGACACCACACGACCCGAGCCTTCAACTACACGACCTTGAGCCCAACCACCTCAAGGTCTTTCTCCAGACCGCCATCTGAAGGAACAATGCTTATCTCCGTAACAACCGCTGCAGGAGCTACCACTAAAGAGGACGCAGTTACAACAATTTCGGAGAACAAAGTTACAACTGTAGTCGCTACAACTATTGAAGGCGGAACAACATCTGAAAACCACCCAGCTACGACGCAAGGGGATGCAGTAACAACTGAAAGAAGGGAAACGACACCAATTATCGACGTCGACACAACGAGACCAGAACCCTCCACGAGACCACCTCTGCCAACTAGCTCGAGCGTCTCCACCAGACCTCTACCGCAAAGCACTACGCGTGACTACTTCTCGGAGTACACCACTAGGGAAGTTGTAACATTACCGACACGACCGATGACTACGGATGAAGCACCACCGGAGCCTCCAACGAGACCACCTCGTCCTATTTGCCCACCTATCATGGCTCCGATGCACGGATCTTACAGGCGCTATGATTCGTATCATCGTGGGGAGAAGATAGTTTTCATCTGTCATCCTAACTATGTCCTGATCGGACCAGAATGGATTGTTTGCGTCAATGGACAGTGGAGTGGCCCTGCACCTGAATGTAAAAGTGAGTACACCTTTAGAATGGTGACATGGATTTTTTTTTTTTTTTTTTTTTTTTTTTTGGGGGGGGGGGGTTGTTTGTCAATCGTATAGAAAGATAAGTAGAAATACCAAACTGATACCATTTTAAGCTTACAGATATATTTATCATACATTGATAAGCAAATAGATTCGAATAGAAGAATTTTTGAAGGATATATCACTAACGATATAAATTACAGTGTAGTCTCGATAATGTTTGAGGTTGTGTTCCCCCCCCCCCAAAAAAAAAAAAAAAAATCTTTATCCGTGTTATAACATCACTCCTGTGTTTACTTTGTCTTTCTCAAACAGTTACCTGTGGGAGGTACCCACCCCCTCCAAGGCATGGCTACGTTCTTCCTCCTGATAGATATCTTCCATCACAGCCTTCGTCCTGGACTATGCGACCAGGCTTTGTTAGTATGGTTTCCACCGCGCAGGCCTCCTTTCCAAGTGGTATGAGGGATAACCAAACATTATCCGACTTGTTCGAAGAGGCCGGCGAATTTGATGATGTATCAGGTCGTATTGAAACGCTAAACTTCCCAAATTTAGGAATAGACAACCCCTTTGCAGGTGGTGATGAAGAGACCGTGACAGCCTCTGATGACGTGACCAGAGATTCTGGAAATGAGGGTTGGGGGTTGCCAATCGGTGGTATCGATTTGCCTAATATTGACGTACCGTTTGTCGGCGGTGGAGACAACCCCAGTGATACGGTCACGTTCTCTTCTGGATTTACCTTACCTTCTATTACCTGGGATGGTGGTATTTCTCCTGGCGACCCGTCCATCGAGATTCCGAATATTGGCAACTTCGATACCCGAGCTGTGCAGGTCATCCAACAAATCATTGACATCGCGATGGAAGTGGACTGGCAGGTCAGAGATTCTGAATCATTCCTTATCATTCGTTTTCTCCGCGAATTGATCAAGATCATTAGCGAAGTCACAATGACAACTAATTGGGAAAACTGTGGTCCATCTAACATCACCTGCGAGAACGTGAATGCGTCCTCTTTGCCAATGCAAGGTGGCCTGTCTGTCATTTTATCAACTGATTGGCAGAACTATGACTGGACCTCACTTGATCCTCAGTCAACTTACTATTCCCCAGTTTATGGAGGAAATCATGTATGTCATAATGGACACTGATTGGTCAGTAGTTGGAAATATCCCAGAAATATTCGAGGTTATTCAACGTCCTGACTTTACGATAGGTGATCTGCAGCAATATTGACCTTTCGCATATCAATACAACACGCCTTTCAATAAACTTAGATGCCTTTGAAACTCCTAGGTACAGAGTTTCTGACCGGTGGGAACATGTCTGATATGAACTGGGAAGCCATGGTTGTAATAATCAACTCGAACCTTCCCGAAGGATGGCCCACTTTTGAATGGAACAATGGGACGTCCTTCCCTTTCTTAGACTGGACTACAATGAACATGACTGCATTGCCCATACCTGATGATATCAGACAAGCAATTACGATGATCATGGACTGGCAGGATACCAGCTGGACTGACATCTCCGCGATTCCAGAATTCCTCAGAGAACTGATACTTCTCTTCATGACAACAGACACGGAAGATATAGGAGCCGACGATATACTGCCTATACTACCCATCCCAGATGGTATTAAAGATATGCTCTCATTGGTAATGAACGTTAATTGGGAGCGAATGAATATGACGGGCATTAATGATATGCCAATACCAACTTCACCTTCTGATTTGATCGCTATAGTCTCTCGCATTTTGCGCCAGAATCCCGTTGACTGGAATCTTCTCCGAAACTACACTGGTCTTGACTTGATGGACATGTATAACAGGAGCTTGAGAGATATGCCAATACCAAATGCAATGCGCCCTTATATTTTTATGTTTCTACAAGGTGGATGGAATAATTCTATATGGCAGAATTTCAACATGACTGTTATGCCTTACGTTGATTTTCTACAACCCTATCTCGATGTATTGATGAATACGGATTGGGAAAACTTTGAATGGAACAGTACCAACTTCAGAAACATGAGTCTGCCTGATCCCCTACTAAACTTCCTAGAGTTTGTCGTTTCAACAGATTGGGGGAACTTTGATACGAATGCGCTTGAAAGCATAATGCCAGTATCACTCCGAAACATATTGTTCATTGCAAGAAACATGGACATGACTAATCTTGAATTGGTAGAATTCATGCTACCTGTATTACCATTACCAGACTACGTAAAGGATTGGATAGACATGGCAATTAATTTCAACATGCAGGACCTTGATATGGCTTCAGTGAACATGACATCTCTCCTACCGGACGAATGGAGTGAATACTTGATGATGTTAATGAACATAGACTTTGAAAACATCCGCTTGAGCAACGTAACTGATTTCCTTATGCCGTCACAGGTTCGCGAATTTCTCCTTTTCCTAAATGGTACCGACTGGAGCCAGTATAATTCCACCGATATTTTTATGAGTCTGCCAATACATGATCAGGTGAAATCTGTATTGTTCGTCTTGGTAAACACAGACTGGGAGAACGCAAACCAGTCAAATATTGATGAAATCATGAATGAAATCTACTCTATGATAATGGATTTGGACTTCGAACTTTTGAGAAGTCTGAATTTTGATCAGTTAATGAATGCAACTGTCCCACAGTACATTCAAGACATTATGCAACCGTTCGTGGACATTGACTGGGAAAACTTCGACTGGAGTGATGAGAACATCACAAATCTTCCCATTCCTCCTGCTGCAGGCCAGTTTCTTATGATATTGATGGGGACAGATTGGCAGAACATCGACTGGGCACAGATTGATCTATCAGCTCTCGCAATCCCAGACGAAGTCAAGAGTTTCATATTTACCATGACCAACATGCGATGGGAAACTGTCAATTGGACTGGAATGGTTGACAACTTGCCGCTTCCTCAGGGGAACAAGGAAATCATACGTATGTTGATGGATGCTAACATGCAAGAATATATACTTGCGTTGTTACATCGACTTATGATGATAGACTGGATGAATGCTATGCCCGAAATCGATATGGGAACAATAAATTGGTCGATGATACTAGATGTCTTGAATATACCCCTTTCTGAGGATATGAAGAATGCACTATCAACGTTGTTGAACTCAAACACGGAGAATTGGGACTTGTCAAATTTGGATACATCTATGTTGCCAGATCAAGTGTCGGAATTTCTCTATCTTCTTGAAAGTATGGATTGGGAAAACATTGAACTAATGCAAGCTGTTGACCTCATGAACCTACCAGTACCTGATGATGCAAAAGACATACTCATGATAATGGCACAGATTGACTGGGAAAATTTCGACTGGATGAACGTGGATTTCACTCTGTTGAGAGAACTCCTGGGAGTGTTCATGAATATGGACATGGACAACATTGATTGGTCTCAGGCCATTGATTTATCTGGCTTACCGATAGATGATCAAATGCGAATGTATCTAGAGATGCTCATGACAATTGACTGGAACAATATGGAGTGGAGCGATGTTGTGGACATCTCAGATCTTCCAGAACCCATCAGAGTATTGATACAAAGAATGATGAGTATGGACTGGGAAAACATAGACATGACTGACTTTCCGATGCCAGATCAATTGAGGATGTACATCATGATGATAACCGAAATTGACTGGGTGAATTTCGATTGGATGCAAGTTATCGACTTATCAGGTCTTTCTATTTCAGATCAACTGCAATTATTTCTTCAAACGTTCCAGAATATGGACTGGAGGAACATGAATTGGGAACAAATTGATCTGTCCAGGATTCCCATGCCAGATGAAATGAGAGAAGTTCTCGAGCTGATGATGGTTGTAGACTGGGAAACTGTTGACTGGACCCAGGTGATCGACCTATCTGGTCTTCCATTGCCAGATGAGACCAAACTCTTCCTCTCTGAGCTCATGAAAATGGACTGGGAAAACCCTGACTGGAGTCAGATTGACTTCGAAAGCCTGCCAATATCGAGTGAGATGAGAGTCATGCTTGAGATGATGTTGACAATGGACTGGAATGAGTTTGATTGGACTCGAGTCATTGATCTTTCTGGGATACCCATCTCTGATCAGATGAAGCTTGCTATTCACTGGATGATGAGAATGGATTGGGGAAACACCGACTGGATGGACATGGAGAGCATGATTGACCATACTATGGCCTTTCTAGACAAACTTCACACGGTCGTTTCTAATGTTGTCCACCACCTCTTCTACGAAACTTACAACAAGATCATTAAATTTCTGTTTTGGCTTGACTTATCCTTCCTTCCTAATTTACCACAACCCTGGCCTCGCCCAATTGCTGGAGATACTATAACATACGTCTGCAAGAGTGGATTTGAGCTGGTCGGATCACCAGTACTCACATGCACTGATGACGGTTCATGGAGCAGTTCTACTCCCTATTGTAAGAGTAAGTACAACCCGAAAAAAAAGGAGGAAAAAAATCGACAAAGAATATCGTTGTATACATTTTAAAGATTGTGTTGAATGCCACATATGCACCATTCTGACCTCGTGAATATAAAATATATTGGACTGAATTTTATGAGAATTCGAATTAATAAACATTTCTACATACAAATTGAAAGGCTAATTGATGTCGAGGAAAATGGTCCAGAATTGAGCTGTCTACACATTGTGCACTGGATTAATCAAACTAGTTCATTTCGTAAAAATTCGTAAAGAAAATTATATTGTAACAGATGTCATTATACTGTTGAGGTTTTTTTTTTTTTTTTTTTTTTTTTTTTTTTTTTTTTTTTTTTTTTTTTACTATTGATGACTTTTTGCTGGATTCAATGACTGTTTTTCTTTTCCTTTTCAAGGAATAAGACCCACAGAACCACCTCGTCCTACTGGTCAGCCAAGACCAACAACAAGGCCTCGTCCAACTGAAAGACCAAGGCCCACAGAACGTCGTCGTCCAACCGAGCGACCTGGGCCTTCGAGAACCACATCTTTTGAATTTACAACAGAAGAAGAAAGCACAACCGAGTACAACAGAGTCACATCCGAACCCCCACAGACAACTGAAACATCCACTACAGGGAGACAACAAGGGACTACCACTGATGATGAAGTGACAACTCCGAGAATTGATGATCAAACTACGTCTGAAGGAGCAACAAGTGCTATGGTAACGACTGATGAAGTATCACCGATTCCGACAACACCTGCAGATCCGTGTTCATCGAATCCTTGTGTTTCAGACGTCAACACGGATTGTGTAACCATGGGGGACACATTCTTATGCCAATGTCAGGCAGGGTTCACAAGGGATTCAAACAATACTTGTACATGTAAGTTGAAACTCTCATGCAAAATCTTACAACTCCTAATAGTTATTTCATTCTGAAGCTAAAGAATTTTCTCTGAATATCATAACTCACCATAATGTGATAATGTTTGGAATGATAGGTAAGATCATTATGCAAATTGCTGGACTCGTCATCAACCACTTGTTTGCCATGTCCGCTTTGCATTGTAAATCTCAAAAGAAGAATTTTTAAAAAGGCATTTGACCGATTCTTTTGACAAATAACCTTACAGTAACCCAGCAGTTTGCAGCGATGATTCGAATTACTGAAGTGAATGGCGGAACGGCTTCATTTACGGAAGACCTGCAGGATACGACATCATCTGCTTTCATGGTCCTAGCTGCTGATGTAGAGAATACGGTGAGTATGACGGGCCTTTTATTCTAGTTGCTGTGATACATATGTTTGGAAGAACATCTCACCCCCTGTAGTACATTCTTCTTGTAGTCATTTTAGAGTACATGTGAAGGAAACGTCGGGCTACCTGCAATGTTGTCATTTTATCATCGGGAGGAAAACGGAAATCCTTTGATCTATCGGTTTTTAATTTTTTTTTCTTTGTATATTTTGTGGTAAGTTTACCGTTTCGAAAGAGGATTGTAATTATCAGTCTGAGTGGTTATTTATATTTATCACTTTATTAACTTCCACAACTGTCCTTTCTAATAATGGTTATCAACGAGACGCATTCACGTGCAAGTATTTCACTGATTATTGACGGTATGTATGGCTCCACCCTCTTAATAGCTGGACATGATTTACCTAATGAGCTCTCTTGCCGACTCGTATCTCGGAGCCACGGTGAACGGTTTCTCAAACGGCTCCATCGTAGTCGACTATACGGTCAGATTCAAAGAAGAAGAGACCACAGCGACCAACACGACCAGCAACACAACGGTGTCGCCACCAATTGCTTCGTCGACCGTTGTCACAGCGTTTACCGAGTCGTTGAGGATGGTGATGGAGATGGGATCTGTCAATGTCAACATCGACGAGACGTCCGTGATGGTGACTGGTGAGTGCAGATTGGTGTGGGTTCTCTGGAATCCGATTCAACTATAGTGATCATATTGTGCTTGTATTCGACTAAACTCGAGGTCCGACTCTGGGTATAGTGCCTCGGTCTAAATTGGTATTGAACAGAGAACTTTAGACCCATGTATACAGTTACCCTTACTTCAGCATGCAGTCACAGTCCCAATGTCGGCTTCACTGAATGAGTGGAATACCGCCCATTTTATTTATTCATGGTGATCCCGAGCAGCAGAAGAAAACTAAAAATATAGTAATTACAAGCCAAAAGTAATAAGCACTTCGAATAGGAAATATTTTAACTTCAAACACAGATTCATTTCATCCCGCTACTTCATACAGATCCATCCAATAGCTGAAGAACATTTGTATGCAATGATGTTTTACAACGGCAATCCTCAAACGTAATTCTTCAACAAAAATATGTAGTTGGTTTGTGAATACTGAATTGTTTTTGTTTTAAAATACCACATTTTTTTCTTTAGATCTGGATGAATGTGCTTCACCAAATGACAATAACTGTGATGACGATGCTGTTTGCATTAATACTGAGGGCTCTTTCACCTGTCGCTGTAACGACGGTTTTATCGATCTCTCTCCAAACGTCCGTGATCGACCCGGCAGAGTTTGTTCTCGTAAGTGGTTATTTTCCCAAACACCAAAATATTTTAAACATCCGACTTATATGAAACTTTTCGTGATTATATTAATGCAGGAGGCCACGAGAAACATGCATGTTTAATTCTGATATGTGTTTGCTGCTGATGCCATTTAAGAGTGGTGTAGGCTATAGCAACGATGGGAAAACGAAAAGGAAGAATTGATTCTTCCTTTCATCAAACATGAACTCACTATATCGATAGGCTAGATTTAGTGTTTTTTCTTTAAGACGTTTCATCTTTCTTTTGGGCGAGTAATATAATTTTCTCCTCTCTTTACGCAGTGCCAATCACAACACCAGCAATGCCTCCTCCTCCGCCCAACCCTTGTTCCAGAGACCCATGTGCCTTTGCTCGGGCAGAGTGCATTGTCGTTGGTAGATCCTTCAAGTGCGTATGCCGTCCAGGATTCGATTTCAACAGCGATGGGGTCTGCCAACGTAAGTGTGTATTTGAAGCTGTCAAGGTGACACAAAGTGCAAGTTCTTCGATTCTGTTTGCTTTTATTTTGTGACCCAAATCATCACTAATATAAACAATCTTTATACAAAGTTACGGACAGAAATGTGAGAATTTTAAACGATTATGTAACAAGCTGTTTGTGAACAGTTTGTATTTAATGAAATGGTCCTCTTAACGCCTAATGATTTCTCGGATTTTAACTACACTCACGAGCGTAGAGTGGACATCTTCTTTCAGTCCAATGACGTTTCTAAAATTCCTGCTAATCTCTTTCTCTTTGGTTACACCATTTCCATTTCACAGTGACTTGTGATCCCTTTCCCCATCCACCGCGATATGGATACGCTATTCTCAACGACGCTCTCCCACCAGGCCCTGAGCCACCGACGACTCCAGGCTGGGGATGGCCCGTCACGAGGGATTTCTTCAGGGATGAACCAACCACGGCTTCTCTGGACTTCTCACGGGGTGAGGGCCACCAGATGGGAAACAATGGAGGTGTGGCATCTCACATTGGAAGTCTGAATTTCCCAAACCTGGGAATAGGAAACCCGTTTGAGACGACAACCGGTTCGGAAGGAGCGACAGCAGATTCTGAAAATAACGGTTTCCTCTTTGACTTACCAAATGTCGACGTACCTAATGTTGATATACCATCAGTTGGTATTCCTAATACAGGAGCAACTCAGCTTGTGGAAAATGTCATCGATATAATAATGGCTGTGGATTGGCAGAGTACTAGCCTTGAGTCCTGGAATAGTTTAAAATTACTCCGTAGGATTATTGAGACACTTCTTGAAATCATCACTAACACAGACTGGGAAAACGGTGATCTCTCCAACATCAACTGGATGAATATAAATACATCCGTTTTGCCTTTACCTCGAATGATTCCTCATAACAGAACATTAAATCTTGTTACCACCATCGGGAGAGAGTTTCTTTCCGGTATGAACCGAACAGATATGGACTGGGAAGCAGCTATTTCAGCAATGAACTCACTTCTACCCGAAAGTCTACCCAGGATCCAACTGTCAACGAGTGGCACTTCTGTCATTCTAGACTGGAGTAACTTTAATATGACATCGATGCCTTTGCCTGATAACGTCAGGCAAGTCTTTGCGATGGCTATGGACTGGCAGAATACCAACTGGACTGCCGTCTCCGAGATTCCAGAATTCATTAGAGAACTGCTCAATCTCTTCTTGACAACCGATATGGAAGATATAGGAGTAGACGATATACTGCATATACTATCCATCCCAGATGGCCTTAGAGATATGATCACATTAGTGATGAATAATGATTGGGAGGGTATGAACATGACAGGAATCAATGATATGCCATTACCTTCTTCAGCTTCTGATTTGATTGTTATAATGTCTCGCATTTTGCGCCAGAATCCCATTGACTGGAATCTTCTCCAAAACTACACTGGTCTGGACTTAATGGAGATGTATAACATGAGCTTGACAGATATGTCAGTACCAAATGCACTGCGCCCTTATATTTCGATGTTTCTGCAAGGTGGATGGAATAATTCTATTTGGCAGAATTTCAACATGACTGTTATGCCTTACGTTGATTTACTACAACCCTATCTCGATGTATTGATGAATACGGATTGGGAAAACTTTGAATGGAACAGTACCAACTTCAGAAACATGAGTCTGCCTGATCCCCTACTAAACTTCCTAGAGTTTGTCGTTTCAACAGATTGGGGGACTTTGATACGGATGCGCTTGAAAGCATAATGCCAGTATCACTCCGAAACGTATTATTCATTGCAAGAAACATGGACATGACTCATCTTGAATTGGTAGAATTCATGTTACCTATATTACCATTACCAGAGTACGTAAAGGATTGGATAGACATGGCAATTAATTTTAACATGCAGGACCTTGATATAGCTTCAGTGAACATGACGTCCCTCCTTCCGAACGAATGGAGGGATTACTTGACTGATGTTGATGAACATAGACTTTGTAAACATCCGCTTGAGCAACGTAACTGATTTCCGTTATGCCATCACAGATTCGCGAGTTTTTCCTTTTCCTAAATGGTACCGATTGGAGCCAATATAATTCCACCAATATTTTTATGAGTCTGCCAATACATGATCAGGTGAAATCTATATTGTTCGTCTTGGTAAACACGGACTGGGAGAATGCAAACCAGTCAAATATTGATGAAATCATGAATGAAATCTACTCTATGATAATGAATTTGGACTTCGAACTTTTGAGGAGTCTGAATTTTGATCAATTTATGAATGCAACTGTGCCACAGTACATTCAAGACATTCTGCAACCGTTCATGGAAATTGACTGGGAAAACTTCGACTGGAGTAATGAGAACATCACAAATCTTCCCATTCCTCCTGCTGCAAGCCAGTTTCTTATAATGTTGATGAGGACAGATTGGCAGAACATCGACTGGGCACAGATTGATCTATCAACTCTCTCAGTTCCAGCCGAAGTCAAGAATTTCATATTTACCATGACCAACATGCGATGGGAAACTGTCAATTGGACTGGAATGGTTGATAACTTGCCACTTCCTCAGGGTAACAAGGAAATCATACGTATGTTGATGGATGCTAACATGCAGGAATATATACTTGAGTTGTTAAATCAACTTATGATGATAGACTGGATGAATACTATACCCGAAATGGATATGGGAACAGTAAATTGGTCGACGGTGCTAGATGTCTTAAATCTACCCTTCTCTGAGGATATGAAGAATGCACTGTCAATGATGTTGACTTCAAACATGGAGAACTGGGACTTGTCAAATTTGGATACATCTGTGTTGCCAGATCAAGTGTCGGAATTTCTCTATCTTCTTGAAAGTATGGATTGGGAAAACATTGACCTAATGCAAGCTGTTGACCTCATGAACCTACCAGTACCTGATGATGCTAAAGACATACTCATGATGGTGGCACAGATTGACTGGGAAAATTTCGACTGGATGAACATGGATTTCACTGTGTTGACAGAACTCCTGGGAGTATTCATGAATGTGGACATGGACAACATTGATTGGTCTCAGGCCATTGATTTATCTGGTTTGCCCATAGATGATCAAATGAGAATGTATTTAGAGATGCTCATGATAATAGACTGGAACAATATCGAGTGGAGCGATGTTGTGGACATCTCAGGTCTTCCAGAACCCATCAGAGTATTGATACAAAGAATGATGAGTATGGACTGGGAAAATATGGACATGACTGACTTTCCGATGCCAGATCAATTGAGGATGTACATCACGATGATAACCGAAATTGACTGGGTCAACTTCGATTGGACTCAAGTTATCGACTTATCAGGCCTTTCCATTTCAGATCAAATGCAATTATTTCTTCAAATGTTACAGAATATGGATTGGAGCAACATGAATTGGGAACAAATTGATCTATCGATGATTCCCATGCCCAGTGATATTAGAGGAGTTCTTGAGCTGATGATGGTTTTAGACTGGGAAACCGTTGACTGGACGCAAGTGATCGACCTGTCTGGTCTCCCACTCTCAGATGAGACCAAGCTCTTCCTCTCTGAGCTCATGAGAATGGACTGGGAAAACCCTGACTGGAGTCAAATTGACTTTGAAAGCCTGCCAGTATCGAGTGAGATGAGAGTCATGCTTGAGATGATGTTGACAATGGACTGGAATGAGTTTGATTGGACTCGAGTCATTGATCTTTCTGGGCTACCCATCTCTGATCAGATGAAGCTTGCTATTCACTGGATGATGAGAATGGACTGGGAAAATACTGATTGGATGAACATGGAGAGTATGAGGGATCATGCCATGACTTTTATACACAAATTGAATAGGAGTTTTTCTAATCTTGTCCATCACCTTTTCTATGACATGTATAACAAGTTCTTGAAGTTTGTGTTTTGGCTTGACTTACCATTCCTTCCTGACTTACCAAGTCCCCGGCCACGCCCATTTACTGGAGATACTATAACATATGTCTGCAAGAGAGGATTTGAGCTAGTTGGATCACCAGTACTCACCTGTACTGATGACGGTTCATGGAGCAGTTCTCCTCCTTATTGCAAGAGTAAGCAGCTTTCCAAATATCGATAAAGAATACCCCGGTAAACGTTTTGTAGATGGTATTCATTTGACCATAGAATGCATTACAACTTTGTGAATACACGAGTCATGTATTTGCTTAAATCAACGATTTATTCACAGTCGGAGAGTTTTTACATAGTGAAACGCTTAAAGATGTGCAACTGAAAGTTGCAGAATTAAGCTATCGGCATAATGAGCATTGAATTTATCAGTTGGGCTTCATTTCGTAACAATCTGCAATATCTGTTAAACAAAAAGAATATCATCATTGTCATCATATCTTTAATTTTTATCTGTTTGTTTGGCTACATGTTATGTGTGGATTCATTTTCATTTGATTTATTATTTTTTTCTCCTTTTTCTTTTCAAGGAATAAGACCGACAGAACCACCTCGTCCTACTGGGCGACCCAGACCAACGACAAGGCCTCGTCCAACAGAAAGACCAAGGTCCCACACAACGTCCTCGTCCAACAGAAAGACCTAGGCCATCGGAACCTTTGAGAACCACTCCGTTTGAATTTACGACGTATGAAGAAACCACACTCCAAGATAACCCATCTACAACGGAAGCATCGACACCGTCAGCATCTACAGAACAGCCCCGTCCATCTGAAAGGCCTTACCCCTCCACCACCGAAAGACACCCAGGAACTACTGTTGATGATAAAGTGACGACTCCTAGAATTGATGAACAAACTACGTCGGAAGGAGCAACAAGTGCAGTGGCAACAACTAACGAAGCATCGCCGGTTCCTACAACATTCGCAGATCCGTGCTCTTCGAATCCTTGTGTTTCGGATGTCAACACCGAATGCATCGCCATGGATGATACATACTCTTGTCAGTGTCAGGCAGGGTTCACCAGAGATTCAAACAACACGTGTACATGTAAGTTGATAACTTTCTGGGTTTTTTTTTTTAATGGAGAACACTGTAAGCCCTCATGATCTGTTATTTATAATAACGGGAAATTTTCATTGAGTATCTTAAACCATAATAAATTTTTGAGAAGGTTTTATATATTTTGTAAAATCACAATACAGGACTCAAGCCTTGACCGTTTGGCGCATCCTTTTTTCAAATAGAAACCATTCAGAATATTGAAGAATGATTATATTAATCTTTGAATTCCATATCAAATCATCTTACAGCCACACAACAATTTATAGCGATGATTCGAATCACTGAGGTCAATGGCGGAACTGCATCATTTACAGAAGACCTGCAGGATACAACATCTCCGGCTTTCATGGCTCTAGCTGCTGATGTCGAGAATACGGTAAGTGTGCCAGGCCTTTTGTTATAGTTCCTGTATTCCATACATGTATGTTTGATTAAGAGAATATCTTTCTTGTATATAGTACAGCCTTCATGTGTTCATTTCAGCGTAAGGCTAAAGAATTGCACTTGTACTTATGTTCTGTTATTGAGTCGCGCCACGGCACTGATGTATTTTGTCAAGACATTTACCTACGTTTGTCACTCTCTATCCAGGTGTAGTAAATGGGTACCCGGTAGGAAGGAATTCCTTGAAATGCTTGAGTGCTTTAATTTCAGCTTGGCTAAAGCCGGGATGAATAATAATCGAGCGTCAGGAATAGCTAATCGGTGCCGGATATATTACAAGAATCTCCCGTTATTATTATAATCATCATTCATTATTATTATACCATAACGAGAAAATGTGAAATCTTTTGAGCTTCAGTTTTATTATCATTTTTCTTTTCGGTGTTTTGTAGTAGGTTTACTTTTCGAAATGGATCGTTATCGTTTTTAGCCTAAGTGGTCGTTTAATCACTTTATTAACTTGCACAGTTGTCACTTGTCACTGATGGATATTAACATAAATCTTCAAGTATCAGTATTGTATTGATGGTATGTCTTTTTTCTTATTAGCTGGACATGATTTACTTAATGAGCTCACTTGCTGACTCGTATCTCGGAGCCACTGTCAACGGTTTCTCGAACGGCTCCATCGTCGTCGATTACACCGTCAGATTCAAGGAAGAGGAATCCACCACGACGAATACGACCACCAACACAACGTCGCCACGAATCGATTCCTCATCCGTTGTGACAGCGTTCACAGAGTCGCTGAGGATGGCGATGGAGATGGGCTCTGTAAATGTCAGTATCGATGAGACATCTGTGATGGTGACCGGTGAGTAAAGATTGGTGCGGTGTCTTCCAAAATCATCTCGTGATATCGTGATTGTAATTTGATCGGAATCTATACCGATGTCCAAGTTTCCCCTTTGTTTAACGTGACTCTGTCCTAGCGTTCTTTAACTGAAGAAGTAGAATTAGTGTCATTGCCTTTATTGACAGAGACACGGAACAAAAAATTATGATTATTACTGACAAACCAAAAGCATTTACATCTTTGAATTTAAAACATGTTGATTTTCAACGCAAATTTTCCATTACTCTTTCTTTTCTAGCAGTTCCACCAATACTTGAAGAGTGTCTATTTAAATCCTCGAACGTATCCTTCCTTAAAATGTATGAATATTGATTTGCTTTTATTCAACAACAAAGCATGTCGTTTTTTTTTCTTAGATCTGGATGAATGTGCATCACGAGATGACAATAACTGCGATGACGAAGCTGTTTGCATCAATACTGAGGGCTCGTTCACCTGTCGCTGTAGCGAGGGTTTAATCGATCTCTCGCCAAACATCCGGGACCGACCCGGCAGAGTTTGTTCTCGTAAGTAGTGATTTTACAAGACATCTAAAAATATTCCAAATGCCCGACACATTGGAAAGATTTTATCAATGCAAGAGGGCCACTACAAAATGTCATTTTGGCTTCTTAATACGTATCTACTGATGTCTTAACCAAGTCGTACTTTGTTATGACATCATAACGAAAAGAAAGTATAATTCTTCTTTCCAACAAAGACAAAGTCTCAAACATCTTGAAAGACATGATTCAATATTTTATGATTGGGACAGTTTGTCTTATCTTTAGATCGTGTAATATGATTTTCTTCTCTCTTTACGCAGTGCCCATCACGACACCGACGATGCCCCCGCCACCACCTAACCCTTGTTCCAGAGACCCATGTGCTTTTGCTAGGGCAGAGTGCATTGTCGTAGGCAGATCCTTCAAGTGTGTATGCCGTCCAGGATTTGCTTTTGATAATGATGGTGTCTGCGATCGTAAGTTTAATATCTGCGGCTGCCAAAGTGAAACAAATTACAAACTCTTAAGATTGTTTAAGCTTTCGTTTTTATCGGAATCATAAATTAAACATATACATAGCATTGGGAAACTGCAGTCTTTTAACACAGTTACCTAAAAACAAATGAGATGTTTAAAAAATTATCTTTTAGATTGTTATTGTTTTTCGTATACCGACTTAACAGTTTATGTTTTCGGAAATAATTTTCAAAACATTCTTATGTTTCTTCCGAGTTAAAAGAAGCATCTTCTTTCAGTACGTTAGCTGTTGGAGCAGTACTGCTAATATTCTTCCTCCTTTGTATCTCATTTTCCTTTTCACAGTGACATGTGGTCCCTTTCCCTATCCACCACGCTATGGATACGCTGTCCTCGACCATACTCGTCCACCAGGCCCGGAAGCCACATACCACTCCTGGCTGGGAATGGCCTGTCACAAGGGATTTCTTTGGAAATGAAGTCACCACCGCTTCAGTGGATTTCTGGCGGGGTAATGGCAGCGAATTAGGCAACATCGGCGATGTAGCATCTCGAATTGGAAATCTGAACTTCCCAAATTTGGGAGTTGGAAACCCTTTTGAGGTAACCACCGGTTCGGAAGGAGCCACAGAAGATTCGGGAAATGGTGGGATCCTTGATGGCTTACCAAATGTCGACGTACCAGCAACTGGTAACTCTTACACAGGAGCAACTGAGATTGTGGAAAACATCATCGACATAATTATGGCTGTCGATTGGCAGAGTACTAACCTTGAGTCTTGGAATAGTTTACAATTACTCCAGAGGATTATGGAGGCAGTTCTTGAAATCATCACTAACACAGACTGGAAAACATTGATCTCTCCAACATCAACTGGATGATATGAATACATCCGTTTTGCCGTTATCTACAATGATTCCCAGTAACAGAACAATGAATCTTGTTACGACCATCGGGAAAGAGTTTCTTTCCAGTATGAACAGAACAAATATGGACTGGGAAGCAGCCATTGAAGCAATGAACTCACTTTTCCTTGAGGGTCTACCCAGGATCCAACTGTCAACGGATGGCAATTCTGTCATTCTAGACTGGAGTAACTTAAATATTACATCGCTGCCTTTGCCTGATAATGTCAGGCAAGCCATTGCAATCGTCATGGACTGGCAGAATACCAACTGGACGGCTGTCTCCGAGATTCCAGAATTCATTAGAGAACTGATCAATCTCTTCTTGACAACTGATATGGAAGATATAGGAGCAGACGATATACTGCCTATACTTCCAATTCCAGATGTTCTTAGAAATATGATTCCGTTAGTAATGAATTATGACTGGGAGCGTATGAACATGACAGGAATCAGTGACATGCCATTACCTTCTTCAGCTTCTGATTTGATCGTTATAGTTTCTCGCATTTTGCGCCAGAATCCCGTTGACTGGAATCTTCTTCGAAACTACACTGGTCTGGACTTGATGGACATGTATAACATGAGCTTGCCATATATGACAATACCAGATGCTCTTCGTCCTTACCTTTTAGTTCTTCTTCAGGGTGGTTGGAATAATACTAGTTGGCAGAGTTTCAACATGACTAATATGCCTTACGTCGAGTTACTTCGACCCTATCTCGATATACTGACGAATATGGATTGGGAGAATTTTGACTGGAATAGTACTGATTTCCGAAACATGAGTCTGCCCGATCCCCTGCGAAATGTTCTAAAGTTCATCATTCAAACGGAATGGGAAAACCTAAATACGACTGTGCTTGAAAGCATAATGCCAGTATCACTTCAAAACATTTTATTCATTGCCAGAAACATGGACATGACAAATCTGGAATTAGTAGAATTCATGTTACCTCTGTTACCATTACCAGATTATGTGAAGGAATGGATAGACATGGCAATTAATTTCAACATGCAGGACCTCGATATGGCTTCAATGAATATGACATCTCTCCTACCGGACGAATGGAGGGAATACTTGATGAGGTTGATGTACGTGGACTTTGAAAGCATTTGCTTGCGCAATATAACAGATTTCCTAATGCCTTCAGAAGTTCGCGACTTTCTCCTGCTCTTGAATGGTACAGACTGGAGCAGCTACAACTCGACCAGAGATGCCCTCATGAATCTACCACTTCCAGATCAATTCAGAAACATCCTCATGATCATGATGGAATCAGACTGGGATAGCTTTGACACGTCATTTGACATCATATCTAATCTGCCTATCCCGGATGAGGTAAAATTTGCATTGTATATGCTTATGAACACCGACTGGGAGACATTTGACTGGTCACGTATTGATATGCACAGTATTTTCGCAGTCATGATGAACATGGGCTGGGAACTGCAAGATGGCTTCCACTTCTTCGAAATGTTGAACAGGTCAATGCCACAGTACCTACAAGAAATGCTACAACCATTCATGTACATTGATTGGGAAAACTTCTACTGGACGAACGAGAACATTACAAATCTTCCCCTTCCTCCTGCTGCCAGCCAGTTCCTCGTAATGCTGATGAGGACGGATTGGGAGAATATAAGTTGGGATCAGATTGATCTATCAGCTCTCTCGATCCCAGACGAGGTCAGGAGTTTCATGTTGGTCGTGACAAACATGCGATGGGAAGCTGTCAATTGGACAGGCATGATCGATGACTTGCCGATTGCTCAAGGAAACAGAGAGATTCTTCGATTGTTGATGGATGCGAACATCCAGGAATATATAGCGGGGTTGATAAATCAACTAGTGATAATGGATTGGGAGAACTTTGACTGGATGACTGAAATGGAAGCAAAGGACTGGTCGATGATTCTAGAATGTCCTAAATCTACCCATCTCTGAGGATATGAAGAATGCACTTTTAATGATGTTGACCTCAAACATGGAGCACTGGGACTTGTCAAATCTTGATACTTCTATGTTGCCGGATCAAGTGACGGAATTCCTTTATCTCCTTGAGAGTATCGATTGGGAAAACATCGACCTCATGCAAGCTGTTGACCTCATGAACCTGTCTGATGAGGTTAAGGGCTTGCTAATGATGATGGAAAATATTGACTGGGAAAGTTTTAACTGGACGAACATGGAATTTACAGTGCTGAGAGAATTACTGGGAGCATTCATGAATATGGACATGGACAATATCGATTGGTCTCAGGCCATTGATCTTTCTGGTTTACCGATATCCGATCAAGTTCGAATGTATTTTAGAGATGCTCATGACGATAGACTGGGAAAACTTTGAATGGAGTAACGTTATCGACATCTCAGGCCTTCCGGAACCAATTCAAGCATTGATACAGAGACTGATGATCACGAACTGGGAGAATATGGATATGACTGAGATTCCGATGGGAGATGAGTTGAGGAATTTCATTAATATGGTAACCCAACTTGATTGGGCCAATTTCGACTGGACTCACGGTGTCGACATCACTGGACTTCCTATACCAGATCAGGTGAAATTATTCCTTGAAATGCTCATGAACATGGATTGGAACAACCTGAACTGGGAACAAATCGATCTGTCAGTGATTCCCATGCCTGAACAAATCAGAGCGGTTCTTGAGCTGATGATGGTTGTAGACTGGGAAACTGTTGACTGGACACAAGTGATCGACCTGTCTGGTCTTCCATTGTCAGATGAGACCAAGCTCTTCCTCTCTGAGCTCATGAGAATGGACTGGGAAAACCCGGACTGGAGTCAAATTGACTTTGCAAGTCTGCCACTGTTGGGAGAGATGAGAGATATGCTTCAGATGATGTTGACAATGAACTGGAATGAGTTTGATTGGACTCGGGTCATTGATCTTTCTGGGCTACCCATCTCTGATCAGATGAAGCTTGCTATTCATTGGCTGATGAGAATGGATTGGAGCAACACCGAATGGATGGACATGAACATGTCTGAGTTGCCGATGCCACAGCAGCATCATTGATTTCCTCAATTTCATGAAAGCTATAGACTGGCAGAACTTCGACTGGATCAACGGCATTGACCTGTCTGACCTGCCATTACCGGAACCTTTTAAACCAATCATGACAAAATTGTGGGCATTCAGAAATGCAATGGAAGCACTGATTTCGAATCTGATACATGAAACGGTTCACGAAACATACTGGAAATTCATTGACTTCCTGAAGTGGCTAGATCTGCCTTTCCTTCCCGAGCTGCCTAAACCCAGACCACTTGCATTTGTAGGAGACAGTGTGACATACATCTGCAAGGATGGTTTTGAACTGGTTGGAATGTCTGTTCTGAGATGTACACCCGATGGGTCTTTCAGCGGCATGCGACCGATGTGTATCAGTAAGTATATTTCAATTCCTAGAAGCAAATCTGATTATTGATAGTGACTATTCACTCATAGAAAGTTTAGTCATATCCCGAATTGATTCACTCTTTATCCTGCTCAATTTGGAGCTTAATTGTTTTCTAGCTTCATTACGTCTGCTTGACATAATATGTCTAACTATTTTGAGTTGTATTAAGGTCCACAAACCCTGAGAAATCTGTCCCCAGCGAATATTTCATTGATAAAGATTTGCCACACTTCATTTGTAGCAAGTACATCTGGTAAACGGTTATTTCGTAAAGACTTTAGTTTGTATCTACCTAGAAAAATATAATATTTTCAACATCTTGAAAAGAAATTTGCTTAAACCTGCATCTTCCCTCCAGTCATATGAGTAGATATTTTAATCATTCACGTCAAATTTTGTTCCTATCAAAACTAGAAATAATCCCAACAAAGCCACCTCGACCAACACGTCCGCCTCGTCCTACGTTTCCTCCACGACCTACTAGGGGACCACGCCCTACCAGGGGACCAAGGCCTACCCTAACGCCGTTTGAACCGACGACCGACTTTGGCTTCAGTACATCTGATTTCATGGTGTCTACCACTGATGAGCCGACTCCAAGAGATCCATGCTCCTCCAGACCCTGTGCTTGGGATCCAAACACCGTCTGTGTTTCTAGAGGTGACATGTTCATGTGTCGATGCCAGCCAGGATTTTCTAGGAACCCCGATGATATTTGCATTTGTAAGTTTTTTCTAACGTTTTATCAGTATCACGAGAAACACTTATAATAAAAATAAATAAATAAAAAAAGAAGAGCTCATGAATGGCCATGTCTTTCTTTGGAAATTAAATTAGTGTGCTCCTGATCACGGATTTAGAGAATACTTTCTTCACAGATCCGTAAAAATGCTGTGTTACTCCATTATATTTCAAAACGAAATCATACAAATCCTTAAACTTTGTCAAGTGGGAAATGCATATCCTTTGATCCATAAAAGATATGACCATCTGCTTGAAGTTCACCGAGTGTTTGCACGTTACTTTTTGGTCACACAGTAATCCAGCAGTTTACAGGAGCAATTCGTATTACCGAGACCAATGGAAGACCAGCCTTGTTCACGGATGATCTACGTGACAGGAGATCGCCAGGTTTCCGCTCTCTGGCTGTTGAAGTGGAGAACACGGTATGTATTTTGGGTCGTTTTCTGCATTCTTTCAGAAAATATGTCAATGACTGTGGTATAGTACCGGTAGTAAGATATTTGATTTCGAATAATTGTTTGCATATTATTTGTTCCTTTGTCAATGGCTTGTGAGACGATAGTGATACATCAAGATCTGAATATGTATGCCATACACATCTCATAAGTAACTTTGTCCAATATTGTTCCCTTATATAGCTGGACATAGTTTACAAGAGGAGCTCGCTCAGCAACTTGTACTTGGCATCCGAAATTGACAGCTTTGCAAACGGTTCAATCCTTGTTGACTACACCGTTCTCTTCAGTAACGACGATATGATAACAACACCGATGATTAATTCGTCTGCAGTTACTAATGCATTCAGGGAATCACTAAGAACGGCAGTGGAGATGGGAGCTATCAACATCACAGTTGATGAATCTTCTGTTCGTGTCACTGGTGAGAACGACTGTTGTTTTCATTTTAGAAGTTTGATCGTTGAAGTGTTCTGCATTTTAGCCATTGAAGAATATGTCTTCACAATCATGTCTAAAGAAATTTTCAGTGACGTCTTTAGTCCATGAGTACTCAAGTGGGTGATCTGACAGTCGCTCTGGCGACAAAACAACCTTCGATTATTGGCACATCAGACTACAACATACTGTTGATGCAGTGGGGTTCTTCTTTTTTTTTTTTTCTTCTTTAGATGTGGATGAATGTGTATCATCTGAAGACAATAACTGTGATGACAATGCTGTCTGCATCAACACCGAAGGATCGTTCACCTGCCGCTGTAACCTAGGTTTCATTGACCAGTCTCCAAACATCGGTGATCAACCTGGCAGAAATTGTTCTCGTAAGTACGATTATTGTATCGAATACTTATGAAGATCTGAACAAAGTATAGATGATGATCTTCAGTCAGAAAGATAATATCAGCCTTTTGCATTTTCACTAAGCAACAACGTCAAAAATATCTCTGAGGACGATGTTGTTAGCTCTCTGATTATTTAGAATGGATATTTACAGGCCTGAGCGTGTGGTAATTTTGGAATTACTGTTTAAAAATAAAATGATCTTGAACAAAACTATACCTATTCGTTCAGTGATTTAAAATGTAATTATATTATTTTTTCCTATATGTAGGAAATATGATGTCACCGCGTCCTACACGTCCTCCTCGTCCCACCAGAAGACCACAGCCAACACTTTCGCCAAGAGAACAAACAACTGCCTTCCAATTTACAACATTGGACATGTTTGAGGAAACAACGTTTTCAGAAGATGTAACAACGCAAGAGCAGACAACTAGGAGTGATTCTACAACCAAGCCAAGACGACCTGTTACAGAGCGGCCTGGGGAAGCTACCACAGATGGCATCGACATTGTAACTACTCGAGAATCGAGAGAAACTACATTGTTTGATGTTCAGACAACAAGAGCAACCGAGCGACCAAGAATTAGTACGGAATCTCCGCGGGCAAGTACGAAGTCACAGGCTCAGTCAACAGAAGCAACAACTGTGGGAAAAGATTCAACGACAATAGAGGTGAAGAAAATGAAAACAACGGACAGTATCATATTGGAAACAAGTACATCAGCAACTACAGACACTAGGGAAACAACCCAAAACCGTAAAGCCACTACACAATCCGTGCAAACAACAAAGATGACAACGGAAGAGAAAATGGAGAGGCAAACGACAGAACAGCTATTCCAGACGACCGATGATAAAAATATTGCTACAACACCAGCTGGAAAACAAAGCACACAGAACGCCAGGGTCACAACCCAACCAGAATTCACAACCAAAGTTGCTACAACTGAAGATATCCAAACAACACCTCATGCTGCTACAACGGAGAGACGACTGCCAACAACTATTGAGAGGACAATCAAGGCAGCAACTACCGTTGCCGCCACGGAAGTCGCGACAACTGAGTCAACTCAGACCAATGCCACGACGAGTGCTACCACATTCGAAGCTACCACTCCAGCTCAGACGGAAGTGGCCACAACGCCTGTAGATCAATGCTCTTCTGATCCTTGTGCTTCAGATGCCAATACCGATTGCATTACGTCGGGTGATTCGTTCAGTTGTGAATGTCAAGCAGGATACACCAGGGACACCAATAACACATGCATATGTAATTCATTGATCTCTTTATAATTAATTTTTTTACATGAGTACATTTAATCCCAAAATATATATCTACAGTAGCGCCTTTATCTGGCAATTTCACACTCGGCTCAGCAAAGTACACAGGCTAAGTAAACAGTCTTTAAACAAATAAAACAAAAAGACATGTCAGCCAGTTGCAAAACATGTCCTCTATCAAATGAAATAATACCTTTTAAAAGTTTTGTGATCAGTTCAAGTTACAACGAAATGAAATGAAATGAAACTATTCACAGATATAAGATTCTTTGATATTATTTTAGCATGTCCAATAGTTTTGAAATTTAATTATCAGCCTTCATATTCGTGTAATAGATACACTTTATACAGTATTTTGAGTCACTTGCTTTCATAAGTGAATTCTCAGGAACATAGTTAAGAAAACCTAATATCCTCTAGTAATATTTGGGATGAACCAGAAAAGATGTCCTGTAATTAAACATGCGATAAAATACAGCTGTCATTAATTTCCTATCTGTTATCTAACAGCGATCCAGCAGTTTACAGCCATGATTAGAATCACTGAGGTGAATGGAGGAACGGCCGAATATACAGAGGAATTGCAGAATACAACATCGCCTGCTTTCCAGGCTTTGGCTGCTGACGTAGAAACTACGGTGAGAAATATTGTACTTTAGGAAGGAGAGATATTAACAGTACAAAATCGAAGAATAGGTTAAAAGAAATACTGAAATGTTTCATTTTGTACAGATCAAAGTAAAACGTATACATGGAGAGAAAGCCGAGTGCAAGTCCAAAACTCTCAGTATCTCTGTACTCAATACATATATCATGTATACTGTGTAAAATAGGGGATTTGATGTTTTTCGTACATATATTAATACCATTCTTTCACATCCCAGGCTTATAATGAAACAGTTACCAGGTATACAACCTTTCATAAAAGGACTAATCATGAAGACACAAGGTAGATAACTCTTCTCCTGGTCATATAGTGCCCTTTGGTCTTGTTGCCTTGAACAAATTATTGATGCTTTCTTATCCCTGCCAGATTCGTGGTCTTTGTCAACCTGCCTCCTTCATGACCACCAATTAAGCCTATCTAAACATTGGGGGGGGGGGGACTTTAAAACAAATTTACTCAGGCAAAAAATTTGTACAAGAAATCATTTTCTCAAACATACCTACACAGCTGGACATGATCTATATGATGAGCGCACTGGCCGACGACTACCTGGGTGTGACCATTATCGGATTCAGCGAAGGCTCCATTGTGGTCGACTACAACGTCAACTTCAAGGACGAGGAAACGGTCGTCGTGAACGGGACAGATAATTCCACATCACCGTCGTCTACGTTCATCAACTCGACGTTGGTCATGACCGCCTTTACGGACTCGTTGATGATGGCGATCGAGATGGGAACTATCAATGTGACCATTGATGAGATGTCTATTATGGTGACAGGTAGCCATGAAACCAGAAATTCTTTCAAATTTCAGATGTGGTCCAGATTTGATAAAGTTTTATGACACTAGACCGGCAGTCAATGACACTACCAAATTGTTCTTGCTTTAGGCCTACAGTGTCCAATAATTACTCAGTCATTAGCCTTTTAAAAAAATCCTAATTGCATGTTTTAATGCTTTGAGGCTTATAGAAGAGCAATTCATAAAAAGTTTACAATTTTGGTTCTTCCACTAGTTATTTTGCTGTGTATAGATATCCATTCCCGGTTTCCATTATTCAAGTTGAACTTACATGTGAAATTTGTAAGTAGAAAGCACCCTAGTCATGCTAGTGACGTCCACTATCACTGAAAACAGTGTTTTCGAGTTAGAATATTTGTATCAAATTTGCACCACGCGTATAACGAGGCTTTTTTTTCTGATCATAATAATAAATTTCCTGCATTCCGCTTTTTGAGGATCGCTTGGAAGCCCCCCTCTCCAACCCTCCCCCACCTTCTGGGCGGGAAACTTGCAGTATTTTTGCTTGATTTTTATGTTTTCTCTTTTCCTGCCAGATCTTGACGAGTGTGCATCATCTACAGATAATAACTGTGACAAGGATGCCACTTGCACAAACACGGAGGGGTCATTCACCTGCGAATGCAATGTCGGATTCATCGACCAATCTCCGGACCTCGCAAGCAAACCAGGAAGAGTTTGTGCTGGTAAGTTTCTTAAACCCGCCGCCAAGATAAAAGTTGTACTTAATATGCTTCTTTATTCCATGGTGAACAAGTACATTAATTACACAATGCTTGCACAATTACATATCTACTATGACAATCACAAGACTTCTTATATCCTTTACTTTAGCACCAACGACACCGCCTGCTCTTACAACGAAGAATACGACGACATCGGGTGAAGCAGTCACCTCTCGAGCGGCTACGCCCACAACACCACCTCCTACGACGACTCCCACAACTCCACACCCTCCTACAACCGCGTCGACAACACCACCCCGTCCTACGACCACTCCCACAACTCCGCGCCTTCCTACAACCACGCCCACAACACCACGCCCTTCCTACTACCTTTGGTGATCCATGTTCATCCGATCCATGTGCCAGCGTGGCCCATTCAAGGTGTGTGGTGGTCGGTACGACGTACGAATGCCAATGTCGACCAGGATTTGCTCTCAATAACCAAGGCCGATGTAGACGTAAGTTTGTTCTTTGAGACCTTATTCTTTTCAAATTATGTTTGTAACTAATGTGGACTCTTGAAGGTGAATATAATCATTTCTCTCAATATATTTACAAATTTTAATGTCCATTTCAAGACAAAATTATTCTTTGATATTTTATATGTTATTTTGATACGTCTTTCACTTGAATAAAAAAATCAGTTAAGTTTAAAGACATTTTTAAAAGATATTAACGCAGAAAGTGACATACTTTCTATCATTTCTGCGTTGCACATGTGCCTTTATTATTAATAAATTTAGGTGTTCATTGTTCAATGCTAGAGACCAAAGAAGCCCTCATTTTTTCTTCCTATCATCGAAGATCCGACCATACCCAAGCTAGAAGGGTTGTCTGATTTTTGCAAGAAACCTATCTGTGACACCATCACAGTTAACGCACATTTCTGAGCAACGTTCGACTTCTAATTTTAGTTTTTATCCTCAACCATTAACTTCATTATTAAACAGCTGTCAACCAGTTCCTTGGTAGCTGCAGGATCACCCGGTTCCGAGGTGTCAAAGCAACCTTCAGCGAGGCTCTTTCCAACAGTCGTACTCAGGAGTTTGTAGCTCTGGCAGCAGATGTTAAGGAAACAGTAAGTGACGTTGACCCGATATACGTTGACCCGATATTAACCTCACTATAGACGTTGAGAAAAGAAAAAGTGAATATTGAGTAGACTTAATATTAAAAACGAGTTAGAAGCCCTCGCGACAGATATCAAGGTAAGTGTGACGAAAAGAAGTAACAGTAACGGTACACATACTTTATATGAAAATGAATGTGAAGCTTGAAGTCCCACAGCGGACCTTTGGGAAATAGTAAGAGAATGCATAGCAGGCATTATGGAGCATAAAATGACAAGGAAAGAAAATAACCATCGACATCAGCAGAGAAAAGTATCAAAATATCCGGAAACAAAAATCGACCAGCAATATTCAACAATGCCTGAAACGTTCTATTTTTCACATTTTTATGAAAAATGTGTATACAGCTTTGTTACTTGGAACCAGTTTCGGAAGTTATTACTTTTTTTATATTTCAGTAGTCTCCATTCAACTAAAGATATTTCATCCCAAATCAAGAGGTCATATCCCATGAAAATCTTACTATCATCTTCTATGACATCTTAAGGGAAAAATCGCAATATGGTTCTTTAACTGGTGGTCCTGAAAAAGTAAGTTTTGTATTTATTTTGCCAAAACAGCTGAAGGCCATCTACGAGTACAGCATCATCGCCCATCGTTACATCGACATCGTCGTCGACTCTTTCCATAATGGTTCTATCGTGGTTGACTACAGAGTGGATTTAGAGGATGATAATACGACTTTGGCGAACTCGTCGAGGGTTTCGGCAGCCTTTACGCAATCACTGGAGGAGACAGTGCAGAATGGAATAGTAGATATCACGATTGATGAGAATTCGATTATTATCAATGGTTCGTGTCCTCATAATCTCTTCTTTTCCCTTATGCTACCTATATTGATGTGATTTTACTTATCTCTTTGGAAAAAGAGGACAGAAAACTTATTTTATAATATAAACCTAATTATGATAGCATTCCTGTGCCGCCGATTCTAACAGACGCTTTTGTTCTTGTTGTAAATGTAAATAATTGCAAATATACAATTAATGTGGTTCCAGTGTTATGTTATACTGATTCTTCGACACAGGCTGGGAAGACAATTTTGCTCCGTAATGAAATTCTTTCTCATACTGAAATCCTAACTTCATACTGGCCAAATAATATACCTATTCATAATCCGAGATCTTAAACCTAACCTTAAACACAACCCCAACCCTCTCTATAGGCCTTTATATCTGGCTAAATGAAATCAAGAACAAATGTTGCCTGAGCAAATGAAGGATCACTGACTTTATTGTATGTTTGTGCGTTTGGCAGACATTTCTCGGCTTCAGAGGTATTTTTTTAGACAGTTCCTAGATTGTACCAAAGGGAGAGCTTTTACAATTCAAAGGTGTGTTTAGGAGACATTTTACTCAAGGGAAATGATTCTGACCAATATTGTCCAACTTGTCCATCTTCTCTTAAAGATTATAATGAATGTCTCTCGCCTGATGACAACGATTGTGCCGACAGTGCTGAGTGCATCAACACAGAAGGTTCTTTCACATGCAGATGTAATGATGAGCTCATTGATATATCACCAGATCCTAACAGGGAACCAGGAAGAAGTTGCAGAGGTAAGGATTCATAAGGAAATAGTTTCCAAATCCCTGGCGTAACTGTCATTATGACGTCTAAAGGAGAAAAATGCAACTATTTTTTCTACTTCAAAGTTACTAATGTTGGCAAATTACCCCCCCCCCCCCCCCCAAAAAAAGATCCTTTTTCTGTTCATATTTGATTGTTTGAAAATCCATAAGTACTATTCTCTCCCTGCAATCATATTATTATCCTGGCTCTGTTTTCATGGTGTTACGTTGTAATGGACACATGTTGGACAAGCGAAAGACTGACTTCAAGATCTAAACAATGATGTTCTCCCATTCATTTTGTAATGCAATGACTTTGTCTTTCAGAGCCTGGACCTTGTCCATCAGACCTTCCCAATACGTGTTCATCAGGAGCTGTGTGCATGGAGGATGCCATAGAGGGTTATGTCTGCCAGTGTATGAATGAGTTTCTGGATGTATCACCATTCCCATCACTACCAGGCAGGATCTGCCAAGGTATGCATCATCTATCAACACCATCATTATCGACACCACCAATGCCAACAGCACTATCTCCTTCCACAGTGTTGTCATGTTGGTGGTCACTGTATTTCGACATTAACATGATCATTTGCTGATTCCATATTCATTTGTCATCATCATCGTCGTCGTAGTCGTTGTGGTCATCATTTTGTCACCCATGTGCAGCATAATCCTAACTCTTATCATTTTGATCTCATTATAGTCAGCCTCAGTATCATTTGTTTTATCCCACCATCATCACCACCACCACCATCACCACCATCATCACCACCACCACCATCATCATCATCATCATCATCATCATCATCATCATGATCATCATCATCATCATCATGATCATCATCATCATGATCATCATCCACACCATGCGTATCCACCATCCCCATCAAAACATCCAGTCTGTCGTTATGATTTTCATGACCCAATTATAGTTATCCCAAACTTGCATCACCTTTTTTTGTTGTGATCATTAACTGTATCATTAGATGGAATAGCCTAACTGGCAATGTCACTTTAAAATTCTTGCTTTCAGAAATCTGTCCTGATGGATACTGTGAAAATGGAGGAACCTGCGTTCCTACTGCCAATGGATCTCTCTGCAAGTAAGCATTCAAATATTCAAAACATATCTGTGTATGTACAAACGGGATGAAGCCAAGGATATCAATGTACCGTGATCTAAATTTACATGATTTTTCGCACGTTCTCAATGGAAGTCTTTTTTATATATCATGAACAAAACCAGTCTATAACAAAATTGGTACAAATTGTGAATTAATGAAATAGTAAAACTGTAAGAAGTAGGAGTATTATTTTTCACTGGTTACAGACATTATTGAAATTTGATGTATGATAACATGGGTTTTATTTTGCCTTGCTACAGCTGTGCTGGTGGTTATTCAGGAGTACAATGTGAAATTGCGCCAACAGGTATGTTTATAATATTCTTAACTGTTAATTTGTGAACAGTCTGGAAATTGAAAGTGTAGTAATCAATTTTTATTATATGCAGAAAAATATTTCACTAATTATTGAATGTTAAGTTAATGTTCATCATTGTTGTTTATTTGTCCTGGACCGTTTGTTTATATTTTGTTGCCAGTTTCAACTTAGTGAATAATATTATGTGAAGCTTGTTTCCTTTTACTTCTAATTCTAGTAGGAAAATAGAATTTATAGAATTGATTTTATGATGTCCTAAGGAAGCATGTGGACTGTTGAGATACCGACAAATCAGAATTCCCAAATACGTCGATCAGTGTTACATGATATAAACTCCCTGTACTACAGATCAGTGGTGGATTTAGGGGGGAAAGGGACTTTCCGCCCAGGCCACTCACCCCCTCCCCCATCCCCAACCAGCCTGTGCCCCCTATTTTGTACATTGTGCTATCCCCCCCCCCATAAAACGTGATGACCCCCTTGTTGCTTGTCGGAGAATTTAGAAGAACAAAGAGACCTAAAATGTTTCTTTTGTTCATCAAAGAAAGTGTTATTTTCCCCTCTTAAAAAAATCTTGGTTCCGCCCTTACTATAAACAATTTTCACATTCTTTATATTTACATCAGGTCAGTTGCATGTTCTAGAGATCCTAGGCATTGCCCTAGGTTTGGTGGTCTTTGTCGTTCTGGTCGTCATCCTCGGCGTCTTCTGCTGCATGATCACCAAGCAACGATCACGCTACCAAGATCCTTCTTCCAAGCATCGTGGTGGTGGTCGTGGAAACGCACGACCTCGGTTCTTCCACGATCCGGACTGGGATCCCATCGATGAGCGCAGCGAGGACTCGTTGTCGAACGCAGCTTATGACGTGGCGGCGAGCACCAGCGCCATGATGGAGGATGATGAGAGAAGCCAGAGGATCGTAGGTGCGATGGGACAGCTACCAGAATTCGAAGTAAGTCCCTGAGCCCACCATCGATTCCTCCTCTACTTCCTTGTCCACTTTCTCTTCCTCCTTTTTCTCTTCTTCTTCTTCTTCTTCTCTTCCTTTCATCTTCCTGCTTCTCCTCTTCTCCTTCCAACTTTTCATTCTTCTCCCTTCATTTTTCATCTCTGATAATTCTTCCACTTCTTCTTCTTTTCATCTTTCTACTTGTTTTAATTATTTGTTGAAATTCAAATTTTGTAAAGAAGTAAGTCTTGATTTCTCGGTAATGTCTCGCTAATGGACTTAATCCCAGCGAGACCTAACGTTAGATGAATGCTATCAAATGTTTTCTTTCCATATAGTCTTGGTCTTGGGACAGGACCCCATGTCTTGATTTCAATGAATACTCGGCAAAATATGGACTTCGTTTCATTTCTGTTCGTCAGAAATGTCCCAAATTCGCTTCAGGTATATCATCCAAAATCAATCTAAAAAGTAGACCAGGGGAGCGTTTCATGAAAGGACTTGTCGGATGTTTTATCCGACAAAGTCTGTTTTATCCGACAGTTGCCATGCTTCTCAGCCAATCAAAATCAAGGAAAGATGTCAGATCTGACAACTTGTCAAACAACAAAAGTTGATGAAACGCTACCCAGGTCCCGGTAGCCTATGTATCAACTTCAGAGCGAACGTTGTAAAATGTAATATTTTATTTTCATTCCTGTTCAGTTGCTATAAATGTCCCGAATCGTTCAAAGTTAGTTGTTAACTTGCGAACAAAAAAAAATATAACAGGGAAGTCATTTTTAGGTAATTTTTAATAATCTTTATATGATTTATCTGCAGTCTTCGATCCATCGTATCAACAACCAGCCGGTATACTATACTCGTCACCAACCAAGGCTAATGGACATGGGTGCTACAGAGTTCAGAAGACCATACGTGGCTTCTGGTGATGAGGTAAGCTTCTTGTGATTATTTCTTCTTGCGATGCTTAAATATAGAAGAAAATCTTGAACGAAAAATAGTCCATGCACTGAATATATTTTTGAAAATGTTTATCTATAAATTGAGAAAAATATATATATTTAGAAACTGTGGTCTGGCAAATGCAAGTGCATAACCTTCAACCAAGGCGTAATAAATGAAATTGCCCAAATTTGATTTTAATGAAAGAAATATGGTTAATCATCAGGCATCAATGGAAAAAAAAATCGTCAAGCTCACATATGTTTGTTATGAAAATATTTGTTGATGTATTGTAAGTAAACTCATTTCTTGGTGATATGTATTCATTAATTAAAACAGTAAAGTAAACAAATTCATATTCTACAACGGACACCTGATAAAAGAAATGGATTTTTTTTCAGAATTGTATGAAAATGAGATGGCGATAATCTTTAGGCCATGAACAATTTTCCCCCCTAATTTCAATGTAATTCAGCTCAGCTACATGGAGTCTCGCTACGTACCCGGCCGAAATTCAACTCGAGCCTCCTCCAGCGTTACAAGAAACCCACATGCAGTAGCGCCCCCTGTCGACAGGAGTACCAAACCAAGATATTCCTCAAGTGCCCATGCTGCACCGCCTCCCCCACCACCTCCGCCAGCAGCCGCAGAGGTGCAGGCCCGATCAAGGAGACAGGAGAGGGAAGGGAAGAGTGTAAGTGTCAACCTTGTACCCATCATTGACCCGATGGGATCTCCATAAGATGATGACATATTCTTGAAACAGAAAGGACTTGGTCAGTAATATGATGTAAACACATTTATATTGTAAACTAAAACTACCAATTTTTGTATTATTTAAAAAAATTGTTTCAAACTATAGTAGAAATTTTAATCAGTTCCATAATATCAGCTGTGTATTCATTTCAAACTACTCTGATAACGACTTTGAAATGGCATTTCTATACTACTTTTTAAAAAAGATTTTCATGATCAGAATTTTCGGACTTGGTCCAGTAGCTTTACCCACTTTTAATTTTTATGAAAATCGCTTAATGGAAAAGTATGAATTTATCAGCAGTGCAGTGTACAAAATTGACAAAATTTTGAAAACCTAAACTATGAATTTACATAATGTTAATAGATCAGGCGTAATTAACCTCATTTTGGGACATATCTTATGTTGGTTTTCATTAAATTCATTTTTTCCGTCCTTCAGTCATCAGGCTAAAGTATATAGTAATGCTACATTCACACCTTTGTGTATTTGGCTTGCGTATTGCTGCGTATTGACCAAACGCAGACATAAGCAGTCATACCCAATAAAGCACAATGAAACGTGCTCTCATCGTACTCAACGTGCAGACTAGCGCATAGACCTGCGCTGGTTGCTTGCTGGTTTTAAATTTTTTTTGATTATCGCAAGCAAGCGCAAGGTCAAATCGCCCCTTTTTTTGAGCACTTGTCATTGCCTATAGCTGCATTTCTTGCACGATTTACCTCGCTTTAGCTTGTTGCTGTTTGCATGATTGTGCGCAATGTTGCGCTGTTGCTCACACACCACTCGCAGCAGCAAGAACCGCTGCGTTAGTGCTCGATATACTGCGAGTTTAGCTCTTACGCCATTTGCTTTTTATGAGCAGCATAATATGAGCTAGATACGCAATAGTGTGACTGCTCGCGTCAGATTTGCTGCGTATTGCTGGGTACGGCTGCAAATTGATAGCACAGTAATACGCAAGCCAAATACGCAAAGGTGTGAACGTAGCATAAGACACAGACTTATGTTTCTATGTATTGTTCCAATATAGTAGTACAAAGAATGAACTGATATTAGATATCAGTTCATATTTCTATTAACAACTCTAATCTTTTTATATAGAAGAGGAGAAACGATGAATGTAACCTCTCATACAGCTCAAAATATATTCATTTAGAAGTCTATTAGTTGTAATGAATGAAATATATATTATATAGTATATCAGCATTCTGTACCTGTCTTCAACGCATATGAAAAATTTATATCAACTAAAAAATTTTATGTATTCTTGATTTGTAATATATTTGGAATAATCTGTGAAATGCTCAAATTTGTGATAAATTTATTGCTAGGTTATTACAGAAGCCTATTATTGTAATTTAATACACAAGGACATGTGTCAAATATTTGATCTGATGTAGTTTGTCAGCTGGTTGACATGAATTGAGAGTCAGAATTAGAATTTTAATGTTTTAATTGTTTCAAAATAGTGTACTAACTTTATTCATATGTATGTCTTTCCATAATATTTGGTTTATATCTAATAGTTTTAAATCATTTTTCGCACTGATTTTTACATTTACAAATTTAGATCAAACAATCAGATAGTGCTCTACATTTAAAACAAGGTTTTTTGCTATAAAAATAATGAAAAACTAATCAGTCATATGTCATATGTTTAACATTACCACATTATGATTAATGCCGTTTGAATTTGCAAAAGGGGTATTAAATCCTTAAATTGTGACATTTATAATCATAATCCACCATTTCTTGTTTTTATTTGCTTATTTCACTTTTTTCTTACTTCCCTTTCTTTTTACCTTTAAAGATTCATAACTAGCCATCTTCTCATATTCCTATAATCCACTGATTATTTTGTTCTGTGTATCTTCTTTCCCTCACTCTCATTCTCCTATTGGAAATTACTCTCACAGAGTCCAATTTCAGTTTAGGAAAAAAATTCTTCTTAAAAAAAAAAATTCTTTTTCATAAGGTTCATCCTTTCTTTAAAATCCCCCCCCCCTCTCTCTCTCTCTCTCTCTCTCTCTCTCTCTCTCTCTCTCTCTCTCTCTCTCTCTCTCACACACAAAAACACACAAATAAAATTGCATATGAATTACAAAATGTGAAACCACTCAAACATGTACAAATGTCTTTTTGACAAAATTTAATGAAATTGAATGGAAAATTCCATTTAGGACACGGTATATAAACCAACCATAAATACTTAGGAAAACAATAGTACAATATTGTCCAATTTCAAGCTGAAATGCCTAGTACCCCCTTAGAATAGTTCACTGAATCTATCATAAAGGTGGTACTGCTCTGAAATGAAATCACAAACCAAACGTCTAAGTTTTCTCTCTGAATGGCTAAAAGAAACTTGAGGTCACTTTTTCCTCTAAATTCCTGGGTTTCTGAACATTAGATACCTCAGTATTTCTTTTTACCCAACTACTATGTCTATATCCATTTCATAATGTAAAAACACAGTTTTCTTAAAGTAGAAAGTTCAGCAAAGATAAGAGATTCATCTACAAAAGAGGTGGATCTTGAAAAAACTGATAAATACTCTTGGTTTTGCAGTCTCTCAATCTTTGAGTATTCCTGATTATCTGAAGTAGTCCTAAAGAGCCTTTACCCTATGGCTTTCAGGACTTCATCAGCTAAACATGAAACTGTTGATAACTACACCTGTCTTCATGTATGAAAGCTGTGCTTTCAAAGCATTCCATTGTAGAGAGGAATCATTAGGATAGTCACTAAAACAACTTAAATCATTTTTAAAAATAGCCTGATACTTTTGCAGCTTTTGACTTTATATTTTCTTCTCATGATCATCAAATTTGTCAATCAGACTGCACTTGTAAAAAAAAAGAATCATTAAGAACTATTCACATCCACCTGATTGCTTTGTAAGTTTTTCAAGAGGGAAATCATGTCAAATAGACAGGCTACTAAAATAAATCCAAATTGAGGAGAATCGAAAAGCATTTCCACACATTGAACACTTTAAAGTTATCACTAAAATGTATAAATTATGACCAAATTACAATACATACTAAACACTTATGATTATCATGATAATTATATATACCATATTTACAAACAATAGTCATCATGTCTTCTTTTTTTATCCAAAACAGGCACTTCTTAAACCAAACAAAGCGAGTTTGGCATGATACTCAAGGTAAAATGTGTTTAACTTTGTTGTCCATTGAACAAAAAAATGACTGATTCAAGAAGCTTTGCAAATCTCCGCAGCATTTAACTGAGAAACTATCCATGTTGGAAGGGCAATACCATGACTCTATCATTTTTCAGCTATGCAGTCCATTTCTTCCCCCATCTTTCTAAACTGCCTTATGATTCATTAAAATTATAATGCCCATATCTGCCAAAACAGAGAAAAATATATCATTATCCTTTCCTCACATTCAGCGTAGTCTGAATTAGGAATTTTTTTCAATATTCAACAGGCCTAAAATGGATATTTTGCATTACAGATGAAATCATACGCATCATAAATATTTCATCCAATCTGATAAAGCAAGGAATGATTTTGAGATACTGTGTTACATGGACTTTAAGAGTACATACAAAAACGGTGTAAATAACATAATATCATCTTCACTATCATTCACCTATTTCAAAAAATTAATAATGGTCATAATGTAAGCCTCAGCAGGTAAATCTCTACCCATGTCTTTCAAACTCTACAGAAATAACTTTAAAATTTTTTACAATTTTTCTACCTGGTCTATTTCAGAATAAGACCTAGAAAGGAAATAGAATTTTCTTTCATGATTAAGGATATTTCTAACATATATGCTATGAAATTTAAGCATCTGAAATGACAAGGCTTATAAAACATTCATGGCAGCCTCTATCAGTCTCAAACAAAACTCTCTTTGGTTGGTTCGTTGTGAAAGGAAACTAAGCTATTTTTAGCAAAGAAAAAATACTAAATGGATACACCAGAAATAATGATAAAAAAGTCCTTTGTCTAGTTGACTTACCCTGCTGTTTCAGATATCAACACAAGATTCATAGTTCAATATTTACAGAACAAGACCAGTCATATGTAACAAAATCATTATTACATTAGCTTTTATCATCTGAAAAACAAAAAAAAACTTTACAGTCTAGCACTTTCTGGTTTACACAAATGGATGGTAGAACTTTTTTCTTTCCAATAAAAAGTATATAGGTCACTTGACTTTCTCTGCTCACATCAAAAATTAAATAGTTTTCTTTACAATTTGTAGCAAAAAACTGCACCATGGTTGATAATGATAAAGTATCTCTACAATATAATAACTTAGCCAGATTGTTTCCTTTCTCTAGGCAAGTCTGTTGGCGGCTACTGCTAATCTGGCTTTGATGGATTACAAAGTGGTGCAAACATCTGCATAGACAATCCAATTGACTTGACATGTCCACATTAGGTGCCCAAGTGATTTGGTGGTAATAATCGTAAGATGAGGTGTGACTGTTAATGTGTCGCTCTCATAGAGACAGACCTGTGCACTGACTAGGCGTGTGAAATATGTGCAGGTACTAATGTAAAATTCATTTTTGAATAGCTATACACATTTTGATTCAGATACGTAGTTATATCCGCATATTCTCATATATGCACACCATGTCAAATCTCTTTAAACTTCATAACTCGGCCAAAGATCATTAGAAACTTAAGGTGCCGATCCATGATGAACAATCTGACAGAACTGCAGAATGTTCTGATCAGGTAGCTACTTTCTCATCAAAACATGTACAGCTCTTTTCAAATTTGAACATACCGATGTGACAAAATGTGAAGGGTGCCTTGACTTTACAGCAGACAACAAAGAAATACAATTTCAGTGTTGCTTTTGCAGGTTTACCTTTTGCAACAATCGTTACTTCAGTTTGTTAAGAATATGCAAGCTTGCCAACTTAGTGCCAAAGACTTTGTGCAATGAGATCACTAAATTTGTGCCCTCGGTGATTAAAATACACATTTGAGTAGTGCACAAAAATATTGGAAATACTTAGGAACTGGAATGGGATCATACATTTTATTAGTGCTGTTACAGTAAGATATTCGAAAGTGATCAACATAGAGGTGCCTGGTGAGCGATTTAGAACTAAAGTGGTGACCGTGTGCCTTAAAATATTCTTTCTAAAATATTACACCCAAGCACACACTGATGTTTTTTCAAAATGTATCTGCAATTTGCAAGTACTGGTCGATATATGAAAATAAACAAAATATCCAGGAGCTTTAAAAAATCTTTCTAATATTACACCAAAAAGGAATAAATAAAGAAAATATTCAATAAATATGAAAGTAGCTTTTAATCCAGATTTCCAAATTCATTTTCTTTTAAATTTCATAATTTCGTGTTTCATTATCTTGAAATTAAATAAATCATTAGAAGTTTAAGACACAAATTCAAACAACATATTTCATCAAAACATAATTTACCTACTTAATAGATATATACTACAAAGAAAGTAATTAACTGCACTCAATAGAATTCTAGAATTTTCTAATAATTCTCCAAAATCTACAGTCACATAACAGTACAATATACACAAACACTGGGAATTTGATTTTCACCAATTATATACTCATGATTACGATCCAACTTTTTCTTCAAAATATAAACATCTGAAGGAAACGATATCTTATAAACAATAATTAAATTGGTCTTCTCTCTTTCCTTAAATAAACATAATATACACATAATATAGAATTGCTAGGCTAGAATGACTACCGGTATCTCTCACTCTCTCTCTTTCATGCACCGTGTGATTTAGAGGATTTATGGTTACCATGGTAACTGCATCACTGGAATACCAACTGGGGTTGCATTGACGGTGAGAGCTGATGGGTAGTCATTTCTATTCTCTTGGGCTGCAATGAAATAAGCAAACAAATAAAATTAGTAAAAGTGAGTGTGTAAGATTAGATGATTAGATGATTTCATTTCATAAAATTCATTTGTCAAATAATATATATTCTAAAGCATCAAAAGATGGCTGTATGATGAATTTAATGAAAACTGACAGGATAATCTATGGAATATGCTAAAGCTGTGATTACAAACAAAAAATATTTCACGGACTGAAGCTTTGGTCTTATGGCATTCCAGCAACTAATTTGGAAGATTTGAAAGCTCAATAATTCAAAAGACAAAAGGTCACTAAGACCATTAGACCATACCTGCCAACCCTGACAGCCAAGAAATAGGAACTAATCATTAAGAAATCTTCAAAAATAGAAGCATTCCTAAATTTCCTATTCAATAATACAGACAAATTTGTACAGAAATAGGAACACACAGGTTAAAATGGCAATTTTCTTTTCCCCAAAAAACGAATATTCCTACTTAATAGGAACAGTTGGCAGGTATGTTAGACTAAACAATTAAAAGAAAAACACAAAATAATGATGGTCCTGTGAGTCTTTAATAAAGTGAACTGTAGCCACTTGACACAGAGAAAATAATCTGACAATTACATTTGTTATAAAAACTGAAAAGCTATCAAAATAATTTCATATGAATCATAATTGAGAATTACCAATGATTTGGGTTAGTAAGCAAATAATCACCGTTGGTGAAGGTGAAGAGGCAAACTATCACTTACGAGGCAATCTGGATGTAGCTATCTTTCCGAAGCGAAGCTGAGGAAAGATAGCGTGTACAGCCAGATCGCCGAGGAAGTGATAGTTTGCCTCTTCACCTGAAACCAAAAGGTGATTATTTGCTTTATATTCCACATCTGAAACCATTCCACTATTCCACTACATAAAAAGGAAATAACATTATATTTCCCTACAATAAAGGAAAGTTTAATATAAAAACAGAGTTAAGAAGTTTCGACAACTGCCTAGCGTATAACCTTCTTAGCTCTACTACATTAGCTCCACTACATAAAAAGGAAATAACATTTTATTTCCCTACAATAAAGGAAAGTTTAATATAAAAACAGAGTTAAGAAGTTTCGACAACTGCCTAGCGTATAACCTTCTTAGCTCTAACGCGTATCTTGTGAACATGTAATACGCACGGGCGACTAAGCTTGCTTTGCCTCTAGCTAGGTATTGTGATGTCACAAAGGTACAAAACTTGTAATTGCAGCGTGCGCTGCTGCGATGGCCTGTATAAGCGTGTACGGTTTGGTTTGCGCAAGCAGAGAATTATGTTGGCAAAAATTGTTGGCAGATTCATCACAGGGGTCACGCACTTTTATGCGTACCCCAAAATATTGATAACGCGTTGTGAATGTACGGGCTGAAGTGATATGCGAAACACAAAAACTGCCAACACTTAGGGGTCACGAACTTTTATTTCGCGCCAAGGGGTCACTAACTTCTATTTCGCGCGTACCCCAAAATATTCATAACGCATTGTGAATGTATGGGCTGAAGTGATCAGCTAAACACAAACCCTGCCAACACTAAGGGGTCACAAACTTTTCTTATCGGGTGGTGATTGATGGCAAAACTACACTTTATCACATGATTTCACTACGGCAACATCCTTAGTATGTGGAATATAATAGCAATTAGGTATGAATAAGCTTACAAGAAATTCCTTTAACAATGCTCTGCCACTTTCCTTGAATATATTGCTCTTAACAGATCAGGGGGGGTGTAACATAAAACATACAATCAATCTTACAATTGATATCAATCGTAAGTCTATGGCAAACCATGTACTAAAGAGATACAATTGATTGTAAGATTGATTGTATCTCTTTATGTTACACCCCCCAGGGCTCATGAATTTAACACTGTCATTAGATATGCTAAATTCCAAGGTGTTAACTGTAACATATGTGACAAAATTGCTTGGACTTGCTAAGAAACATTTGTCAGGTCATTCTGACACCCTGGTAAGGACCATCGCAGCGGTGAAAGGGCAAAATTGTATTGTGGACCTCACCTCACCCATATTTGCCTTGGCAAACTCTACTCGAAGGCCACCGCGGTCGCTAGACTTCAGCATCAGCCCCTGAAGGTGGGCTAGGGCTTGCATAGCAAACCCTACATTCTGTAAGAAGTCAAGAAAACAGATAGAGAAGTGTTAGATTGATCAGCATTACAGATTGTAAAATGGGCTCTACAAAGATGTGACATTATCCAAACTGATGGCAACTTGACTTGAGTCTGATATCAATACAACTCCGTATATACCAGAGGTAGGCGATTGCAAGTTTGCAGATGATTTTTTGATCAGTCACAACTCTTCCCAAGTCGGATTCAAGATTACATCAGAGACTGAAAATTGATCGTTGCAATACCTTAAACAAACAAACAAAAAATACAGTTTAAAAAAAACTCTAAAAACCTTTTACTACTTCGAAATTGCTATTATACCATCCAGAGGTTAAAACACTGGAACATCACAATTTTCTGCATGATATATCTCCTTCATTCCTAATATTCTGGATGTAATGCCTTGAATTCAATGAAAATATCAGCAGAGTGCTCTGAAAAACTTTCTTTGGTGAACACTTCAAATGTAATCATTATTTCACATGTGAAGTAAGGTTATGGCCATCTTTTCTAGCTCCTTATTACTAAATAAATACAAAGCAAGAACTAGCATAGAAGTTCCACATAACAGAACAGACAAAATTTTATGAAAATTGCAGCTGCTTCTTAGCTGTTAGAATTAACATCTTCAAACATTCAAATGACTCATCCATCCATAAGCTTTGTAACCCTCTCTCCTGTTTACAATCACAACCGCTACTTGATGATAGGCCAAGCTCCTTGCTCAAAGAGTATTCAGAAACAAAGCAGTTTTATGACTCCTTAAAAATTCCATATCAGACTTGTTTTATGATTGTTATAGGTCATATTTATTTTGACCACACTTGTCATTTGGTAGAGTTGCATGTAAAAAAAGTAATGGATATAAGCAGGATATCAAAGGCCATTAACGCTATTTTCATACTGATTATCATTAATTCTAATTTACCTGGAATTCCACAAAACAGCATGGAGCACCTCCTTTGTTGTGCATGCGTAGTCGGTTAAAACCTGGGAGGCTGCGAGTGAAAAACAAAACAATCAAAACAATTTGAAATAATCTGATCATTGCTACACAGCAGGAACTAATCAAGATATACATTCCAGAAATTTTGAGAGGACAAATGGGGTAAATGGCACGATTATACTTTTATGAGACTGAATTAAATATAGAATAACAGATATCAATTTAACAGGAATAGGATATACTTTAGTACAGTGAAAAAACATGTCACTGATCAAAGCTCTGTGATGACAATTTACAGAGAAAGAAACATATGGAAAAGAAAAATGTTAAATTTCTGGCAGAGGTAAGCTGCCTGCAAGAACAGTCATGTATCTCACTGGCAGTAATGGCTTTAATTTGGGACAGAGATGAAAAAACCTTCCTGTGGAAAGATAAGGAAAAATGGGCATGCTTGATATGATTTATGAGGCCTGATTTTAAAAAAATTCTAACAGATTCATTCCAATTATATCTGATGGTTTAGATCCTTGCAAAAAAAAAAATGAATGTGATTCTAAAGTGAAAAAAATACAAGTGAACTGTGTGCTACGTGGATCAAAGTTTTTAAAAAGGCTCCAATTTGTTAAACTTACCAAGCACTCAATAAACTCATTCCTCAGTTAGGAATTGAGGCAGAAAAAAACTGCTCGAATGGTTGTGTGCTTATGATCTAATGATTGTGAATGATACCTATGCAAATCTTAGGATGAATTCAACAAGGTTTGTGAGGTGATTGTAAAATGACAGAAAGCAGTAACATTCAGATTGTTACAAACTGCTAATGAAGGGGAAAATAGGGCAATGAATTCAGATGCAAACTGATATGAAATCTCAAGATTTTTGGTTCCACTTAAGTGTCACCAAGAGTCAGATGAGGTTTACATTGTTTCAAGTCATTTATGAAACAATTTTTTTTTTCGTTTTGTTCTCTTTCGAAAGGAATCTGTCCTTTTGTCTCTAATCCATATTCTAATGATTCTCCGCAATGTGTCCAATTTGGCACCAGTCCTTTGTCCATTCTTTTATCCAAAAATTGTTTGAAATCCTTTGGTATGGCCTAGGGCTAAAGGTTCTTTCCAGTATTCACTATACTATTAGTCAATAGGCCAGCCAGAGAGATTTTCTTTTTTGAAAGAAGTATAATGGATGAAAGACTTGCACCATATGGGAAACATGGCACTGAATGCTTTATTAACACTATTTGCACAAGTTTGCTTTAAGGATCTTTGAATCACAGCCCCCATATCTTCATCATAGGTTCGCCTTTACATCAATGTATGTACCAAGAGAGGTAGAAGTTCAAAAGAAAAAAGTCCAGAGAGAAATTGAAGGAAAACTGTGTCTCGTTTGTCGAGAGAGAGAGAATAACTCACCACCTAAGTGTGTCGCGTAACTCCTGCTCGGAGGTGTTAGTCCCCAGGTTGGCCAAAAAAAGCGTTGAGCAGGCGGCCCCCGAGTTGGCCATGGCCACCATGGTGGCGGCGTTGGCCATACTGATGGGGATGGTTTGTTGGTGGGGGAGGGGGGTGTGTGGCGTGGGGGTATGTGCGACGGCCTGAGGGGTGTGGTGTGGCTGCATTGGTAGGTGGTCAACAATCAACATGACAAGAGAAGGGGGGGGCATCCATGAGATATGGGGCAGGAGGGGGAGGAAATAAAAATATAAAGAATGTAAATCAGTCCCCAGTTGATGCAAGTGTGATTTTAAACAGACAGGCAAGAAATTGTGATTGCTAGCAGTACTATTCCAAGAATGGTTTGCTTTATGAGGACTATTAATCTGGAATACAAACATCACTCTTCATTTTTTTTTTTCGTTGTTGCTTTGTTGCTGATCATGTTTGAAAAGCACATATAATATCTAATAGAGTATTAAATAGGGAAAAGTCATACCCCTTTCAGTCAAGATATCATCTACATGGATTATTCATATCGCAATTTTACATTACAAGAAGGATATCACAGTTTCAAACTTCCAAACACATTCTAACTACATAAAACTTGATCCACTCAATACGGCTATCACAGAAATTTTATATGCCTCGTAACAAACAGCAAGTTTGGTAAGCTAGTAATATGAAAGATGTGGGCACTAATGAAGAATCTGGCACGATTATTAAAACCATTCTCAAAACAGAGAATAGTTTTGTATTTCCCTGTCATTATATTTTTTTATAAAACTGTTTAAAACTTAAGGTGTTGTTTCTCTTTAAACTTATTGTCTTCATTTTACACATCTGTGTATATGAGAGTATAGATGTTGAAGACAGAAAACGGGTATCATTTTTTTTTCCTTTAAAACTTGTAGTTAGTGAAGCCTGAGATCTTGTAGGATAGTTATGTGTAATATGCATGAATGATAGTATAAAAATAATTCAAAGTTAAATGTGTATTTCATTACTAATTGGAAGAGAATTATTGAGCTTTTATGGATCTAATTAATGTTTTCTCTACAGGTGTTTTTTTTTGTGTTTTTTATACAACTAATAACTCAATATACACACATGATAACAGACTTTGTCATAATGGGTGATAAAGAGTGTCGAGTAGACGATAAAAAGCCAACTTATATGTACAGAGGCGCCAGCCATAAAAGCCTTCCTTCTAAACTGTAATTACAAATAATCATAAACCTAATCCAGTCTATCCTTGAAATATATCTCAAGTTATCATCAGTAGCAAATCTATGTATAACTTCGAAGTCTGGCAAGTCGTAAATAAAGTAGCTTTCAAAAGGTCATTTATGGACCCCATGTATCACATGTGAAAACTTAACTCAGCAACCTTGCAAATAAATGTGTTCCATTTTATAGGGAATTATGATATCGGTTTAAGAAATTCAAAAGCTACAAATATTGATTGAAAGGGTAGGAACATAGAAGCATTTAATTTCATGGGTTTCATGATCTAAAGTAGATGCTGACGTACTGTGAATAGGCCAGAAAAATGAAAGAGAAAATTGCCAAAATGTGAATTTACCGAAGATATAGTTCTACTCAAGGTAATTCTATCAGCATTTTTGTGCCAGAAATATTGTTGGTTGCAAGTAGATGCGTGTGCTCGAAATTTCATTGGATGCAAGATTTGAGAATTGAAATCTTTTGAAAGTGCGTTCAAAGGTCAAGTGCACTCGGTTTGTTTGTGTGCTTTGAGAATATCACATGCTCTGTTCACACAATCTAGAAATGTCAAAATGCCATGGTGTGCAAAGTTGGATGCTTCAAAACAACTGGTCTAAACACAGCAAATCAGTGAAACTTGCATACATAGGACAACTGCTACACATGAACTAGGAAAAAATGGATCTTTTACTTGAGCTTTATCCTATCATAAAAAAAAAAACACTTGTACATATTATACAGGCATCTAAGTCATGCCTCAACTTTTGAATTACAATTCCTTGTTTTAAGGTAGAAACAGAATGTGGATACCGAAGATGACAGTTTATTCTTATTAAGATACTTTACTCATCACAAACTAGTGTCTTATAACAGATAACTTTGATGAAGTGTTATTGCAGAGCATATTTGTTGATTGCCTGTGTTGTAACAGTGGTTGTCGTTGTTTGTGATGGCTTTCACAATAGGTGCAACAATGACATTGGTGTAACTTTGTAACTAGTTCCCCTCTTTAAAAACAATTGTCAATATTCATTAGACAGAGCAATTCAAGAACCAATTCCCATACTACAGTGTTTTTACTCTCTTCTAAGATCCAAAAACGAATTAATACTAGTAATTAATCATTTTGTACAACATTAAAGAGATCCACTTCCCTTTGTTTTGGCTGCATACAAAAACATATACTGCCAAATGGCTGCCTTTTTAGGAAAATGTCAAATTTAGTTTTTGCAGGGCTATACTAAATAATTGGTAAATTTGAAAGTCAATGCATACACTATAAATTTACAAGTGATCATCCTGAATTACACTGCCATAGATTTACCCTAAAAATATTGATTGACAAGTGAAGATCTTAAACTAAACATAACTGCACTCAGTGAGTGTGTGTGTTGGCATGGGGTTGACTGTGTGCCTGAGTAATGTTTCTTGTGATGACTTAAAACAGCTTCTGCCTTATTGTAATTTTTTTCCTCTAAAAATCTAATCTTCTTTTCCAAAAACAGTCATTGTAAATATGAGAGGTAGAAATACAATATACCACAAAATATATAGAACTTGTTCATTGCAGTCATGTTTTCTAAATGTGCAAATGTTTTCACGTTTCACCATTTACCCAAATGAGTGTACGCCAAGATGATTTAATGCCTTGCGTCAAGGTTTTAAACCCCTAATACAATACCCTTTCCCATCCTTCATTATTAAAGGACCAATAACTACCAGAAATCATTTCAATGTCTCTTCTAGACAAATATTACATTCTAATTCTATGTTACATCAACAAGAGGAATAAGCATTCTTTATTAAATTTGTTTATCAAAGAGAGAAGCTGTCAGCAAAGAGAAGAGGACAAATCAAGGTCTGTGATGTGGAAGCCTTTGCTGCTGGTTTCTTACCAAGACATAGGCAAGTCTTGCCCCATCCGTGACAGGTAGCTGCGCATGGATGGCTGGTTGGCCCAATACGGGATGGTGTACCCCTCCGGTTGAAGGCGTTAAATCTGTGTATGATAAGCTGAAATAAATAACAAAAAAACATGTATGATTAGAAACAGTGAAGTGAAGTGTATTACAATGACTTCAATGTAAAAATAATTACAAGTATGTTCTTCATATAACTAACATTTTGTAAAGGAATGATTGTGTAAAAGTGAAATGACTATTAAAGTAGCAGTGAATGAGGGCATTATATCATAATAATTACTTTTATTTAATAAGAAACAATTTTTCCTCACCAATGGTGTATGAAGAACACCTTTTCTTTCATGATAAACCACAGAAAAATATTACAAATTTATATACTTTAGAAGGTATAAAGATAACAATTTCTGTAAAAATGCTATACATTTCATACTTTCAAAATATGTTTTATACATTTCATGAACTGCCAAATCTAAAAAATTACAAACTGCAGGAATTACATAAAACTCCCCTTCAACCGTCATCATTTCACAATATTGCAAAACACTGATCCAAAGACACATTGCTGTATTACATCACATAAAAGGTGTTCTTATGTACAGGGTCACTTTCTCAAAGTTCTAAACTGTCCATCATAATCAATTCCTACAACATGACTTATTGCTAAGGAGATCTCCCAATTCTCATTCATAATTTCAACTAACTCTAAAAAGTACAACACAGTGTATGTTTGATATCAAAGCGTACGAGAGGAAAACATGTATAATTTCAAACTGGGGATTCACTAAAAGAATTGTCCATTTTACTGGTCTTTTCACACGATGCTGATTTGTCTCTAACAGCATGAAAACAACTTTAACTGAATTTGCCCCTAGACAGTCATTTTGAATAAAGCATTTTTCTTTGGGTCAGTGCCTCTTGGTCTCCTGCTTATTATCTCTCTTCATCAGTTGGACTCTGAACGACTTCACTTTGAAGCATCGCCAGCCAGCAAAGACTGCATTACGTGCTTCTATAAACAACTTTAAATTTGCGAAGCTCGACTAATCTGCTGACAGCGATCAGGGCCAGAAATCTGCTCACTTTGACACTAATGTGAGTACTTGGTCTCGCATTCAATTTGTATCAATGGGAGTCATGCCAGATAGGTGTTAGGGAGCAAGGTGATTGGTGGGAGAGTGATGGATAGAGAAAAGGAAGTGGAGAGAGAGAATGATGAAGGGATAGATTGAAGAAGGAAAATCAACTGAATCATCAAAAATTAAATTTGAGCTTAGCAAGTCAGCAAAAGGGATGACAGAATACTCTAAAGAAGTAAAAAGTCAAAGAAAGAGAGGATTGTACAAGAAAGAGGGAGACAGAAACATGGAGAGATAAGAGAGAGGGAATAGGATATTGATAGAGTAAAATAAAACTGAAAGAGAGAAAAGGTGAAGAAGAGAGAGGGATGGGGGAAGAGGGAGAGGAGGGGAGGGTAGGAGGGTGGTCTGAAAGACACATGAGCTAATGAACCCCAAGTAAGATCTAATTTTGATTACTTTCTAAGGTATTTAAAGGGTAAAATACAGCTGAATGGTGATCAAAATTTAGCAAATTGTTAAAAAACTAAATTTCATCCTACTTCTTCAAATACTCCCCATATCTGTTTTCAACTCTCTATATTTGGATTTATATCTTTGAGACTGAATTTAAATTTGATTTAAGGGATACCAGTGACTGACCAAATGAAATCTATTAGAGGGTATCAGTGAGGGGGTAGTTTTTACAGAGGTACAGGTGTCACCAATTGCCCTCTCACTTTAAATATGCCATGGGGTAGTAAAACATTTTAGCAAAGGGGCCACCATAAAAAAGGCCATCCATCTCATATGTTAAGTATTCTAATTTGTGGATTTGCAAAAGGGCATTTATCTAGCATTTCCACATGAGATCATGGCTCATAAACATGTCCGATTTAAAGCAAAAGCATATGTGAACTATGATTTGTTATCCCAAATTAAACAATAAACACTGACCACTGAGACATCCATTTACACAGATGAGGATATAAACATCTTATAGTCAGTCCATCATAAAGTGATTACACAATGGTAAAAAAAAAATGTGATATATAAACGAGAATAGAATTCTAAGAAAAATTACATTAAAAATATGACGATTTTCAATAGAAATCAATGCATTTTGGCTAATTTTCTCAGAAAAAGGTCAAGAGCTGACCAAAAAATTTGAGTATGAGGTATGACGTCAAAGTGGGTACCCAGCTTCGTGCATTGCAGTTGTGCTGCGCGCTAGACTGTACTTGATGTATTATACCTTGGGCGCATTTTGCTAGAAGTGCGCGACAAGGTACCCACTTTGACGTCATTTTGATGTAAAAGTGGGTACCCAGATGAAACTGGGTCACAGCTGAGGGCTCAAAAATATCCTGAAATCTTACCATATTTGGGGGTGTCCTTGGCAACATGACTTTTTAAAAAACTTTAGGCAGATGATTTTCTGCTAATAAAATCATGCTCTTTTAAATGAGCTAACATTGTTTCAGCATTGGGTACCCCCTTTAAGCCCACCAAACACTGTACACACTTTACAATTTGTCTGCAATCCGATTTTGAAAAAATTGTTATAGCATTTGATATGAACATTCAAACATGTAAATTCTTCAAAGTTTCGAATGGTCGTATGAATACTAAAAATCGAAATTCCAAGCTATTACAAGCCTCCTTGTAGGAATAAAAGTGAACTCAATTCCCAATCGTAGTGACATCACAAAAATCTTGCTACAATTTCAAGCTGATTTGGCCTCTACTCTAACCAAAAGGTCTGCAATTTACCAAAATTTCGATTTTGGTAGTCCTATCATTATTCCGAACTTCAAATACCGGTAAGATAATTTCACTTGTTCAAACTTTCATATTTAATGCAAATTGCCATTTGTTAAAAAATCAGATTGCAGTCAGATCGTATAGTGTGCAGTGGGCTCTATGCACATGTAGAAAGACAACACTGTTGATATAGGTGGCTGTTTAATTGGCCGATGTACAGCGATGAAGTGTTCAATTTCATCCGAATTCAAGAAACAACTGCAAGGACACTACTACCCTGCATGGGTGACATTTCAATTTTACTAGCCATCACAGGAGGACCGTCCGCTTGAGATAACAAACATACAAATTCAAGATGCTACAAAGTGAGTGTAATGGTTTCCGTTCAGCGGTCAGCTTCGTTGCACTTGATGTGTGCGGAGAAGACAAGAGAAGAAGAGACAGATACCTCGTGATTTAGGGCTCTTCTTGGCAGGCAGTCGCAACCACTGTCTCATTAGAATTGAGATATGGCAGTGTAGTGCAAGGCAGTTCACACTTTCAAGTTCAGGTACCTCTTATGGTTTAGAGTAGTATTAATACAATCTTTAGGAAAGGGAATGCATGGACATTTGAGAGGTAATATCCAGTTCTGGTAAGAAGAAAATCACCATTTACACCATTCGAAACCAGATCTTACAAAATATTTTGCTTAAATGTAATTTAGAATTCAGCTGCTGAGGTAACATAAAGAAAGAAAGTGATGTGAAAAATGCAGAGAGAATGCAAAATGCATATTGTTGTCTCTGTTGTTTGTTTTCTGGAAGCATCTTTTCACACCGTTCTGTATCACCAAGCTATCGTAATCAATTTAAATGTTCTGTCATTCCTAAGCAATTAGCAATACAAACTCAAAATTTTGGAACTTGGTAGAAAATATGACACCAAGCTTTTCCAAAGTTCTTGCTCTTCACCACAGTTTTTGCCCCCTTCCAAAAAATTGTTCTGATTATCAAAACATCCAAACATCACACCTGATTAAACAGCACTAATAGTATTTAAGCTTCAAGCCTTAGTTCAACACTTCTTCAAAGGGGGAGCATAGTGAGTTTTCAAGGACTGGCATGCAATAGGCCCATGAATGAAATTTCAATCATAGAATCCCTGTCAGTTTCAAGCAAGGCTTAATACCAGGATCCAAGACTACCTTTAAAACGAGGTATATGTTGCATGTTATGATAGATAACAGCTTAGGTGATCCTTTTGATGACAGCTTCCCACAACAACCAAGTATGTGTACACGACAAATCACGGAGCATTCATGTGCTCAAGAATTCCTGTGATGCCGTTTACTTCAGCATCGCTGCATGACTAAACTCTCTGAAATCCTACAATAAACAATAATGCCTCTGTTTAAAGCCAGAAGGGAAGTGAAATAATTTACACAGACTTAATGCCCTTTTGGCTCTAACCAGACAATGTCCACATCACAAATCATGAGCATTCATGTGCTGGCAAATTCTTGTGATGTCATCTACTTCAGATTTATTGCATGGCTTACAGTCTCTGGAATTCTATAATAAACATCTTTACATCCATTGAGAGCCAGAAGGATGTTAGTTACTGTCAACTGAAAACAGTTTAGAATATATGAAGGTCTAAATAAATCAGCTCCGTCTCCTCAGATTGGCACCATCTATTCCTGTCTTTCATTTTTTATAGTTCAAAACTAACTGAAATGTATATTAATTGAACCAATATAAGAAATTAGGATTATAATTTCTATTCTGCACTGCCAATCTAAATGAAAACTTTGATGCTTATTTCCAGTCCAATTTCAATTCTTATTCCTAAATAAGAGAATTTACTCTAACACAAATGGACTCATTTGTTCTTCTGTGATCATTGCTCTTTGGGGTCTTGTATTATCAGCCGTCTATAGTATTCTGGATAAAATATAATGATACACAATATGTCTTGTTCACCAAGGGTAGCCTCTCCAGTACGTATTGTTCTCCCAGAGGGCCCTCCATTCATATTATTACCCCAGCTTTAGCATGCCAACCGTAGCAGTTACTGCATTCAAGGAATAAATCCCACCATGTACCACTACACCTGAGTCTATAGTGTGGCAAATGCAGATTAATTGCCAAAGGACATTAGGTAAGGCTTCTTTTCATAAATCAGAGCCCAATTTGACTGCAGCCTACATGTAGAGCGGGATTCCCGTTCAGCGTCTTTTCCCTTCTAATCCTCCCATTTCTGTGTAGACAAAACAACGGGGGATCGCGAAAGACGATAAAACCAATGGAAGCAACTTTTGATAAGCTACCTAACACTGAACTGCTGTGGATAAAGGGTAAATGAGTTGAGGCCCTATACTGAACCTTCAGCATATGACTGAAGAGATTCTGACTTACGGATGATGTGCCCATGTCTCAGGTGCACCAGGTAGAAAAACGGTTCCCAGATCATCTAAAGGAGAAAAGGAAACAGAATTACACTTGTAAAATCTACAACATCAAATTTGATTTCACTAATCTCTTTAAGTTTCTAACAAAAAAGATTTTCTGTATTGATACTTTCAAGATAAAAAGAGAGATAAATCATTGTTGCATGAACAATATGAACATAAAAAGAATAATATTTTCAAGATAAAAAGACTGATTATTCAGTATGAACATGGAGATAATCATATTTTCATGATAAAGAGAAAGATAAATCGCATGTTGAATCAATTAAACATTTTTTCCATCTTTATTCCTAGGTATGATTTTCACCAATGGAATATACTGCATCATCATAGTTTCCAAGTTCAAATAACTTATGCAATATTGGCTAATGGTGTTTAAAATGGGAAATCATTTCAAAGGACTCAAACCAGATTCAGGAGGGGTTTTATGTATGTACATAAATTTGTGTGTGAATAATACATATCAATTTCATTAATTCCATCGAAATCAACTGATCAATCAAAATGATCTTTCTATTTATTCTAAATTTTAATAGATCATTTGGTGGCCATGAATAAGAAATTCCAAGTGTCCATACAAATATAAAAAAAGAAGAAATTCCAAGAGTACTTACAAGGATCTCTGGGGGTAATAGGTGGTCCTACCACAGGGTTAATGGCAGGTAAAGGCGATGTCTGTTTAGGTTTGGTCACTTTGGTGTTAGATTTGGCAAACTCCAGCCGTATCGTCTGTGGCAGCTCTGGATCAAACCGCACTCCCTGGTTATAATACATCGGGAAAAAATGTGGAAATAACATTAAAAATGTGAATAATGGACAAAATGTCAGCTTTTTTTCATCTATCTCATTTCTAGAGTGTTTTCACTTTGGTGTGGGATTTGAGAAACCCAAGTTTTTATCATCTGTGGGAGCTCTTGAACCAACCACACTCCCTGGTACAAGAGAAGCAAAGTGGAATAAAAAAAATATATGGCCATGTTATCTGAATGCATTTTCTTTGCATGGAAGGCAAAGAAAATGCATTCTATAGAATGGTCAATCGGATATTTTGTCCATTTAAGTTTCCCCATTTTTTATACTGGATTTGGCAAACTCTACCTCAGTCATTTGTGCAAGCTCTCAATCAAACTGCACTCCTTGGTATAAAACATCCACAAAAAAAATCCAAGCTGAAATCAAACATATGGCCAGACTTTTGTCATGTGTACCATATCTTTCATATACTGTGTCTGTCAGGGTTGTTAGGTCACTGTGGAATTACATTTGGCAAAGCCAACCACACGGCCTCTGAAAGCTGATCCTTAAAGTGATTACAAAATGTTAATTTTTTTTTTGATATGTGATCAAGAATAGAATTCTAAGAAGAATAACATTAAAAATTTGATGATTTTCAGTCGAAATCAATGCATTTTGGCTAATTTTCTCATAAAAAGTCAAGAGCTGACCAAAAAATTTGAGTATGAGGTATGATGTAAAAGTGGGTACCTAGTTCGCGCATTGCAGTTGTGCTGTGCGCTAGACCGTACAATATGTATTATACCTTGTGCGCATTTTGCTAGAATTGCACGACAAGGTACCCACTTTGCCGTCATTTTGACGTCAAAGTGGGTACCCAGTTGAAACTGGGTCACAGCTGAGGGGTCAAAAATATCCTGAAATCTTACCACATTTGGGGGTTTCCTTGACAACATGACTTTAAAAAAACTTTAAGCAGATGATTTTCTGCTAATAAAATCATGCTCTTTTAAATGAACTAACATTGTTTCAGCATTGGGTACTCCCTTTAAGAATCAATCTCCATTTACTAGCATAACACAATGGGAAATGTTAATATCTAATAAACATATAGTCATGTCATTCAACCCACTGGATACACTCATATACAATTTCAATATTAAAACATTCTTCCAAAGACTCCAGCCAAAGTTATCTTGGCTACTAATTCCATGGATTTAACTGCAGAATACTGAAATCCCTCTTTCGCTATGATTAATAAAGGAACCATCTAATTCCCTTTGGCATCTGCTGAGTGCAAAATATCTCCTACATGTATATTTCAAGTGATTTTTTTTAGTTCTTTATTTTTGACATGAAAATTAGTCAGATTGTACTTTAGAATGCAGGTGGGAAATTTAGTCACTGCATCCTGGTTGTATCCTGGTGCCGACCACAATATAGTTAATGGAATAAATCATCCACTGCAAGCCAGAAGGCATTAACTCATCTACATCTACACATAGTTAATGCCCTTTTGGCTCTTAGCACACTACATGTACTTTCATTGAGGATGTGGGAAGACATTCATCAATATGATATTAATAAATGTTTCATAATAAATCAAATGTATTACAAATCCGAACAGATGAATCAATAAATAAAATAAAAATCTACTTCAAAGCTACAGATTCAGTTAATAGCTTACAAAGTAAAAATCTGGAAAAAAAGAATTATTCAACAACTAAAAAGTAAGAAAGACCTTTTCTGAATATGAACTTATTGAACATCTCAAAAGTGCACAAGGTTTTATGTCTGAGGATTTTGCCTTAATGGCAGGATGTCTTCATAAAACATCACGCCAGCTAACGAAACCTTTCAAGAGGTGGATTTTGGAAAAAATCCTCCATCTCCTACCTCCTCCGGTATCCAATTTCAAATGGAGGCCACAAAGCCATTCTGCAAACAAATATGAAACATCCCTGAGGCGTGCGAGGTAATATCAACCCGACCCTAGCAAAATTGAGCTATAGAAATTATCAAGGCTATCACATGGACTCTCTCCTTCTTTAAAAAGACTCTGAGCAGTGAATTTTTGCCTGTTGGAGGTCTCCACTTTCGGATTAATATGTGGGGACGTCGCGCAACAGCCCCGTTATTAAAAATGGTTGCCTATAGGGGGCGACAATTACTCACCTGGAGTGCCTGTTTTGCCGCTTCTGCACCTGCACGCGATTCGAATGTGACGAAGCCCACAGGCTGGAGGAAGAAATCATGGAGAGAATGAGGAATAAAAAAAGAAATATAAATGAGTGAGAAAGAGAACAGAGATTGATTATAGTCAAATTATGGAGAAATGCATTATGGATGAAAGCGGGAGAAGGAATCAAATTAATAAAAAGGAACACATTGACTTGTTGAACACTAAGCCCAAAATACTATGGAAATTAGGTGTTATATTGAAATCAAATCATACTCAATGGGTTAAGGTTAGAAGTCACAGGAAATAACAAATTTACCCCAAGAGAGAAGAGAGAGAGAGAGAGAGAGAGAGAGAGAAATCGTAGAATAAAGAAGTAAATCAAGGGCAATACAATAAAGCAGTATTAATAGAAAAAGCTAATAGGATAAAAATAGGCAAGTCAAACAGGTAAAAACACAGATAGTATGAAACATATAGGGTGTCTGTGAAATTAAAAACAGGAGTATGATCAAGACAGGGATTTATAGAGAATACTGAGAGAATGACAGAATGAATGAGAGAAGGAAGAATGAAAGTGAGAAAGGGAAAGAAGAGAGAATATGAGGGGGCAATGCAGAAGAAAGGAGGGAGAAAAAGGGCACAGATAAGAGACAAAAGAGGGAGAAAGATGATGGCATAAACAGTCCAATAGATCTTATATAAACAAGGATGCTATCTTTGTTAGATGTTAAAACACTAATAATCAAGATTTCCATCAAAATACTTGTAACTGTCATTGCTTATTACATTTTTTGTACTTTAAAAGCTCTTGATGCCAATCATCCTCCCCCTCTCCCCTCCAAAAAAGAAGAAAATTTGAATTTCAATACACTTGTGTGATAGAAAAGAGCAACTTACAAGTACAGTAAACAGGTGCAGTTCTAAAGCAAAAAACTATGGGGGTGGGGGGCTACTGGGGGCCTGGAGGGTTGTAATGTATGTAATGTATATAAGAATATACATGAAAATAAAAATTCCACCTATATTGTCAAAAACTTGGGGAGGGGGGCTTGAGCCTTCAATGTCCCCCCTCCCCCCACCTGGTAGAACTGCACCTGATTATAAACATGTACTGAGTTATGAGCTCATGGTGTATGAAACCTTGTTATGCTCACACTATATCTAGTATTAATTTCCAAGCGGGAATGTCATCTGTCATGATATCATAATGTTAATCGCTATATGACAAGTGCTAACGGCAAACACATTACTGAAATAGGAAGTATGTCAATTAACAATATGCCCCGTAGGAATATTAGAGGTAGATTGAAGAGGAATGTGACATCTCCATGAAATATGCTTAATAAACAAGCATGAGTTGAACTCATTACGAAAATGATATAAAACAAATTTGATGAAATATTTCTGACATGAGTCAGTCTCCTGGAATTTGATTTCACATTCTCTGTGGCTATACCTACAAGCATGATTTTCAAATGCTAGGTAGGATCTATCACTATTTTGATTCATAATGGCTGATCCAGTGACTGAACACCTACCACCAGACCATGTAAATAGATGCTTCTACATCTACACAATGCTCACTGATTTTTCAATTGGAATAGCTTTAAAGGCATTGAGAGAGGCATATCTGCAGAGCAACAGATGTTGATAATGTGCTCTAGAGTTAGTTGTGTTCTAAAGCAAAATGGATTTGTTGATGAAATATAACTCCTTTGTATCATGTTTCCACAAAAATGATGTCAGTTATTTTCAAAGTCAGAAAAATCAATTCACATTTAAATTTCAGTAAATGGGCAAACAAATCTAGAATTGTTTGCTAGGCAATAACAATCAAACACTACAGTCTGAAGGTCACTGACCACCCTACATCTATAGAATTTGACCCCTTCTTAGTGTCTAGGCGAGTGATGAAGAGTGGTAGCCAAGGGAATGAGACTTGATCACCAGTCCCATCACTCACAGTCTCCTACTCCAAAAGTCAGGGGCAGATAGAGGATTTTGAATGAAGTGGGGGTGAAAAATCACTAACAAGCTAAAATGGTTAAAAAGGAAAAGAAAAGTTTTATTACATATTTGAAGAGTTCATTTCCTGAAAGATTATCAGTTCTTTCAGCTCTCTTGGGAATCAAATATGAGAGTTGGGAGAGGGAAAGGACGCATTTACAAGTACAACACAATCATCACTCCAGACTTCACTTTATGTTCATTCTGCTCACATTTCCACTTCTCATTATTCTAAGTGCAAAATAGTTCTTTTAATCCAGCACTACTACAGAAATAACCTTCATTTGACCTTACAAATGCTCAAAACCCACGACTGTATTTTCAAAGTCAATAGGGATTGCATGGATACTACATTTCTGAATGAATGCTGTAATTCTGTATAGAATGTCAAGCATTGGAGTAGACTTGCACTTGAAGTGTTACTTGATTGCGATGTTTGATATTCTGAGTTCTTTTTTGTTTTATGTTTTTGGTGTTGTCTGTTTTCGCTCCTGTGTACTTCAAAGAGGAGATTGACTTCGGATAGGAGGGAAAATCTATCATGAGATTTATCCTTCTTTTTCTTCCAAAATGAGAGTATGCTGTAATCTTAATGTCACCTGCAAAAGCTTGCTCTTGAAATTTTCTCATATTTCAAATATGACTATCAAAGGGACTGGCCACTGGGAAAGCATGGGGAATGTCTGATTTTTGAAAGCCTCATTCACCCGCACACAAAGTTTGTGCATCCAACGCATACATCGGACTAATAAATAAATTCTTGAACTGCCCGAAACCAACCAAGCCGCATGTACCCAATGGAACCTCCCTGTAATATATTTGGGAATGAAACCAAATTTGCATGCAACATGTTTGTGCAGTCTATTAAAAATGTCCGCATATCTGTTTCAGTGCTTTAACTGCTCCTCATTTCAGGGAGAATTTTGTAAATTTCATGAAACTGTAAGAATTTCAAAAACCCACAAGCACAACTATCCACAATTACTACATGATCATCTATCAAGGTATGTTACACCACTAAAAACCATACATAGTACACATCATTTTTTGGTACATTATATAGCAGCACATTTCATACTACAATTTAGAAAGTGTTAGATAATCAAGCATTTATTCCACATGAATGCACAATAAAGAATCAGACTGTTTCTACACTCGCTGATCATTCCTGCCACCAAGACAAGAGGATCTTTGATAAACACGTTGGTCCCAGTCTGCCAAGAATCTGAGGCACGTCGGCTAATAATTGTGTCACTCACATTACGGCTACTTACTACCCCCTGCTGGTATGCTAGTTATCCCTGTAAGCCTCGGTGAAGGGGCTAAAGTACAGATGCACCCTGTATGCCTGTATGCTTGCTCGCAGCAGCAACATGTTTTCTTTTAGTTTTTTATGAGACAGTCCATTTGGGATTTTATGGATGGTCATGGTAAATCTTGTCTAAAATAAGTTGCATGTGTTGGCAAAGGAAGAATCCATGCCCTCTAAATGTTAGCATGATCAAGGAGTGATGTCATGCAGTTAAATTATGATACATGGGTATTAATAGGTGCAATGACGCTGAGCAAATAAAATGTGCCCTGCTAACATGGAGTTCAAATTTTCTATCATCATTGTAAGAAATTTCAATTCCCTTTCATGTTGTGAGTATCTGATTGTGAAAAAAGTTGTTAAAAGTTTGCAAAATTCAACAGCTAGTGTTTTTGGTCAGTGTATTTGGCCTACACAAAAAGTAATTTAGATAAAAAAGTGCATCTTTACAGGTCTTTTTTAAGAAAAGAGAAGAGAAAGTAGGAATGTGTCTTACCGATTGGTTCTTGCCAGGTTTACTGGTTACTTTCAGTAATGAGCCTTCATAACCCTGGAATGGAAAAGGAAAAAATAAACAGTTATTGATAAAATGATCTAGTGTCATCGAGACCATTTTTCTCCTCAGCGACGATAACTCTATCAACACTCATGTGACGAATATCAAAAGCAAACTCCTTCACGAAACCTTATGCAAGGATGTGAGAAAGTCCATCGACTTTGATGACGACAAATACAGCGACCGCATTATAGCACTCGAGGAGGTAGAGAACCTACAAGCTACTGTTGGCGACTCTGAGCAATATACGAGGAGAAACTGCCTGTTATTTGCTGGTATACCCGAGAGCGACGATGAAAATGAGAACACCAACAGTGTGATACAGAGTCTATGCGGAGACAAGCTTGGCGTTGAAATATTATATTATTTATTTGCTTCTATATTTTCACTTGTACTGTATGATATTTGAAATGTGATCTTCTTGCAGCAGGGCTCCCTTGGAAAACAGGCCTTGCGGCTTGAATAGATTAGGCCTACCCTGCTTTTTTTTATAAAGAAGACATTAGATAATTTCATTTAAAGTGTGCATTAAGTTTCTCAAATTTTATTTTTCACTAGATTGATTAAAAAGTTAAACTTTATAATTGCACTCATAGTGAAATATAGATTAAGCTTTCAAAATACTGTCCTTCTTACCAAGGAATGATGCTTTCGTTTTCATCTTTACAAGAAGTACAAATTGGCTACCTCTTATACAAATCCTGATTAAATAGAAGAAAGTACCCATCACAATGAAAATGCACAATTTTTACTCGCACATTTCATTATCTGTGAGATTTTTTGAGAGTTTCATCAAAAATATTTCATACTACAATAAAAGATTCCTTCCATGGTGGCAAAAATTCGCTATCTCTGATTTCAATTTCAGGTTCAAGTAAAACAAAAAAAGGACGATTATATCCAAACATGAAGAAGCAAAATATTATGAATCCTAGGAGTTGATGTGCGCAGCCGATGAACAGCATTGGAGAATTGTAAGGTTTTATGTGAAAAAACAGGAAGTTTGCTTCAAATTAAAAATTGTGAAGGAAAACTAGGGAAGCTGATGTTTGTGTAAACCTTGCTGTAAAAACAAGAGATTCAAGAGAGCTTCTTGAAACTATAGAACAGAATGGTTATACACTGGCTAGCATTCCACTTTAAGACATGCCAAGTTCAGTGTTGACCTAACAGTTTTCAATGCACTTAGTCCTTTTGGAAAATGAATTTAAAAACAAATCGCTGGGGGGTAATGTTTTACACTCCCTTGTTACATTAACCTTCCACCCCATTTCAGTTCAGACAGAGTTCTGACAGGTTTATCGACACTGTAACTCTAACCCCATATCAGATAATTTTCACCACCGATCATCATCCGAAGACACCAAACTGTCAACAGATAAGAGATGATTGCATGCATCCGTATCGAAATCATCCCTAGGATTACCTCATATCGTGCTGTCAGTACCAGTGTCATTTTCAAGGTACTACTAGCTAGCCTAGGTAAAGATAGAACCAGTGACAGATTGGGGGGGGGGGGAGCAAACTTGTCCTATGCCCATAAGTAATTTTGTGAAACCAGCACAGAATTTCCCCCCCCCCCCTCCCCCACAAAATTCTGGATATGCCCCTGGATTATAAAAGAGCATGAGGCATATTCTGGGAATGTGGTGTTTTGATAACTGCATGCATTGACACAACCAACAGCATGCTATCACAGGAAGACAAGGGTGATTGAAAGAAAAAAGTCTGAATATTCAGAAAAGTTCATGTGGATGAATATTTCAGTGCTCATTATACATTTACAGATGTGAATATTTTAGGATGTGTGGTATTTTTATAACTGCACGCATTGACACAACCACCATGATGTATAACATACGAATACCAGGCCTGGTTGGTAGTTGGAGAGAGCAGCTTTGCTTACATGCTCTTCATAGAGTCATGATGCTATGCACAGACTGAAGTTTTAAAAAAATATCTATGACCAATATCGCAAAACAGGTCACCATTAAGATGCCACCAAATGAAAGAAAAATAATCTGGACACCAAAAGAATTATTGTCAAGGCTCATGTATATATATAGAATCATGCAATTTCTACGTGATACTTCATGGATGATAACAGTGCTGCATCATGCTCTTTTTCAAGATTTACTTGACAAAACTGATTTTTTTTTTTTTTTGGGGGGGGGGGGCCTTCTTCATTTCAAGTCACATTTTAAGCAAATTCACAAAATGCTAATTTCTGCATTCAAATAGTTAATGTCCCATATCAACTAACATCAATAGGATGGTAAACAATAGGAAGAGAGACATTTTGACATAAGCATTACATTCGTAAATAATTACTTAACAACAATTAAAACAATGGCACTCTTCTAATCACTTACTAATGACTTTGTGCAAAGCTGTACAAAAAATATTCCCTTTAAAGAAATATTAACATTTATGATCTCATTTTCAATTAAGTAGAGAAAAATAGGCAGAAACAACTATTCCATTTCACAATATCGATCTCTTCCGCTCCCTTCCCCCTTTCTTCCGATTTTAAAACTAGTGATGACCCGAAACGACTTCCTAGTTTTCCCTCATTTCCTGAAGTTGGAGAGAAACCGCTGAAGGGAAGGAATCTGATCCTCCTCGTATCTGAAACCTAAAATCCGTCCCTGGGGTTTCTGTCATTTTATCTACCGAGTTCTGCTCAATAATGACTGATGTATGTGTACGAATAACAACAAAGAAAGAATCCCTCCATGATGAAAATGTTTGGTAATGCTATACCATGTTGTGTCTGAAGCAAGGTTAAACATCAGAATGACTTTTATATTAACAACTTTGCCTTGGTACTGGAGTGGTGGGCTTCCAAGCCTTCCAATAATCAGTCAATGCAGGTACTGGGGCTGACGAATCATTTTGAAGAGAGAAAAGTAATGTTCGACATAAAGATACCCTTCAATTTATTCCTGCATCCAGTCTTCATAATGCAATAAAAAAAATCTATTAGGCTTTTTTCAAATCATACATGAAAGATTACTTTCAGAAAATCCAGTCATTTCCTAGTAGGGAAACAATCTTTACATCATTTTAGGTAGATGAAGTAATATACCATGGATTCTGAAAGCTGTATCAAATAATACACATGTTTTGGTGGTTAAAGCAAGTGTGCTTTTCAATTGTTAAACCAGCCTTTCCCCCATGAAGAACAACATTAATGCTTGACGTTCCATCAGCTATAAGTTATTAATACAATTGACTTTTTTTCCTTTTCTCACCACAATAGAAGTCAAATAAGGACAGAAATGTATTAGTGAAAGCAATGATTCTCAAAAGCACCTTGTTTTCTTCCACTTGGATGATTGCATCAGCCCCGTGATCTCCCAAGACACATGGTTACCATGGTTACAAGTGAATTACTCACAATCTAGTAGTTCTTACCCCAGCAGTGGTGGTAATGTTCAATCAATCACAAAGTGTTTGCATAATCATTACACTCTTGCACAAGTTGTTTGCGACAAGGCCGGTCAAAACACTTTTAATTTCTCCTTCCACTCTCCCTCCTTCTCTTCTTATCTACATCTAATTCGTATTTTGATTTTCCCTATGCCATGCCAACCACAAGCACCATTAAGAGTTGTCTGCACTTTTTCAGAGCCTCATAAAATAAAAATGGAATAAGTCTGTGTGTGAGTCTGAAACCAAAGTTTTTACAGCAGGGGGCCCTCAAGGTCTGATATGAGACAAAGTATATTACTGGCAAGAAATTTTGCTTCCGAGGGTGTCTTCTTTTATATGGTGAAGATAGTTGAAAGAATGAACTATCTTTCAACCATATAAAGCAGATGAATGAATGTATAATGGTACAGCCAAAATTTCCCATATACTCCCCACTTCTTTGATATTTTCTTTCGTTTGAGTGCATGTATATGTTATCATATATTTTTTAGCCTTTTTTTTTTTTTTTTACTTTTTCGACTCTCTATTTATTTACTGGGTACACTTAACAAAATTAATCTTCTAACTTTCTCCTTTGTTTTTTTCCCCATATCTATCCTCTCTTTTTTGTTGTCTTTGTCAGAACAGGACTATACCCTATTGATCTGACCATCCGAGAAGGCACTATAGAGATGCGCTCCAGTTGCTAGGGAAGCCTGCATAAAAAGAAGAGTGTTTTCACCATCTTTTTATCTCCTAATGCATCTCGGCCATTAGGGATGCCAGAAAACTCTCTGCTTCTAATCTGGATAAAAGTATCAACACTTTGGTCTTTCATGCGTCGCACTCTAAAAAAATTGTGGGTTCCTCATCACGTTGGAGCAACACGCACATCCTTGGCTGGACTTCGAGGTATGTGTGGCAAAGCCTTGCGGAATGCAAAGTTTTCCTGCATCCATTGCCCATTACCTCTACAGTCATGGAAATGTTTCCATGCGCCACATCACTGACTGCTGGAAATAACCGATTGGAGGGGGGGTGGAGGAAGGGTCTTGTGTTTGTACACGTTAAAATTCATTCAGCAAATAGATCAAACCTAGATTTGAATTGCTTCCGTATCTTCAGAGTCACATGTATATGCTTGCAAATGTCTGGGAATTTGACTTTGGGTGAAGAGCAAAATAGGAACATTCCAAAAGTGCATACACTTTCTTTATTTGGTACTGTCTCCATGGGAAATATGACATCAAAGGGATTTATTGTTTCAGGAATGTCTTCCAATATGGATATTACTCAGGTGAAAGGACTTTTTTGTTACAGAAATATCTTTTAAGATGGTTATTTCAAGCTTTAGGTCGAATTTGAAAAATGGTGCCTAAATTCACTTCATGTGAAAAAAGGGGTATCTCTCTCAACAGAATTTAAACTTCCTATACCATAAAAAAGGGTTCACTTAAAAGACAGGTTCAACCTGAGCAAACTTTTCCTAATGAGTTGATATCTGCTTTTAATGATACTATGAAAAGAAAGAATCTTTGGGAGTTTCAAATTATTGCCATGAATTATCAATCTACAGATATGAATAAGATTTCAAAGCATTTGAAGGCACAGCAATTTGATCAGCAACAAAATTATTGTTGTTACTGTTAAAAAAGTAATATCCCTCACTGATCATGCACCCTGAATGCAAACAGTTAAATTGCTGGTGAAAGTGGTGAATTTGGCATAAGTAATGACAGTGTTCGGTAATATTCAGTCTAATCAAAGTAGAAGAGGTATTCGTACTGCTCTATGTGTTAATCATGCCTTTCCTATTTTATACAATATTATAATTTTGACAATATGCATTTTGCATTCCAGATCGTCTTACCATCTCACTCCATCTCACTAAGCTCATTGAGCTTCTTCCTTTACCATGCTAGCACTGAAAGGTAAGATGAATTCCCCTAAACCAAATTCAGAATGGATTTATTAATGATTTTTTTACAGCATCTAGAATATGGAGGTAATAGTCATTAGATGCAAAGCAGAATATCCCCTCATTTTTAAATTGAAATGAAATTTTACCTGGTAGGCTCTAAACAAGAGGTAGAGTTCCCTAGGCTTGGCATCCATAGGTAGGCCGCTAACAAATAGGGTTCGCACCTGTAATAAGACCAGAGAGATATACAATCACCAATTCTGATGCAAATTTCAAGAAAACAAAAGTAAAATAATACAAAAACTATTCACAAAGTTCAATGATAATGCTTAGGGTTCTGAGGGGGAAATGAGAGGGATTGAGAAAAGGAGATAAATAGGAGGAAAGGCATGCTAAGGCAGAAAGAGAGAGAGAGAGAGAGAGAAATGAGAGTTAGAAGAGACACATTATGGATTAAAGACAAACAGACAATGAGGAAAACTGGGGTTGGGGGAAAAACACATTTTCAAAAAAAATGCTTTACAGACACTCACAAGAAATTGAACAATTACAGTCCATGGAAAGGGGAAAAAAAGAAGAAACAAGATTTACTGAGGGATTGTTTTACTTTTGGACATAATGAAATGAAATAAATAAGGCCACCCTCCTAGAAGCCCCCCCAAATCTTGAGGGCTTGCTGATATTTTCCATCTATAGATGACTATTCCAAACTATTCAATTATGAATGTGTAAAGAAATTACACTGCACTAATTTGATTTCCTTCTTTTCCCTGGAGAATTTATTCCCACAGATATACTACCAAGAATTTCATTAAAGTTTCTGCATCACATAATGTAGGGCACATCAAGATAAAAAATTTTGCCATTGTAATCGTGGCAACCATGTGTGAGTATTCATATTGTACTTCCAACTGCCCACTCCATTGCAAGCATCTTGGTCTAAACTTTAAAGAGATAATTTCTTATTATAATTCTCTAGTATGGTAATTTTTCTTGATAATGAGCCTTCAAAATATTGATTCATAAGAAAATTGCACTTGACCATCATCAAATTCAAAATGAACCTTGCAATGAAATCTTTCTCTGGTCTTGATTTTTCCCCGATGCTATATTCTTCAACATTCTTTCTGTCATGTACATTGTCTTGAATAATTATCATCTTAGTTAGAATGCCAAATCAGAAAGGGAACAGAAGTTGTCAGGGGCATCGGTTCATATTATGAACCTCCATTATGAACTTCATAATGGAGGATATTGAAAGCATACACTCCGCAGAACACACAGCTACTTCGAAAAATTATATGGAGCAACTTTTCTTCCCCATTTAATGGCCCTGAAATGACATTTATTCTATGGCATAAATGACTGCTGTTATGAAGTATTATTATGAGAGAATTTAGTATAAAATTATGAACACATGCATCAGTTTAACAAGGTCACTTTTGATAACTATAAAATATAGCAACACTTTTCACTGTAACAAAACAGTGATGTTAGCACTTTTTTTTTTACATTTTTCTGAATTTCTTTTGTATATCATGAAAATACTTTAAATATAGATGTAATTCTAGTCTCCATGTTGATGACAAACATATGAGACCTTCAACTATTCTTACCATCCCATTGTCCCAGTATACTTGACACCTCCCCATCAAACAATATGTAATTTGTTTCTTGAATGCATGCAACATGAAACCGAAGCAAACTTGAATCAACTTGAAAATTTATACGTCTTCAATGTCTTTGCCGTGCCTAACCTTTTAGATGAACAAATGTTTTGAGTTTGAGTATCATGTGGCAAATGTGTGTTAAGGGATTTAATTGCCTTTCCACTGAATTACTAGATGTGAAACTAATCATTCTATTGGTTATAAAAATAATGAGTCATGAAATCATAGATTCAGTTTTATAACTGCTGATTTTTTCACTTGGAAATTTGGAAATTATCTTTTTACTGGATTTGTACACATCTGTAACTCTAATTCTGTTCTTTTATAACTTGTGAGTCCTGACCAATGCTATCAAAAATGATTACAGTACTGGGAATACTGCAATAAAAAATGTACCGTGTATCAAATCAACAAACACTGACAATGTTAAACCTAATGAGGAAAGATCAATGATGCACTCCCTCATCAAGAATATTGTATGCTGAGACCTGTTAAAATGTTCACACGTGATTTTACTTCGAGCTAATGCCTTTTTTGCCCTCAGATGATGACATTTATACAAATCGTCTTCACCTAATCAGGCAGAACCAAGAGAGCTTATGGTTTGCTCAGAAACAGAAAGGCATTCATTCATATACTTTTACACAGAATGATAACCCTTCCGATCTTAATCTTAATAGAAGATACTTTTCTATGCAGATCACTCATCTCCACTCCTATTGAGACATAATCAAGAGACCCTATCATCATTTTGTTGATAGCCTTAAGGGCATTAACTCACATAATTCTACATGGAACAAAAACCCTTCTGGCTCTCACCCTACATTTTCTTGTGATAAAGGTTTGTTGTGGCTTGGTGTAGGATACTTTGAAAGCTTCATTCTTTCAGGATTGATTTATCTCCTGTGGAAAAAAAAGTACACCCCTCTCCACCCTTGTTCCATAATATTGATTTCTCTCTCTACATAAAAGCCTGGAGGTATTCAAATTACCTGGTCAATATATGGAAAATAGGTTTATCGAAGGAGCACCAATCTATCTCGTATTGTAGGTAAGAAGAGGCAAGAGAATGGGACAGGACTTCATATTCCTTCACCATGTGAATCTTTGTGTGGGATGTCATTAATGATACATGGTGTGGGCAAATAACGTAACTTACATCTGATCTGGTAGTTGCATAATCAATAACTCCGTCGTCACACCTAGACATTACTTAATGTGTTAAGGATTACTATCTATATTATGTCAGCTTTTTGGTGAACTGGAGTATACCGACCAGTAATGCTGCCCATCAATAATAAATGTATAAACGGCTGGAAGTGATAATTTTAATCGTTAAGCCTGGTATCATAAACTGGCGATTAAGATGACGCTTTACATGATGATCAGACACCTCCTGTAGTACGATAATACTGGACCTTGGAAATAATATGAATTATTCAGTGTAATTATGTTGGATCATCCTTTGGATGCTTTTTCAACAAAGGTTTTACTCATCTTCGATGTCACTATGCATTCAAACTTTCTTCGGTTTCTAAATGAAATTTCAAATTCATATATTACTAAAATTAAGATTTTTGTAACATTCCAACAATAAATATACCACAGGCCCTTATAAGGTCAAATTGCTAGATATAAAGACATGTTCAAGACATTCTAAACACATTTTCTGAAAATGAATACATTTATGCTCTTGCAGACCTAGGGCTCTGCACTTGCCTTTTCCTGTGGGTGCAGGCATATCAATGGTTATTTGGGGTATGTGTGCAACCAACCCTTGTTAGCTGGTTGACTAATAAATTTTTGAATACCCTTTGGTTTAATAGAGGGGCCACGAGGTTCCAGAAGCCAATAGAGTAACTTTTGAAAACTGGGGGTGGGGGAGGGGGGGGGGTCCAGAATGAAATTTAAAGCCTATGTGACCTGCGCAATTGTCAAAAATTGTAATATTTTGTCATTCCAATTTGAAACCAGCTCCTTCTATTTCAACACTACCACCTAAATACAGATTTATTTTATCATTACAACAGTAATTTCAAAGAGAGGTAAATCTACTTGCATAAAAACTATCCCCTTTCCCCTTATCTCCTTTCTTAGAGCAAAGATATACCGGTATCCACAGTTGGAGTACCATCCATGTCATCTCAAGGGAGAAGGGAAAGCTTGTCCCTCCCCAAGACCGCATGCTGCCCTACATCGCTCTTCTTTGAATAATGCATGGAAAAGAGTGTCAAAGCAGACACTTTAAGTAAACATCACAAGCCATGACATTTTGAATGATTGATTTTATGGGATGGTATTTTGGAAGTGCTTGTTTTAGGAAGAATGTGCATTTAACTGAGATAGCATGTGATCTACAAGGTGCAGAGCAATGCAGAGTAGCATTTTCATGTGAATTATAATTATGACAACTACATGAACTTGGTCATCAAGGTTAGTATGCATGCCATAGATATCTATACATATGTCTGTGGAGAATGTATCCACTGATAAGTTATCTTATTTTGTTTTCCTCCTGTTCACTGTTTTACAGCACCTGAGCACATTCAAATTATCTCAAATCCACAGCATTTTTAAAAGCGCTCAAATTCAAAGAGAATATCTCCCTTTATCCAGAGAGCTTATATGCTATTGAAAAGACTTTGTCCTTCTTGTTATGCATTAATAACAACTACATGGACACATTGTTTTTTCCCTCTCACTTGCATTAAAAAATACTATCCAAAGAAGAAATCAGATTTGTTGTGGTGTGAAGTAATTCAGAGTGTCCTCAATATTTTTTTTAATAAATATTTTCTAATTAATATAACCACATAAAAACATGCTTATAATACTGGTGTTTTAAACAACTGTATTAATGTATGATTTGCTTCATTATTTGAAGGAATTTGAAGGAATTTGAAGAAAATTGCTGAAATGAAGATAGTCATTAATATGTCTTTTTCAGTCAGCAAACATTGTATCTAACCTTGCCCTTCCCACAAGTCTTGCTCTTCTCATATTCTTAAAACATTTCAGAACAGAAATAGGTAATATTTCTTGACAGGTTTTGGCACTAAAAGTTATGAATTTATCTCTTGATCCAGGTAATACAACTCAGATTTATAATGCCCAATCATTCCATTTAAGCATCATTATGGAGCAGAAATTAACTCACAAATCTAAAACACCCCAAGGCAAAACCCCACAAAGGTGATTTGCCGGGACGGGGATGTAAAAGGATTTAATATTAAATGACCAGAAAAACACCTTCGGTTGGTTGTAACAAACAGAGAAAGGATTTTTTCAGTGTGATTGAATACCTTCTCCCCGAATCCACCTGCTAATGCTCACAGGCAGTATAGAACAAAAACTACAAGGGCAGAACATAAGACACACAAGAATTGATTTCCACCTAAAATTGGCAGGAACCGCTTTGAAAGGGGCTCGTGAGGATGATGACGCTTTCCTTTGGCCCCCCTTTACCATTCACTGACCTCATCAATTATTCATCTGACCCTTTCAGGCAGGAGACTTATGAATTATTCATGAGACCCCTCCCTCATGAGATGTAACATGGTGAATTTCATCTGTGAACTCATCTACACACATGCATACCTCTCAGTATAGTGTCAAAGAAGAAAGAAATACCACAAAATGTGCATATTTCTTATTTTTGTGATGCTAGTACAAAGAAGAGAGGGAAAAAGATAAGAAATAAGCAGAGAAGAAACTGATGATGAAAGATAAACGATAGCCATAAATGTAGGGGGTAAAGGTTCACACAGCAATGACCTATATTAATACATACATGATGGCACTAGACATGTTCTAAACGAGATCTCACAGGTATAATTTGACACTTTCAATGGACATGAAATATGATTAGATTGTTTCTAAATCTATATTAAAGAGCTGGGCCATATTTTGAAAATTATTTTATCTTTTATCTTATTTTAATTGCCAAAGCAATCAGATGTAGGGTACGCCATAACATCCCACACTTTTGACTTGCGTGCTGGTCCATGGTTTCAATTTTGTGCTGTTCAAAGCAATCACAAGTTCGCCTCAAAATTTGATGACAATTGAAAGAGTGAAGATACAATAAAAGATGCAAGAATTAAAAAAAAAACGTCCCTGGACAGCTAGTTGCACTGTTTCAAGCAATAAATTATGCATTAGTGTTCTATGAGGGACATTTTACTGCTCCGTGCAGTTAAACACCACAGCTCAAAAATATCAATCTTTATACTATAAATGCTGTGTGTATCAAGATGTAAATCACCTTCAATAGATACAATGTTGATTTGATACAGCAGTTATGTTTAGTCATGATTTGAATACATGATACCTTCACTTCAACATATATCATAATAACCTATCCAAATAGCAAACTTCACAACAGAACTCAAGATGCGTAACATCATGTTGTTTATCTACGTGCTAAATGTAATCAATTTTACTGAAATAAAGTGGTGAAAGAGGGAACAGCCTGGGAACATCATGACCCAAGCAACTACAATTCAGCTAGTTTAAAAGCCAGGCTCTAGAACTAATAATTTTGTAATGAAATTATGAAAAGATGTATGTAAAAATTGCTGAAACTAGTTAGGCAAATAAAAATAAATAGATTTCCTTCTGCAAACCTACAAATCTAATTTCTATCAATCATACTTTGATACTAAATAGAGGCATACATATTCAGTTTTCTCAGAATTGCAGTCATTTTTGCTGGAACTAAGGCTAGGAGAAGGTAGATGCGGGTAGATGCTGACCAACAACCAAATAAACCCTGTTTTCCTTAGCTTACCATAAGAAATGCATGCCATCACCAAACTAGAATCATGCATTAAAACACAATCCATGAATTATGCATGTGACAGGGTACTCAGGGCTGATTTCCCACCATTCTCTTTGAGCCTCGTCCATGGCTTTGGGTGAAGGTTTGCCACGATCTTCAAGGCTTTGCCTAAATATTTAATATCTACTGCTTTTATGCTATTCAGAAGTCTTGTGAACTTGACTTGTGAAGAATCAAGAGATTGTCACCTTGTACTTGACGTATGAAGAGTTGCTTAGGAATAGTTACCTATTCAGGTCCATATTTCTGTCAAACTGAGATTCAAACTGTCTAAATTCCAGTAAATTTTGTTACGAGAAAATGTGAGAAATTGTAAGGAAATGAAACGCAACATATGATACAGAATTCAAAACCTTTTCTTTTTTTTCACTTCTGTGAATTTCCGTATCACATAATCCAGTATATCAAATTCGGCACACGGTAGTAGAAAACGTTGAGAAAGTGAAATTCACTATTTAAATATGACAGTGATATTCACTATTCAAATAATGAATATGATGGTGAAACTTTACTTCAGCAGGAATACAGGGTGTACAGAAAAAAACCTTTTCATCATACTGATACATGTACGATGTGGACTGCCTATAAAAACAGACCATCACTGATTTCATGATACGCTGCATATTCCTTAATATTTGATGTGAACAATTTACAGTGATGAGTGCTGATCTATTTCACCAAAACATGTATGCCTTGAATAAAAGCTTGATCATTCGAAGCATCCCCATCTTTCTAACGAATTAATTACCATTTCTATTTTTAAGTGACTAGGAGATCAGATCCACTTCCATGCAATAGATGCCAACACACTACAATTTATGCTTTGCTCAACCAATACCATTAGAACTCTCGTATGACGGTAGCAGGCGGTATGGAGTCTATTGATCACAATCATGATAAATCGCACCGAAGAATCAACCTACTTCCTCCGATACGCTTGAAACCGTCCTCCTGCCCACAATCCGACAGGGAATTAGAGATAGCAAGGCTACAAAATGAAATTGACTAGAAGGGAAACAAAGCCCTTGGTTATTTTTTCGACTTCCTGGTTGCCATGGTGATAGCTGGAAGTCATCTTGACAGTTTTTGTTCCATTAATGGAAGACGCATGCCCCACGTTGCTTTTTAGCTCAAAGGGACATGACTTTTTGGAGGCACAGTTTTCAGGGAGACATGGGCAGTTGGAAGAAAATAGTAAAAAGATAAAAGAAAGGCCAATGGAAAGCATTCAGAATGGATACACCCTGTATGTATCTGGATTAACAAAACACCTTTATTTGATAGAAAAAGCAATCTCATTCTAAAGAATTCCTTCAAAATTGAAATATATTTTTCTACCCCTCCTCACTCTCCCACTCTCTCTCTCTCTCTCTCTCTCTTTCTCATTCATTCTCTCTTTCTGTTTTTCACTCAAGTTTCTTTCATGACAAAGAAATAAGCTCGTGAATTATTTAAACTTTATGAAAATGACTACAGCCAAATTGCGCAAGACCATCTACATAATCCTCTTCATATTACAAGAAATACGTAGCAAATAAAACAACATCTTTGTAGTATATTCCTCACATATGAATACGAGAAAGATTTAGCTTAAATGATGTTAACCAAAGTCGTATTTCTTCCTCTTTGACATCCTCTTTCCAGTGAAAAATACATGTCAGTAGATTTGTATACACAACTATAGCACTTTCCCTACACCGGATCATCTAAAGTAGATGTGTAGCGAGTGAAGACAGCCCCACTCTTCCCAGTTTGACCTCTTCCACTGACATGACAGTGCTCTGAATCACACCAGTTCAATCCAAATGAAGCATGAAAGGTTACCCAAAGACCGATTGGTATAAACTCTGGCTTATCGTTAACCAACAAACCATGAATCTGATTTGATATGTAGGTTTGGCCCCTCGGGGTGCAAGGAATAATTTAGGTACAGCAGAATACATATAAATAGGAAAAGGCAGCTTTTCATCCAAATGGTGTAAAGTGCACCTTAAATGGGGGGGGGGAGGACTTTTTTTTTTTTTTTTTACTTGCTTAGCAGCTAAAGGCTTAATGTTAGCAGTGTTATTCTACTTCTATTTGAACAAATTGAATGTTTAAGCCGCTGAAAGCATGCTGATTGTCTCGGCAAAACCAAAGTTGCTTCAGCTGTGCTGTGGCTTCTGATGGCTGGCTTCTGATGCTTTCTTTGACCCACTTCCTTGATAATCTTAACCTATCCATACATCTTTCTCCATTTCTTTCTTTCTTTCCCTCTTTCTCTCCATCCTTCTCCCTCTTTTATTCCCCTCCTTCCTGACTATTTGATACTTTTCCCACTTGCCTGATCTGTTTTCTTTAGAACCATCAATATTCCATTAGAATTTAAATTACAGAACTATCTTCACAGTCTCTTTCACTTTCTTGCAAAGTAAAATAATTCAGGTGTCAGTCATGAACAAAGGAAGTACATTCATAGTATATCGATACAAATAGTAAACTATGACATTAGCAGATAAACACTTCACACTCAGTGGCTACACACTTTCATTTTTCTCAAATAGGTTTTGCACTTCATCTTTAATCCAGTGTATGGGAGCCTTTCCTAATCTCACAATGGAAAAAAATTCAATAATTTAGAGACGTTTGGTCAGGTGGTCAGACGTGGGGACAAAAGGGAACAATAGTGACCAAAGAGGACCAGTGGGGGAGCACAGTTGATGAGATATCAACTGATCGATAGAATGGTTGACTGACCAGTCCCGACTTGGGTTGGATCGAAGTCTTATTAATCTATAGATGCAGTTCCGCATCTGGACTGGTCTACTCGTATCTCGGACCAATTACATCTCAAAACATACGTTAAATTGTTGACTATCGCAATGATTTATGCATTGTCTCACAATGGACGTCCACTGTTTATAAAAGCAAATGTCAATAACCGTTGTGGTGCGCTAAGTTTAAGAACAATGGTCGGATCGAGCTGGTATAGATCTGTTTTGTCCTTGAGAATAAACATTGAGCAGGTAATGTCAAACTTATGATGATTGTATCGAACCAAGTCAGACAAAGAATCAATAGAATAACATTGTTTTTTGCTCACTCTAATCTACTTTCAAAGAACCTGGTTTAAATCTATCTCCTTAGCAGCCTGGCTACATGTATTATCTGCATTATCAATCAACCCATCACCTTTAACACTGAAATGATCAAGAATTCAAATTTATGTCCTAATTTTCTCTCATACAGTGAACATACATACAAGAAGGTATGAAAAAGGCATGTAACTAAGTTGCATCATTTGCAGGAAACAGAGAATATCTTGTTAAATGGCTCCCACAGCAATCATTTTATTCTAAATTTTTAATTGGAATATAGACAGACCATTTGAAGTGTATTAGTTTATGATGGCTCAAGTAAAAAGCATACTTTAAAATGCTACTTTTACAAAATCTACATATTTCTACTTCAGGCCAAAGTTCATTCACATGCCCTCTGAGAGATGACATCAATGGCCAGTATTTTGATTTTGTTCCTTTCTCTAATGTTGGGCTCTCACAAAGGATGTTAGACCAAGGTCTGATCTTGCCCTTTGACATTAGACCGAACATCAGGAAGAATACCAACCAATAGGTTCCCCTTAACCCATTAAGTACCATAGGGTTAGTCTTGGATAACTTGGCTCGAACCTCTGGAAAATGTGTGTTACATCAAAATCATCTGGTACACAAGGGGTTAACCATCAAATTATAAGATTTTCAGAGTGTTTTAGATGGTTGCACTTATCCTCTTCACCTCTAAGCAGTCTCCTATTGACTGCAGAAAGTACTTGCATTTCCTGATCTTTTATTTATGTTCATAGCATAAGGTCAAAGATCTTAAATTTCCCACATTATTTTGGAGTGGTCTTTACTCTCTTAAAGTAAATACTAAGCTGATTAGTTTAAGCCGTAAAGATGGAAACAAGGTGCAATTTGCTCTACCTAAGTCTCCTAATCCTTTTCTGAAAAGGTGCACTGGAGGTGCATAAGATTTTTCATGGATTTAACATAGTTCTTGTCATTAAAAATGTATAGTTGTGTACAGAGAATGTTGCTTGAACTAGAAATACACAGTCCACAAGTCTATTTTGTTCTTCATCCTTATGTTATAGGATGTAAATTGTTCAGGGAAATAAAGAAATGAAAGAAGTGCAGAATGGTGTGGTTAAAAAAAAAGGCGGAAGAGAAAGTGGAACAGTCTTCTTAAGGGTTAATAAGGTAGAGAGGGGGCAGGCAGGTGAAAGTGAGCAAATGGCAAGAACAGCATAAAAAATGCTAAAAGCACAACCCTGCAAAAGAGAAAAGGGATAGGGAGGAGTGTAGTAATACGATAAGATATCCTAAAGATAGATAGGGAGGGAGAAAGAGAGAGAGAGAGAGTGAGAAGTGAGGGGACCTCAAAAGAGACAGTGATAAAGAAGGAAAGAGTGAGATAGAGGAGAGAGTGATGAAGAGGAAGTAAACAAATCAGAGAAGAGAAAGAAAGGAAGACAGAGGGATAAAAAAGAGATAGAGTGAGACTCAGAGGGTAAGAAAGAGAATTAGACAGATGGGGGTAGAGAAAGAGAGAGAGCTGGAAAGGTGATCAGATAAAGGCATCAATGGCAGTACAATGAGAAACATGCCAAAGGAAGGAAGGATATAAAGTACAAAAGCCTACGGTGAGTTTTAGATGAAGTTTCTACCTCTGTGTGTAGGAGATGCTATCTACTACAATTTAACGAGTGGAAAAGACATCTGCTGAAGCTGCGATAATCAGTCTGTTAACACCAGTAAGCTGGCGACAAACCCTATGCAATGCCGATTTCATCAGCTCCGTGACAAAAGCAGAGGGGTGTCAAGTGCAAGTACTGATACCTCAAAACAACGGTTATATCAGTATCATTGATTTCATAGTGTTTCATTAAATGCAGCTCTTTTGAAAGGACAGTGGATCCAGACATCTGTTTTTCTTTGGCATTGATTTTTAGACGGCTATACTTTTTTTTTCTCCCCATTTTCATGAGCTTCTTTAATAATGATGTGACTGCTTCGTATGAAGACAAAAGATGAAAAGTATGTTCTCTTTCAGAGTTCACATAAAACCCTGATTGAATGACTGATTGTCTAGAAAACATAAAACATAATACTGTCTGCATAGAGAGTGAAGAGCTTTTAGAGAGAGCATTAACTTTAGGTAAAAGTGTACAGGTTAAAGCCATTGCTCCCAGCAGAGACAATAATAGTTCTTATGGGTTATTGATCATATGCATTTTAATAATGTCACTGCAATTTATACTCCATCAGCAACTTTAGTCATGTGATAAAATGAGTATATGCAGATAGTTGTCAATAACACATTGAGTGCTTAAAATGTGTCTGGTTTTTTTTAAAAAAATCAATTTTATGATGAAATCAACCATGACACATTTAAATAATTTTAACAAGAATTTCAGTAAATAATATTTCCAACCATTTGCAAAGTTTTGAATTAAATATAAATCTCCTGTCTTTATTTCTGACAAGTGAATATATGACTTGTTAGATAAAACAGACTGTGTTACAATCATAAAACCTTATTTCAAATACAACACTTGTTGCTACCTTCTGAAACTAATACCATTAAAAAAATGAAAATGCTTTATTCTTCATTTGATGAACAATTTATGATGCGCTTCTGCAACCATCTATAAAAAGGATGGATCTCTTCCTGAAAGCTTTTATAAGTACAAGGCCATTTAACAAAAATATGACTCTGGATTTTTTCTTGACGCAACTCAATGCATTAATCAAGCGGTTACTCTAGAAATCATGCACTTTCTGGCAAATATATATCGCATCTCTATGGGAGAGAGATATAATTGAGCCCTTTTCTTCTCTTTTCCTGCATGTATTTAGTAGATGAAAGGGTTCCTATTACAAGTGTCACAGTGTACAAGGTCAGCTGTAGGAGAAGAGTGTATCTTTTGGAGGTTTTTTTTTTTTCCGGTGGTGGTGATGAATGTTGGTGGGAGAGTCAGCAGGTGGAGTGACATCCTGTATCCCAGGGCTGATGGATCACACCTTGTGCTTAATGTCTGCTGCGTGCTGTCATTTAATATTGCAAGTGATATATCGTGGCAGAGGGGATGGGGTGGGGTGGGGTGGAGTGGGGTGGGGGAAGTTGGGAGGGAATGGATGGGTGGGTGGGGTATGTAAGGAGAGAGGGATGGTGATGATTACTGTTCTGGTAATGGTCAATTGATACATCAAAGGCTAGATTCTTTGTACTTAACCATGTTCAGCTTTCAAAATCACATGACATTGCATGTGATATATTGTAGCAGTGGGGTGGGGGCGGTTAAGAGGGTAAAGGCTTGTCTAAGGAATGACAATGGGATGAGAAGAATACAATAGTTCCTGCAAACTGAAGTCAGGACGCGTAGCTTTAAACTCACTCGATGTTTAGATAAATATTCCTTACAAGTTATGCATGAAGGCAGTGGGCAGAAATAGGGGTTGGGATAGGTGGGTGATTGAGGGCATAATAAACTTTGTAGGGAGGGATGGTATAAGAAGATTATAATAGTTGTGGTAGTGGCTGAAAGTTAAGTTGAAGTTAGGAGGCATTAGCTTTCCATCTTCAGTGTTGACCTATAATTGCATGTGATATGTTGTCACTGTAGGGCAGGGAGTAGGAGGGGATAAGAGGGTCAGTGGGTTGGAGGGGGAGGGAGGGATGGATGAGATGTAGTTTGGGTATCGGTTGAAGTGTGCTGAGGTCAGGATCTACTAGCTTCCACTTATGGACATTCAGATACAATGTCTACTTTGCCAATCTGAAAATGTTCTTGGAATGTTTCATAAGACAGATATCATTTGAAGGAAAATAAACGTTGGTGAATAAGTAAAAAGGGGGTGTACAAACTGGTGGCAAATAAAGCATAGCTGTTGGAAGAGCCGACAATGTTAAAACTGGGATTTAACAAACTAATCTTACAAGTCAGTATTAAGATTTGAATTCTATCCTCTGCGTGGGATGTTTTACATCAAGCATGCACTGTACAAGCAGAAAATATTACTTTGAAGATACAGCATGTAAGATACAGTGTTACTTTATTCTCCACACATCTTCTTATGTATTTCTCCAGGGATCCTTCTGAAGATGCACTCCTGTTCTTGTCCTACATCTAAAGTAACAAAAAACTCTCTCTTCGGCAAGATCCAAAAGGAGGTCAGCCCGCTAATTCTCTATCTAAACTGGTTTTCTTTGCAATATTATCTGGCTTATGCTCGCTATGAACTCACAAGAGATCACTTTATTGTACAGAGAATCACCTTCCTCTAAGCTAATGAAGTCTCTCGCGATCTTGAACGTGATTTAAGTCAGTATTAAGCAATGATCGTGCTGGCAATTAGGGTCATCTTGAGAGCAAAATACCACCTACCAGTACCCACGCCATTCAGTGAGCTATAAGAAAACATCTCAAGAAATAATATGAGTGAACAAGAGCCTATCATGAGTAAATTCAGTACATAAGCTGTTTTATATATACATGTCTACAACAGCATGAAATAATTTGTATCTTTCATTTCCCTATGAAAAATTATCAACATTGTGAAGAAACACTGTTGTGTTTCAACCTGTTGCAATAAAATTACAAAAGACGTGTAGAGGAATGAATAACATTAAGTAAAGAGTAAAGGAATCTGACAAAAAGTTTTTTGAGGGCTTACCAAAACCGTAAATAATCATTAATTCTCATCTGGCTCTCAACAGATGAGCAACATGTACATGTCCATGCTTAAAGATAGCCATTTTGAGATTAAAATTTACCAATCACCTGAAAAAGAAAAATTTGTTTACAGTTAAAATGTATCAAATACCCCCCCCCCCCAAAAAAAAAAAAAAAAAACCCTGACATTCTAGAAATTAACAGTTGAAGATTTTGAAGAAAATAAAGGATAACATAAGACTTCACACTCTATTTCAAGTATGCATCTAGTCATTTTTATGTTAAATGAAAATATGGTTTAAGTCGCAATATCTTTTAATAGTTTATTTTAAACCTCATATCATTTGGAGCCAGAAGGGCTTTAACTCATGTGCTTTAACACACAGTTAACACCCTTCTGTCTCTGAACGGATGTTTTATATATATATATATATATATATATATATTGAATATAGCATATTGACAGTAAACCTCCAGCAAACAGAGGAAGTTATCTTTTGGTGATTGGGGCATTAAACATCAACAATGTACGTGTGCTGTAAAATCGGGCATGAATATACTTATCAGCTTCTATCGCGCTAAAAAGCACCTTACTGAAACCCACATCATTATCTAATTCGAAATCTCAGCTGAGGGACGCATGCCTACAAGGTTGTTTACTTACAAGTCATAAATATAGGGATTATCTGGATATTCTGATGTAAAGTACATTGCAAAATTAATGACATGGAATATTGCTGGTACCTTTTTTTAAATATAAACAGTACAATACAGTAATATACAATTATGATGGTAAATTAACATTCAGATAAAATATTTTTCAAGGTAGAATACTATTCATGAGGTGTAAACTAATACTTAAAATGGGTACTTTGCTTTTTATCTTTCAGAACAGGCAAAAATTAAGTCCTATATTCCTATGAATATAGTATTTCATGGGTATTCTTTGATTCTTGAATATTTGCAGCTTGTCAAATTTGTAGTTGACATGTCAAATTTGTAGTTGACATGTCAAAGAATCATGATATTTTTTTAGAAATATTTCCCTTTATCTTTCCAAAGTTCAACTTCATAAATGCTGAAAGGCACATCAATAACTACAGAGAGAACTGTCCAATCATATGTGATAAGTTTCTCATTCAAGGTAAAGGGAATTAACTGTCTTTGACAAAACGATCTTGATACAGTAATTATGGCAGATATAAGTGCATAGGAATGACAGGAGCCAAATTCAAGAAATCAAATTTCCAACATTTCTCTCGGGACTAACAAATACAACTTGAGGTCAGGGATGGTAATTAAGTGCAAACTACATGAGAGGTCTCCGGGAAATTTTCACACATCACGAGCCCGTCATCGTCTCTCCCGCGAGTTAATGCAGACATGAGAAAAATCAGCAAGTCAATACACACAAAAAATTTACATCTCCACAAGCTTGCTCATATCATGCTTGGTCAAGCAGCAAATGCATGATTGACTTTATTTGTTTTGGTGATGATTTTACTTAACATCCATTATGTATGTTCAAAAGAAAATGCAGTAACCTCTGCACCTCTTTCATGTAGTGTGCAGTGATGTGCAATAAAAATCATTCTTTTATAGAATTGGTATAAATGTACCTGCTGTAGTAAAAACCTATTTTTATAGAACTGGTATACACGTACCTGCTGCTAACACACATTTGCTGCTTAACCCTAAAATAACATCTATACTCAGTGGACTAAGAATTACAATGTCTAGTATTTTCATGGAGATTCTCCTTATATGTTATACACAGAGATTCCAGTTTATCCCCTATTTCTACACTAGGTGTTATTCCTTGATAAGCCATACAGTTATGGGGCCTTTGTTGAATTTGATATAATCCCCTATTGCTATTTAAATAAAAGACTGATAAACTCACTTCATTGTATTTTTTTCTATTGATTTCTTTATGGTTTTTTTTTCTTGAGTGTACATACCACGTTTTTTTCACATTAATTATGGGGTTTATTCATGGACATGCTCAGATGGTTATATTTCATAGGACATGGTCAGATGGTAATGTTTAAGATCAATCGTTATGGAGATCACCCTCACCTCATGATACCTCCAAAATATAGCTATCACTTACACACTTACTATCAATGTATCACATCCAATTCCACTGGTCCACTATCTTTATTGATAGAGAAACTATATCTTTCCCCCTGATGACATCAATTAATAAACTCATCAATTAGCAATGGCAGCCCTCTGGATCAATCAAGCAGCCCACTCTCCTTACACATGCCCTAGGTTTCTGTTGATCAGTCACAGAGGGCTGGGTATAATCTGATTGGGCATTGCGCAAGTACCATGTGGCTTTGAGCTGTGGGTGTCAAAGCTATGCTGAGGTACGAGGTGACCAGCTCCTGTAAAACTGATGATTTAAGGCTATGTCTGATGCTCGTAAATACTGTATATATCATTTTTATTTGACAGCAAACAGAAATTTGTACGATGTGATTTACATGAATCATATTTATAATGTGGTGCATGAATTTCCTTTTTGAATTTGTGTCTGATATGACACTGAAATACATACAGTGATCTCTTAATCTGTTACGCACGTCTTGATTTCAGTATAACATACATTTGCGTAGATCGTAGCCAGAGTTATCTCAGGCTTAGTGTACAACAGGTTAAATTACTGAATGTCTCTAACTCCTTTCTAAACTCTGCATCCACCTAGATTTATGCACATGCATATGACACAAATTATATTTGAAAATGTTCAATGAGGAGTGGCACTGAGCCAACAAAGTGTCATATGAAAACAAAATATTATGAACTTGAAAAGTCACGTGTCCTCTCTCTCTCTCTGATTCTCTTTCTTTATTGTGAAGTAAGCTATGAAGGATTTATAACACAAAGCATATATGTCATTTAGGAGTGACAGTGATATCCAGGCCACAGTACACCTTAATGAGATGCGATAACTTCACTTCTTTCCTAACACTCTGCAGTCAATTAATGAAGATGTAGACAAATTTAATACAGACAATATTTAGAATATACTAAACAGTTTGGTCGAGTCAGAATGTGTGTGTTTGAAGACAGTATTAAAATAACCCTGAGTAGTTATTGTCCCACCTCTGTCGTAACTCTTAAGTAAACAAACGAAGACACACATTTAGAGCAGAGCAAAATAAGAACATAGACCTATGTGTGAACTGCCAAAGGGGATTACCCTTTCCAATATCAGGCCAGATTTGAGAATCTAACACAATACAGGCTTTTAATAATTTAAATATCACCTCTTCTACAAGATTTGGCATTCATTTAATCTAATAAAGATATAAACGCACTTAATACAAATTATATTTTGAATGCGATGTGGGAAGTGGTTTTGACTTAGAATGTGTATGAAAAAGACAATTATTTCGACCTTGAGTAGTTGATAGTCCTACCTCTAACATAAATCTTCAGTAAACAAACGAAGATACAGACATACTAATGGCAAATCCAAATTTGAAATAGCTTCCTGTGTGAGCTGCAAAAGGGATTACCACATCCGATTTCAAGACAGCTGCACTGGGCCAATTTTGAATATCTAATTGACACTGAAATACAATTACTTGAATATCTTCTCTTTCCTAACATTTTGCAGTTATCTAGTGGAGATAGGAACACACTCCTCACAAACTATTTGCGATGAGATATGGAAAGAGGTTTAAGCCAGAATATATATTTGAAAAAAAAATTGTGATGACCTTGGATAGTTAATTGCCCTACCTCTAACCTTAACTCTTTATTAAACAAGTGAGGATATAAACACATTTGCTGCAAAACGTGTTTCATAAATGGAGTGACAGCAGTACATAAGCAAGATTGAGTATTTTATACTAAACTGACAGGTAATAATTTGAAGCCAAATCTTTCCTTACACTCTCCAGTCACATAATGCAGAAAGAGACCTATACTTTACCAAAAAAGGATATTTAGAACGTTCTTCATAGCATGGATTTGAGCAGAAACTTGTGCCTTAAATAAAAAGCAATGATCCTGAGTAGTCCAGATTTGTATCCTGCCCCCCCCCCCTTCTCTCTCTCTCTCAGCAGTCATAATGACTAATACAAACATAAATTAGGATGCTCTTTAGAGAGTTGTTTTTAAGCCACAATTTCTGTGTGATGTGACGAAAAAAACTATAATGATCTTGAATAAAATCTAGTTGGTTTTTTTCTCTCTCTCTCTCTCACACACACACACACACAAGCAGACACTCACACCTAACAATCACAATCATCTAAAGACCAATACACATACAATTTAGAGCGCTCTTTAGCGAGTGGTTTTCAGCCAGAATTCTGTTTCATCAATGACAATGAAATAAAGTATAATGTTCTTGAACAAGTAAATACCATCTCTTTCTCTCTCTCTCTCTCTCTCTCTCTCTCTCTCTCTCTCCTACTCTCAGTAGTCATTTTAATGTGTAGATTGAATCACTCTTAGCGCAAATCTGATTTGGGGCACAGTGTAAAGTGAAAGAGGCTTTTAGCTGGAATGTGATAAAAAATGCTATGATCTGAATATCTTTCTTTCCTCCACATTAACCAGTCATCAAAGAAAAAAATAGACATGCTGGACAAAGATATTTTAAATGTGCTATGCTGAGTGGGTTTTCATGGGATTCTTTTGTAGTGAGCCTGGTATGACAATGACATAAATTGCAATGGTCTTGAATAGTTCAATATCACATCTCTTTTCCATAATAATTTGCAATCTACTGAAGATAAAAACACATTTTTGGTTTAGCAGATTTAAATTGTAATGACAGCTAGAAGAGAATGAAGGGCATTTTTGCCAGAGTGTTTATCTTCAGTGGCATTGAATTATATCAATGATCATAAAGACTACCATCTCTTTCCTAATCTGTTTTCTACTGAAGATATGAATCTACTACTGAAATTTCACAAATCAGGTATTCCCATTTTTTCCATGAAAAAATGTACTGATTGTACCATCCATCATCTGCAGGATCACTTCCACAAATCAAAATGTCTACATCATGGTTTTTATCTTTCATTTTAGTAATACTAAATTAATAGGCATCATTCAATTCATCCTCTTTCAGTCAAAGTTGTACAACTCATCACGCAATTTCCTCTAATATATCTCATGTTTCTCTTTCTCTCTCCCTCTCCAGGAATTTCCATACATTTCTCTGTACCTAATTTTTTTCATCTGTATCTAATTTTTTTCATCTGTATTTTTTTCTCCATTGATATAGCAGGTACAATCAACATATGTTTGTCACATTACTTAACTTTAACTGATTCTCTATTCAACAATTCACAAACAAACTACAGAGTGCATTCATAGCATTATGCCCTTCCTGGGAAGGCCCCTTTCATCAAAAAGGACCAAATTCCAAACTTTATCAGGTCAAGGGCAAAGTGCTTCTCTCACATTTAAGCCAATAACGCACTTCAATCTGGCACAATCTAAACTCAAGGGTGCTTTTCAACAGTGAATTGTATGTGATAATGGGCACTGCACTTACGAGTTGCCTGGATTAGCCATTCTGAGTGATACCAGTTTGTACATGGATGGTGATGTTAAATGTAGTATACTAGTTTCAAATAAGAATACTAATTTTAATATCTCATCATAGTACTGTAGAAGTGACTTTAACATATAAGATATATATATTTTTGTACAATTAAAACAATTGCGAAGAATATATGTTGCTAATGAGAGTAAGTAGCTATGGTATGAAGCATTATTCTTTAAAAGGAGATGAAATAACATTTAAATTTTGCAGAAGGGGCCTTGATACAAAAGCGGAATGTATAATCACTATGTGTATCAGCCAACGCAAAAAGAATATTGGACATATATAAAGTTGTTTTGTTTGAAATGAATTACATTCATGTAGTATGTTGAGACTTGGATGGGCATTAACCTCCAAGAAATGAGCTATAATTTCTTTCCATTTGGCTCTAGAAAGATGACATATTTTCATCTATGTAGGAAATTTGAACACTTAAAGTTGCAAATGCAATTCCCAATTGTTGACGAGAAATCTGACATACCATGCAAAAACTAACAAGAGAAGGGGGAGGGGAAGATGGTTTCGGCAGAATGATGAAAACAGCCCTCTCCGGTTTCATGCTTGCGGGATGGAAAAACAAAATGGATGCTGCATGGGACCCTCCTCTCTAAATGGTGGTTAAAGCAACCAAGTGTACGTTAATGTAATCATTCTTGGCTGTCTGCACAGTTGACGGTTAAAACCAAAGCCTCTAACACAAAGAGGCACATGAATTGTCAGGAAAAGATGGAGGGTTCAAGACCTTTAGGAGCCTTGCAAAATGTTTGACAGAGGACTCGGTTCAATTTGAAAAAGGTTTTTTTTTATACAAAGAAAAGAAAATGTCACTGTCAATCAGTGGAGCTATTAGAGCTACACAAATACATATATCATAAAAATGATAGTAAGTAAAAAGCTATGGAGAAAATATCCCATCTTTCATATTCCTAGAAGAAATTTCCGGTACAACACCAGCAAGTGAGTAGGAGAGTGCCATAGCTTTGATGGTGATATTGATCCCAGAAAGGTTATTTCTATAGGAAAGGTAAAATGTGAAAGAGTCGCATCAAGGTCATCCTTACATAGGACAATTTTAATGATGGAGACATCAGACTTCAGCGGAAATTCCATAGTAACATGGTGCCTGCCACTTAGCAGGCTTGCTACTACTCAGAAACCTGAACAACCTTGATATTAGGGGAGGGACATTATTCCACGAGACGCCGTCAGACAAATCGAATGTGCCGACAGATATCTTGATCTTGAATGAAGCGTAGAGGGAGGGAGAGAGAAAGTCTGGCTGAAGTTCGGTCGTTACATGTTTATGCACGGTGGAAGTGACCTTCATTTGGACTTTTCCTTGCCTCCTCCTCCTCCTCCTCCTCCTGCAGCTCCTACCCAGTCAAGGTGAAGGCATGTTTGTAGTGCTGGGACGTTACTACGCTGATGATAAGGTTACGAGTGTTTGCCCACCAAGATGAGGGAGATTATATGATGTTATCAATGCACTAAAAACAGAGGCAACTATGCAGGTCGGCACGGACTAAATGACCCAGAGGAGGTGTCATTTTACATGTACTCCGGTACTGGTCATTTGGGGATCAATTTGGCCTTTGATGAGTCCTTGCTTCTACCACTTTTCATTATCAACGACATCTCAAGGATAAGGTGACTCAGAATAGAGGTTCCATACATGTACACCAGGGCAGGTGATGTGGGTGAAATACTGCTTCCAAGGTTTTGAAATTTTCATCGAGTTAATACTCAACATCCCTCTTCTATGGAAGGGTTAGTGTGTATGTGTGTGTGTTTTGGTTTGGTCCGGGGTTTTTTTGGGGGGGAGGGGTACTATTTGCTCTGATTCTCCTCAATCACTTAGTTGAGATCTCATGTTAATACATCATTTTTAAGTATCAATAAGCTAGTAATATTGTAGACTGGTTGAGAAATAAAAGCTTTTAAGGCAGTTCTCTTGAGAATTGAGTCTGTTCAGTGAATGAATAAATTTACTGATGATGCATTCCTCCTACACATGTTGATCTTTGCACTGATGCAATCATGTCCATCACTTCACACATTTTAACATACAGGAGGACCTGATACAACCAGTATAAAATAATGAGTATGTGCTCTTAACACTTGGCATCTCTGCAGCAGGGCATGTGTAGTTACAAGTAAATACATGTATACATGCACATTTATTTTTCTCTATTTTTCTTGTACTTCCAATTTACAGACAACTGTATTGGTACCTTAATGACACAGAGGCTCAATACTGCAGAATTTTTTTCACACTCAAATTCAATGATCCACAAATATACATTTTCCTAAATGTGACACCATACTGAGCCTCCGCTTTAAGAGAGCAAACTCAAGCTCCTTTTCCTCTCCCGAATTGGAGGATAAGATAGACAAAGATCTATAAATACCACACATTTAACTTACTGACCCATGCATTAGTAATCATTTGCCAGCATGATGTGTCCATAATGTCTTCCGGTAACATGCTGAGGTACCGCTTTAAGAGCACATACTCAGACTCTTACTGCCCCCTCCTCCCTTCCGTCTTGCCCCTAAGAGCTATGCATGAAGATGCATACCACAGAGTGAGGTATGAGAGCGATGCCTAATGTTCATTGATTCCCACGGTATGCCGCCATGCTTTCAACACCTGGCACGATGGTCATCCGATAAGACAGACTGCATAATAGCCAGTCATCTTATACATCCATAACCATCTAGCTGGGCAAGACAGTCGTCCATTATCCAAAGCATCTAGCTCTCTAACTGCTGAAAATACATTCACAAAAATCCATACCAGTCTAATTGTCTAACTGCCAAATACTATTTCTTCCATAAGCATCTAACTCTTCAACTGTCAACACAAATCCATTACAAATCCATACATATCCTAAACTGAAAAATAAAGTTCGCTTACATCCATATGCATTCCTATCTTCAACTGCCTAATAAACCATTCATTACAAATCCATAGCATCTTACAATCCAACTGCCAAAAAGCACATCCATCTTATACTCAATAATGATCTAGCTATCAAACTGCCTGACAACAAATACATAAGGATCTAAACTCAAGACTACCATTATACATTCTTCCAAAAGCATGTAAAGCTCTGTCTAACTGCCAAAAATACATCCTTCATATCCATAAGCATCAAACTGTGTACATCTTATACCCATAAGCATTTTCCTTTTGCATCAAGCTGTACAATGTCTGCTTTCATGTACAATGTATATGGCATAATCATTGTGTAATATTGGAAAAACATCAGTATTCTATAAACTGGATGTTTAAGGAAGTAAAAAGGTCAAGTACAGGGTTATATTTATCTTGAAAGGCACATCTGTTAATGCTGGAATAGTATATCAAATAAAAACATTTTTTAAAAAGACCTGTTTTCGGGTTTCTTGGTTTAAAAGGTATAAATGATAAGCATAAAAGGGAAAATTATGCTTCATATACTAGAACAGTAGGATATATCCCTCTTCAACGATTTGTCTCCCCTAATCCTTTATTCATGAATATACAATTATGCAGAGGATAGTAAAACATTCCAAACAGCCAATTTTGTAAATTCTGTAATGGATGAGTGAGGATGAAAGATCACCCATCATAAATGCACTTCATACTTCTTTTACAAATATGACCTCATGAATAAAGATATTATATGAAAAGCTAAAAACTCAAATTTTCAAACTGCTAAACCATTTTCGCAAAAAATGTGTTTTTATCACAATAGGCACATTAAAGTCTATTCTAGACATTCAAGAATTTGAATAAAAGAGAAAAGGGTGATTTTAGATATACATTGTAAGTTGGCATTAATTATCTGTATATTAATCAGTCAAATTTGCATAATTGCATTTGAGATGTACCATCGTTTTCAATTAGCCTTAATAAATAATCCCCTGGTAATGTCTTATTCTAAAAAGGATGCAGTGTATCCTTCAATCCAAGCCTGTAACTAGAAGCCTCTCTACTACCCTTTGTGCAATTCATTTCTGAAATCAATTTGGACACAGCACCTCATTGCCTCTAAATGAGGTTCATATAATTGACTTTTTATACCCCTCATTCAGACTAAAAAAAAATTATTGTATAGCTGCATTAATCTATATAGCAATATAATAATTGTTTTCTTGCATGGATGTTTTAGAAAAGTCCATACAAAAAAGAACCTTCTATTACAAAACAGAAATTTGGCTTTTGCTTCAATCCCTCCCTCCCCAAAATTGAAATAAATAAGGTTCTATCACAGCATGAACATAATAAATAACAAATAAGTGCAAATGGGGATGGCTTATCATGAGTATGTGCTGATGCACCACGGCCAAGCCATAAATTTTTAATTTTCTAAATTGAGAAAGGCCCACATGATCAACAAAACTACTTTCTCTGTGCCAAGTCCCTTTGTACATTCTAATCATGCATGAGCATAAATCATACAATAATTTTCAACAGTGTTTAGTGAATATGAAATTGATTTTTATTTTCTTTAAAACATATACCTATCATACAATATTCTCATCCTGTATGCATACCTCTTTAGTCATAAGATTTTTTTTTAAATTTATGTTTCTTTAGCCATAAGATGATCCTTTACACAATGTTTCTTCGTACAATTTTGTATAAATTTTCCCCTGGTGTGAATGCCCCGTTATCACCAACTGACCTTATACCATGCATGAGTGTGCCCTGTGCAATCAGATAAATACTGCGCTCGGCAGACAAGACTCTATTTATTTGTATTTACAGTCTGCCATTCAGATACAGCATACAATCATCACTATCAAAACAAATAGAAGTGAGAATGCATCGGGAGAGGAGTTGTGAAGCATTGTCTTAAAGGATAAAGTGTAAAGTGAAGGTGAGGATTTTATTCTGTGAAAGTCAGTAAAAAATTATGAAACTACTTTAAATCTGTCAAGTTGAGTTTACATTATAACTTTCTTGCACATTATTCAAATTCAATTAAAGCATGAAGAGAGTAGAAACAGCAAGGATGTCAGTGCTTGCAAATGCTACACTGCTAATTACATCAACAAGATTGTTTTTCCCAAACATAAGATGAATATGTATAAAATTGATTTCCTTTAAAAATGTTGTACTGGTCATCTAGAGAACCACTATCATTATACAACATGTAACTGAGCAAAAAGACTAAAACAATGGATAATGATAATAATAAAATAGTAAGAAAGATTGGAGCACCTTAAGTACTTGCACATAGCTGATGCTATCACAACATGTATAAGGGGAGCCAATTCATTCTTTCATCACATTTTTATGCAGCATTAATTCATATAAAAAGTGCAATATTTTCATTCCACCCTAATCATGGATATCAATATAATTATGGAAACTCTTTATCCAGTCATGAAATCAGGGCAAGTAGAGCCAGTGATAGAACCATGGTTCAGAGATCAGCGTCGAGTTCAATCGATGTAATTAGTTACTACATCAATAGTCTAATGGGCCGTCATACTGCTATTGATTTTTCATATCATGCTTGATTCAATTGTCTGATTGCAATTTCCTCCCTAATGATTGTGTTTTTAACCCACTCAAAGAAAATCTACTTAATTGAAAAATCTTTCATACACAGTGGGATAGCTTTAAATAATGATGTTAGGTTTTTTGAAGGGCTAGGCCACTGTCTACTTAGAATCTGTCTACTTAGAATTCAGGTGCTTTAACCCTATATTAACTGGGGGGGTCAATTTGACCCCCCCCCCATCATAATTTTGCAAATCCTACGAAACCGCGGCAGATATGAAGTTATCCTTTCGTGACTTCTTTTCTTTGAAGTCTTTCGCAACTTTTGGTACTAAATTTGTAAAGATCGGACAGAGCATTAGAAGGTCACATGACAATTACGGGTCAAAGGTCATTCAAAAATACTGACTTTTCCATACATGTGTGTGTTATGGCATGGACATGTTATAAAATTTGTGAAAAACAATCCATTTCCCATACAATAGTATATTTGCATTGTTTTTGTGGTTGTCATTTCAAATATCATTGTCAAAATAATACAAAACATAAAAAATAAAAAACAATAGAATACAAAAGAATGCATAAGAAATTCAAACACATGTGTGTATGACAATATATGCAAATTTTATGCATGCTTATGTAAATATGTAAATAGACAAAACCATAATAAACAACGTAAATACCTAAATGTCAAACCTATCCATGTCTATGATTCATTTGAGTCATAATAAAACTTTTTTCTATTTTTCTTTGCAAAATAATAAAATAGCAAAAATTACCATACTTCAGTAATTAATATTTGCATAATTTGTATATTTTACATTTTATCGTTTAAATGAAAACATGAATGCGTTGCTAATACTTCAATGTACCTCCATGCAAAATTTCGCGTGAATCAGACAATTGGTCTCCGAGATCTGGGGGGGGGTCAAATTGACCCCTCCCCCTCCTCCCAGTAAAAACTTGGTCTGAAATAACCCAGTTAAAATAGAGTTAGATAAATCAAGGCAAAATGAAGAAAGCAAAGAATCCACTTTGTATGCTCAAATTCTTATAAAAAGGGATATTTTTTTTTTTAAAAAGATAATATTTCTCTTACCTGGATATCCAAATATCAGATGATTTGCAGCATTGCGATGGAGAAAAGAAGAGAACAAAAGAGAAAAAATAAAGCAATTAAGGATTGAGGCAAGAAATTCATGACACAATCACATGAAATTTTCAATGACCTAAAACAGGGTCTGCAGATTTTGCTTAAAATCAACCATACTCCATGATCAATCAAACCCAAGACAGGAATTATGCAACATTTGTACAAATCTATAAGTCAGTGCAACTACTATCACTCAAAAACAGAATTCAAAGAGAGAAGACTTTGACTAAATATCAAATATATGCAAGGAAATTTACAAAAACAAAAAACAAAAAACAAAATTTAAAGTAAAAGCAAAATCGCATATGTTTTTTTCATTTAAATACAGGAAAAACAGAAAATCATTTTCAAGAAAAACACTTCAAGAATCATAAAAGGGAACAATCATTTCACCTAAGAAGCCATTCATTCATGAGGAATGAGGAAAAGATTGCAAGAAAATTCTTTCCCATGAGCTTTAAAAGGCTGGAGTACAATATCTCCCTTAACTCAAGTGGTTGTGTACTCATTAATACAACAGGCATCTCCACAACTCATCCTTGTAAATCTCATTTATTACCCGTATGTCAACAGGGTTACAACAAGCAAACACTCCAGCTAGTCACCTCAGCCTTAGTTTGCTCCTCCTCCCTCCCTCCCTCTCTCTCTCTCTCTCTCTCTCTAATTATAAACCACTCCGTCTTTGTCTCTCTCTCTCTCTTTATCTACCCATTTCTGTGTCTTTGTCTTTACCCTCTTTCTCTATCTCAATTCTTCTTCCTTTGTGTCTCTTTCTCTCTTTCTTTCTCTCTCTTTCTCTTCTATATCTATCCTTTTTTTCTATTCCCTTGGTGCTTTTCTGTCACTTTCTCTCCCCCCCCCCCCCCTCTCTCTTAAAAGTTAATATAATTATGTTTCCTATTTTGATTATTTATTTCTACACTTATCTCTCTTGATTTGTACTATTCATTGCATGTATAACTTGACTAATACAATATAGCATTTCTGTTTTGATTAAAGTCTATTTAATACCACATGTCTACCCACAAATACCTGTATCTCTTTCAAAATCATGCTCTCATACTCTCTTCTATGTTCTTTTTCCCTCACTCCTTTTTTCTCTCTCTCTCTCCATCTTGACAGTCCTCATTATTTTTATTTCTACTATCTCCAAACCCCTTTCTCATTACCCGAGAGTCTTGAGGCTACATTTCCTTGTGTCACTGCATTGTAAACACTGAATACTCAGAGTAATGGCATGGCCAATGTCTTTACGATGCAGTATGTTTCAAAGGTAACTTGGGAAGGAATGCAATCCCTTCCATTCACTTCATGTAATTTCATTCTAGAAATATACTTAATCATGTTTTATAATATCAATACATTATCATATGAATTAAAAGAAACAAGGAGTTTCATGTTTTTTTGTTTTCATGCTAATGTATTCACACCGTTAGATATGTGTCACACATTTAGTCTGGATTATGGAGTAACAATACATTCACAACTGATGTTGATGTTTAACAATTTGTAAGGGTGAATTTTAAAAAGGAAGCGAATTGCCCTATATTACAGATGTTATTACATGTTCATATCTAATCAAGATTTCACTGGCAGTAGTCCAGTTTATAAACTGGGGAAATAAAAAACATTTAACTGTGTGCAATTTTCTCGGTGATGTCTAATACTCAAATGGTTACAATAAATAATCTTTTCAAATGCTAGCCTATGTTCAAGCTTTATTCCACAAAGGGTTGGCATGTTTTGATGAAACATAAGACTAAAGATATTTCATCAACTTATGATTTCCACATTTCGTCCGTTTCCTAAATATTGACAGAAAGAAATCATTCATCATATCATCAATGGGCCTATCTCTGTCATTACAATAGACTGCATAAAACTGCATGGCCATACCTCTATTTCTTGTGAACCTCACATTTAATCTTGGCCCTGACTTCCATTTTTTCCATGCAACATGCCTGAGGTGTCCACTCGCTAACAAAACGTGTATACATGCACGACTGTTCTAAAATTCCCAGAAAAAAGGGGGAATCTTTTTCAGGCCATCTATGCACATTTCACAGACAACGATAATCCCAAATTAGGGCTGCTCTGTAACAAGCTCTGCAAAATACCCAAACCAGGAATGTCCTGGGATATTTGGGCTCTGCAATATCAAAACTCTCAAAGTGCTTTGGGGAGGCTGATTCTGGACCTCCTATGGGACTCCTGAAAATAGCCCAACATAGAGTTCCTTAATAACTACGAGTGATTTGAACATTCTTTGCAATATTGCGTTATTATGAACCTCCCTAAAAATGCTTTCATATGGGTATGTTGTAATCCGCATTTTCTATGAAAATTTCTGTGCAAGTCACAGCTCACCCCTTTCACATACAGAGTGAAATCTCCTGGTGCATATACTGAGCATAATTGCCCTTTAAAAGCGACTCACCAAATGGTGTGGATACACACCAAAGCGACAGTTGTTTTACTTCTCCCGTGTCAATATGGAATGTCTTCTGCTGTTGGTATTCTCAGCCACACACGCTCACAGATATACAATCATCACGCTCTCACCATATAACGACTCGTTAACCCAATTCAGAAGACAGAGAGTCAACTATATGTCTACCATGTGTTTTAGAGCCTGCTAATCTTTGTGATGTCTTCTTTCAAATATTCTCATTTCTTTCTTTCTCTGTCTTTCACGCTATCTATCTATCTCTCTCTCTCTCTCATTCTCTTCCTCTCCTTTATTCCCTTATCTCACATACCCCTCTCTTTCTATTCTATCTCTCCCTCCATTTAATTCTTCATCTCTCCTTCATTTATCCTTCTCTCAATCTCTCTCTCTCTCCATTCTTGCTCTCTCTCTCTCTCTCTCTCTCTCAATTCTTTTTCCTCCATCCCTTCTTCCTTTCTTTCTATCCCTTTCCCTCTTTCAACCACTTATATGTATTGCTGACTTGATTACTGTTTTTGTCATTTTTGTGACAGGTATTCCCAATATATCACAAGCATATGCTTTCCAGGGACCATGCCTCCTTCACTTGTACTTTTTCTTTTGTTTATATCTCATGTATGTAAGAAGTCAGAAGGAAATAAATGTTGTTTTGAACTAAAGTGAACTGAATTGAATTGAATGTGTTTCTCTCTCTCTTTCTCTTTCTCTTTCTCTATCCGAGTCTTAGTTACTTTTTTTTTTGCTATTACTGTCATTGTCATACCATTAACCTGATTAAGTAGCTTTCAGATGGTTATCTCTGTTTGATACTGTACAGAGAAACTTCATCAATAATATTCACCTTCCCTAAATGAACATAACTTAAACATACGTGTTACCTGAAAATAGAATTTTCCACACTATACATAATCATTTTGAGGATAAACTTATGCTCATTCAAAGCTAAATGGTTAATAACATTATTTCATAAATCAAAAGATTTCTTGAAATCTTTCAAGGTCAAAAATCTAGTGTTACAATGTATAATCATACAGTGAATACGTATTTCACAGAACAGGGAAATATGACTATTCACAAAGATTTGGGAGTCACCTGCCAAATATCAAAACTCTTTTAATAAAAAGTTAAGGTTCACTGGAAATATACGTTTTCTAAGATATCGCATTTTGGAAAAACAATGTGTGGGACATTAGGAGATAATACTATCCAAAATGGATACAAATAGCCTGGAGAGACACCTAGTAATACCCCTTCATCCCAATGCAAATAGCTGCATGACATTTTGGTGACCCATTTTATTTGAGGCAAAAACAGGCAGGTTTGACATCAAGAAAGGTCTTTTCTCAAGGTGACAAATTTCTTTGGTGACATTAGATAGTATCAATGCACTGAAAAACAATGATGCTCTATAAAGATTATACCTTAAATATACAATGGCATAAAATTTCTTCTAAGATATGACGTTATATACATGTATAGAACTATATGTGTCTTTGAATCAATTGTGTGGACAACATTTTGTAGGGAAAAGTGATATGCAACTGAATGTGCTTCAGGCATGTCTTCTTTTAAAGTATGTTTTCAAGGCTCCTACATCTACATATAAAATCAGTTACTGGTATCTAAAGCTATAAATACCAGAAACATCATCAACAAAATTATGTACAGATGATAAACAAAAAAGATAAAGAAAAAAAAGATGAAAGATGAGACAGAATTCTTCAATAACGACAACATAATTTGATCCTTCCTTTCTTTAACTAACACTGAAAACTTGACGCGAGAGTCGGCTGTTTCTCAAAAATTCTACTTTCATTTCAGGGTCATCTTTTTTGTCGCCCCTGGATAAGTCTCTCTGAATCAAAAATCAATGCACTGGTTGAGAAGGAAGAACAAAGGATGGAGAAAAGATTGGGTGATTGGAGCCAGAATGGTCTGTTTGCGCCGAGGGGCATGCAAGGTATCTTTGCTCTGCTTCCACACGACAAGTAGCATAACCCAGGAGAATCAGGTTGCACGCAAATCTCCTGGTACGGCATGTCCTAGCGAAATACACCATGCAATCCCTATTTGCTGCTACGCTTCCGCACCAAAGAATGAGGGATCGAGAGAAGAAGATCAAAAGAGAGAGGACTGTGGTTATCTTCATTGTACAAGTAGCACGGCAGAACCTCTGGTGATGCGTGCATGTGAGGGGCCACTCACGCTAAGCAAGGCATCCATTGTTGCAGTCTCCATTACCATGGCGACCGAGGGGGCATATGAATAGATGCACATTATTCAGCGCGTTGCCAATGCGTACAAGAAGGATGTCTTCTATAATGCAGTTGATAGGATTATGATCTAGAAATAAGAGGTCATAGCCAACTCATTTTATCTAAGACATGACCAAATAAATCTAATATCCTCTACAATATTGCAATCGACTGCACATACTTGCTGGGATTTTTTCTTCTCTTAGCAGTAAACATTGGTAAATACACTGTCTGTATTACAGAGGAGTCAGAATTATCGAATGAGGACTACTTTTTGAGGACTAAGACAACATTCTTTTACAGTTACAATACATGAGATATTATCTATTCTAATGAATATGTCATGACGGAACAGGTATAATGTATCTTTAATATCAGACAAAACTACACATTATGTCAAAGGCATGGTGTACATAAGACACAATATATATGAAATACCAAGGAAGTACCACCTTAAACATACCATGATTCCTAACATCTACGTACATGTATGTGATGAAAATCTACTTCTACCTAAAATTTCTCACTTCTCTTACAATTTGTTTCTTTTTCCCATAAACAGCACATTACGGTGGGTATATAGACAACTCTTCAACATACAGGCACATGTATATGTAACCATACCATTTACCCACATTTATTTTATTAGACTGAGCATCTTCTGCATTCTCTACATTATCTTTATCTGATCAGGATGAGAGGATAAGCATTTCGGACATGAAATACTTCCTCAACAACGCGTTTCCAGTGACCTTTTAACCCCATCATACACTGTCTCATACCATCAACGTACATACATCATCTGCACTGCCTTCATGGCAGCTTTCTACAGCAAAACCGTCATGCACGCACACACGTATATGTATCATCCCTGACTCAAACATATTTACGATCATGACCTTGTGCTATGCACTCAGTTTAATTATTTTCCCTTTCTTCTGGGGTCAATTAATCCGTCGGGAATGCTTACTTGGTCCGTACAACACTCTACCTAATTAGCACCTGAATTCTACGACTCCATGAACAGTGGGATTAGCATAGTGAGCCATGGACTTCATGACTGCCAAGGTAGAGAGACATACTATTTCACAACAATAAACAGTCAGTTTGGAAGAGGTATCAGTTGAAGGATCAGTAATACTAATTATTGTAAAAAAGACACCCCATGATGAATAATATGCCATTGAGCTTCTATGTGCATGTATCTGTATACAAATGTAATGCTAATCATCTTCTGTTCATTCACTGTATCAATTGATATGTTGATACTTAATGCTTTGTTTATATTGTTTACATCATTTATACCTACTGCTGTTAAAGACGATAGTTGTATGATATCTATGAGTTTTCACATGAGGAATCTTTTCTTTTTTCCTTTAATTCTTTGTTTTGCAACAGAATGAATAAATGTAAGAGCTACCATGGGCCTGATAAAAGTCAAAGAATTGGGACATTAGCTATATAATCAATGTTTTCCTTTGAATGTTATCACAATGTAATTCATTGGCTTCACATATCTTTGTTGAATACTGTGTGCATGTACGGAAGCTATGCAGGGGCTGATGATTGTCTTCTCCCAATCTCTTGAAAAACTGGTTATTATTCTTTGATCATTTTTCATGTCATTTCATTAATGCAACAAAAGAGGTAGCCTACTTGGAGAAAGAAATACAGTAAAACTAATCAATGCAAAGCACTAACTGGTGATTGGTGAATGACTTGTTATTTCTCCTTTTATTTGATACATGTAATCAAATTTGAAAGGAAAAATTTATTCACCAGCCAACTTTCATTACTCAATCTCATCTCCTCTCTCTCTCTCTCTCTCTCTCTCTCAAAACTGGAGCAGGCATGAGTTACTCTCAAAGTATCTTAATATGGACACCATGTTTCTGCTTTGATTTCCACTCTCCAAATTGTAATTTGAATGTGAGCAAACCAAACATGGCAGCTCCTCCACCTCCTGTATTAATGAAGGCAAGATATGCATACAATCCTGCCTAGCGCTACCTGGTATGTATGTACACAGCAATAGAGACCATGCAAATAGAATTACAAATATCAGTAATGGATATGAGAGAGCAAGGAACTGGCCAAGACTTACGCATCCCACCGTTTGCTTTGTTCAATGAATCGAAACATTCTCGTTTTGCAATCGCCATGCATAGTAGACAAAATATAAAGGCCATACACTAAGACATTTGGAGGTACAAAATACTGCAGTATGTTAACGAAGCAAACAAACCCAAAGGGATCATATTGCAGGAGATACGCATCGGGGGAAACGCAGAGTCTCCGCGGCTCAGGTAACATTTTTGCAGTGTCGGGTGTTTAGTCGGCGGGAAGACTGTGTTTGACTCACGCTGCACGCCTGACATTCTATCCCTATATCATCATTATCGATGCATTTTCACCAATTTGGTAGATTTCCTGTTGTTGCCATCTATTCTAAAGGAATGGGAATATACTCAGGCTCAGAGAAGATAAATGTCATAGCCAGGCATGAAGACTTATATCGTTCTACTCTATACAGGGTCAAGCCATAGAGTATGAGCAAGAAGCTATGCTATCCGTGGTGATGGCTCCTTGAAGAAGAAGCAGGAAATGTTACAAATTTTCTTCAATCCTAGTATAAGCTGGTGCATATGCTATTTCAACCCGTTACAGAGTACTTTTCTTTCAGCATTATTATTCAACCTATTTAGCCTTAGCAATAATGCTAATACTTGATTTTTCAAAAAATTACTAAAATATTTTTATTGCCTGATTATATTATACTCATGAAAATATGTGGCAAGTAAATTTGTGTCTGGCCATGTAAATTTAAGATCTACCAGGCAAGTGATATGTGCTTATGTAATACCCTGTATGATTTCATCATTTTGGCCATTTAGCCAAATGGCTAAATCTGACAGCTCTTTCTATTAAAAGCCTAACTAATAAACAAAAACCACTGTTTTGGTATTCTTATTTGATAAAAGTACTTATGTTTGCTCTCTGATTTTCTTTTATTTCCTATTATCAACCTGCTTTTGTACTATCATTACAAGAATGCAATATCTTAAAGTCAAAACAAATCACTATTTGAATCCAATACTGATTTTCATTCACCTCAATGTGACAGCTCATTCTAAATGCCAATGACAAAAAGGAGAGGGGGATGAAAGTGAGCTGTTTAATAGCAAGATCTGGAAAGCTAATAAAGATTGTATCTGCAGGCTCGCACGAAACGGGTTAGCCTAAAAACCCACACGTGGGATAGCCATTCACGAACCGCTTGCTATCTTTTAATTAACACTGCGCTATTTGGGGTCATTTCGACAGCAATCAGTGCCATGCAGAGATAGAACGTCTAGCTTCATCTTCTTTTCAGATTCTTTGCATGCATACGAGAGAAAGGATAAGAAATAATGTGATGCAAAACGGTTGAGGGTAGCTCCTTTTTGTTGCCATCTCAAGTTGCCTGAAGCGTGTAAACTTCAGCACAAATTGACATTTCATTCATTTGCCCATCGCCAACGAACCTACAGTGTAGTGAATCTAAATGACAAACTCTAATTCATAAAGGTCTGTTTTAAGCATAACTTTGTACAATATTCAGTATGGATAAAAAGATAGTATACATGAAAATTGATATTTTGATAGATGGATATCACTATGCAAACAGATATCATGGATGAGAAGATGATTTATAAGTACTTCCTTGGCCTTTCAATTTTTCTAGTATCTTTCCATTCCATTTTTACATCTCAGGATGTGCTTGAAGCATATAATCATTAACTGTATCAAGTTCTGAACATGGAAGTATGTACAAATCATTGATGCATCTGACATCTGTTAGTACTGTAATCAGAGTAGACTTAAAGACGTGAGATAATTTGCACGTAGGAATGAACATCAAAATGTTCTCTTAAATCATCCTGCAACATGTCAACGAACCCAATGTGATCATGCTGAAGTAGCACTACTTGATGCACCAAGTAAGTCATATCAACATGTCTGCAGACCTGCCGAATCTTCTTTACAATTAATCATCATGATTTGTTCAATGACCTAATGTGTCCATAGCTTATGATGGCTTCGTGTTGACCCTGTAATACCATTTTACGTCTACAGCATCACAACAGTTGGTTTACGACATTTATCATCCTAATTTGTTTGATATGATCTAATGAGTACACAAGAAAGCTCAGCACAGTGTTGACCCCCTAATACTATGTCAAGTATGCAGCATCTGAACAGTTTATAGAACTTAATTTGATATCACATAATGAGTTAATCAATTAGCTTGGCTTGCTGTTGTTGACCCTCTAAAACCATGTTATATCTGTAGCATCCAAATGTTTTATAAGATTTATCATCATAATATGTTTAATATCATGTAGTGAACATTCAGCTCAGCCTAGCATGCTGTTGGCCCTTAATACCATGTTATGTCTGCCACATCCAATACAGTTTATGAGATTTATTAGGAATTTATCCCAGGACACCATAAACCCATCATCTGTGACCAACCCACTTATCCAATTGGCGAATTTCCTGGGGAACGCTATTGGATACAGTACCCTTTGATGTCCTCTAGAGAAGGTCATGGTTACTTCCAGGGATTATATGGGTTACGGTTCCAGTTGAACCCATCAGCGGAGATTCAATTTCCATAAATGCCATTGTAAATGGGGATAATGTGTTTACGATTGAACGCATGGCTAAAGCCGTTCCGTTTGTATGTTTAAGCCATTTAGAGCACCAAATCCAGATGCCCTTGCCCTAAGCATCATTGATTTATTTCATTATTCCATTCAGAGATTATTAGTTAGATTACAGTCTTAATTGAGTGATACATATGAAAGCTTTGATATCTATCATTTCCAATCCATGCTTCAAATTACCCAAACAAGGAAATGTCATGAAATGACATGAAATGACAGGAAATGTCAGCAAATGTCAGCAAATGACATGTGCAATGGGAGTTCAAAATACCTTTTCGATACAAATCATCACAACATATAATATTTAAGTTCTTCATAACATGTGACTGTGTCACAGTTTCCTAACTTAATAGCGTGGACTCCAGGAGAATATAAAATTTCAAAAAGTTAAGTATTGCATTTTATAAGAAATTCACCATTCAATTTGGTAGCATCCAGACTGTAAGCATATTTATATACAATGAGCATTTAGATTCATATGAAAGGTACAGAGATAGCTGTCTTTTTTATATGCTTCTAAATGAAAATAAATGTATGCACTTCTCAGTTTGTTTGTGAAGGTCTTATTACTTTTGGATCACAACAATATTAGCCAATATCAAATAAAAGCATATTTGGGTTAAAGTCCTACTAAATTTTATGCATGAAGCACTCTTTTTGCAATGCACTTCCCTATTAAGCAATACTAACAATGAGGCTTATGAGGAATTAAACTTTTTTTCTTTAAAGCATTTCTCACATTATTCAAAGGCTTAGGCACGACCTTGCTTCTACTCAATTTTTCCTCCTTCATTGAAATATGTCAAAGTCCTTCCATTAGCAGAACAATACAGCCAACACTAAAAAAGTGGCAGATAAAGAATTTGCGATGCTATATTATGATTTCTTTATTCACCAGCCTTATTCCCTCGCCTTCGTCGTAAGACATGGCTGCACCGAATGCCAAGGGTTTGCTCGTTTTTCTCTCCTGAAAAGAAACGATATTGAATAGTTTGCGCACGGTGGAAGCAGAATATCTTTTGAATGGCTAAGAGAGAGTGGGGAAGGGGGAAGGGGAGGAGAGAGGGAGAGAAAGAGATAGAAAGAGAGAGTGAGTGAGCAAGAGAGCGTTGTGCATTTGTCAGTTTGCTTGACTAAGCATTCAACCCTTTTACATTAGCAGCCCCAATTATACAGGCATGCCATAGAAAGATGGGACAAGGAGGGAGAATGGGAGGGATGAAAGGAAAGAGGGACGTATAGGAGGAAAATGCAGCGCAGGAACAGGGAAAACTATCAAAACTGGCATTGTATCTTGGCAGAGCTAACTCAATTTAAATGCTCTCAATTGAAATGGCACATTTGAGTGGTATAGGGAGGAAACAAATAAGAAATAAGATTATAAGTAGGGGTAGGCAGGAGAAGGCACGCAGCAAGAATGTGCAGTGGTATCATGATTGATTAATACTTTTGTTCCTCATTTCTTGCCCTCTTTTCAATAAATCCCACATCATATGAATGAATGCATCAACTTGAGTATTCATTTTTAGAAAAGCCAACTATTTCAGGCTCCATTCCTGGTTACTTCCAACGCTTCCTTGAAATCATTTGTGGTCAATCACAAATGCTGTCAAGGCCGTTACCCAAGGAATATATCAACTGCATTCGTCCGTTTTTCAAATGCTGTAAGGTTTCTACATCATCTCAAAAAAAACCAAGGCATTGCTCAAAATGTTTGATTCAATTAATTTCCAACTTATTTCAATACACAACAGATCTCACATGCCTAATGCAAAGGAATGAAAATCCACTTCTTTGAAGAGCGCCAATCACCGAAAGACATATTGCTAATATATGTTAAGAGATCCATGTCACTATAATTCCTTCAAAGTATGAGCTTCAAATATTACTTCTACCAAAAAGATTCACAGATTCAAATACACTTCCAATAAACAAAAAAGCCACATATGAATAGACTAGTCGTAATCATGTACAAACATATAAATGAATTACAACATTTACGGAATTGAACTGTTCTTCGATTCAACGCGTTGCGGTCTTTCATTTTCTTTAAACATTAACCATTAACCCCTAGAATACCAAGTAAATTTTTTGTGATTGGTTATTTTAAGCTGTAAAAAAATCATTTTAGCTGATTTTATAACATACACATTAGGTCAAAATAGGGATCCCTTCCTTTAAATGGAGTTGAATCCACTCCGAAGTAGTGGTTGACTCACTCTCTTTTAAGAGTGGATTGCGCTAGTCTAAGCAAGGATAACAGAATTTTGATCATGGATTTCCAATCTAAACAGAATGATCCCTAATATGTGACTACCCCCCCCCCCCCCCCCCCAACAAATAAACCAAAAAATGTGGATGTCTACTCCTATGCATTGGGAGAAGGCACAATCAGCAAATGATGCAAAAACTACAGAGAGGTTGTGTAAAAATAAAATAAAATCCTTCAAATCAATGTTAAAACCACCATGTCAATGCCCCCACTGACATTTACTGTGAAATCAGAAGTCTAATCCTTTTTAGCTAAAGAAAATCCCTGAATGATGATGAAGTTGATGACTAATAATGAATCTGAAACCAGAAGTTGTTCCATCTCATCTTTTTCAGCAAGAGAAAATCCCTGACTGATGATGATGTTGGTGATAACCTGTACAATACCACCTCTTTCACACTTATCCTACTAATTGCATTATTATTAGCCATGTAATCACCAACTCATCACGAATACAGTTCATTGACTGACAGAAGTCTATTTCAGCTAACAGGTCTAATCAATACATCTACTCATGTCATTATATTTACACTCCCAACAAATGAATAAACAAAGCCGTGAATTGCATTAACAGATAATTCAATTATAGCTTTGCTGTGTACAGCCTCTGGTTATAGGGAGTATTTGGAAAGAGGTTGTTTGTTTTGGAATTCCCAACAGGACAAGCTAAATCAACTGTTTCGTGCCGAAGTATCTCACACTGGCAAACATGGATACATGATGTGTGGGTTCTGTGGTATTAGGCATGGTACTTTATCTGTGATAATGGAGACTATTGCTATCTTGTGGAGATGTGAAACACTTTTAAAGGCTTGCTACAAAGTGTCTCTTTATTTTGTCCTCTTTCTTTTGTTTGTTGGAAAACCTCTTTACTTGAAATAGCCCGTGTCAACAAAGATGCACATTGATTATAAGTTCCTTCACATCACATGAGGATTTGTTGCCATCTAAAAAAAATTTCAGTGTTTTTTTCTTTTCCCAATTTCACATGAGAACTGGAAAATAATGCTAAAGTCTCCCAAATCAATAATAATTGTAAAATTTTTTCACAGCCTGCATGAAAAGTACTGGTAGGCCAAATTCATAGTTTTCACACCATACTAAAGAGAACTGCGCTTTGTTTTCTTTGTTTTACATACTTCTACACACAACACTGTGAATACATGCAAACAGGGTTTAGTTGCTATCTATAGAAGATGTGAGATCACTTTAAAGGCTAAGCTCCAGGTTCCTGGAATATTCAACCCAGAAAATCCCAAAGCTGTGAAAGAAGGTCACGTCAGGATAGGAACTAGGGCAAAATGGTTTCCAGCAGTTACACACCAGAGTAAGTGCTACTTTGTGTTCTTCCTGAATTCCTGTGCTTCTGAGAAGATTTCACATAGATTTCATGAAAACTATATTTAAGATCATAGGTAAACACTTTGAGATTAGTGCAGTGAGAAATTTGGCATACACAAGGTTATTTTCTTTTTACTCATGCAGTGTTTAATGATGATAATAAAGGACATTTCTTTGATCTCTCATCATAAATAATCTTCCTATGATGTGAAAACATTAATGATTAAGCATTGTTGGTACTGACAAGACAAAATAAATGCAGCAATATATACAGTTCATAGTTACATCAATGTGATAATTTTAGACGTAAGCTTCAAATATACTGACATTCCTAGGTTATGGTAATGCATCTTCACACGATATGAAAACACTGGCAATTTTCCCTATTGCATGTTTAGGCTCATTAACATAGGAAGAAGGAAAACCCTGAGGTAAACCACATGTTTTATTTTGCAGATAAATGAATTCAGAGGGTTAAACCACATGTTTTATTTTGCAGATAAATGAATTCAGAATAGGATTTTGAAGGGGGGGGGGAAACACTACGGGAAAAGTTATTTCGGTGCCTCCTGGCTACAAACAGGTGAGGACCAATCAAATTCCAATTAAGTTAGCACAAAATTATCATAAATGTTGCAGTTTACCACACCATATGAGAAAACTGAGGAAAATACGGGGGGGTGCTGTTGCATATCTGAGAGAGCCCCAAAGCAGTTGATTTGGGAAGGGGGTATTTCCGGTATGTACAGCTATGATATTGGTCACTGTTGACAATATGTTGGCAGATGCAGTCATTACAGCAAGCAATCACTTCATTCCCTTAATCTAGCAAAAAAATTGTGTTTTCACAGATTTTCTATTTAAATTGGATTCTTCTCATGAAGATTCTTCTTATGAAGAATTATTAAATATTGATGAAGATTAAATGCCAGTTAAGCAAACAATTATGCAAGAAAACAAGCATTATGATGACCAAAAGTAATGTGCATTGCCCAATACCCATGTTCCTCATACTAGTATAACAGCTAATATCAGTTAATATCTGCTACAGGGATAGGGAGAATCAAAATAAATCTAAACCTAGTGTATCACTACAGAGAAAATAAATGGCTACATGGGAACACAAAATTGAGTTGCAGATTCATAATAGACACAGGTCTTCTGTATAACAATAAACACACAAAGCAGGTCTGCTTGCCCGGGACTGACATTCTACTCATATGTGCAGTATATTCTTCATGTACAAATGCTACATTTTGAAAAGTAATGAATCCCGGATTAAGGATCGCAGACACTAATCAATTTGGCTTCCTCTAGGCCCAGCCACACTCCCTTGAAGAGTCTTTGTGTTCGCTTTCCCATTACTTCATCACATTCCCATCATCCGAACATGATCTGGCATTTGGAATTGATGACTCTATTACTGGCTAATTTCTGGCAAGGCACATGTGCATGTAGATACACGTAGAGAATATGGACATACAAGTCTACAAGAACAACACATTCGAATTCATATGCGCAAGGAATTGAAGCACAAGATTGCCAAGAATACATTGAACCTGTGAAGGGAATGCGAGTCAGGAGTGCTATTTAACATGCAAACACTGATTTACAAAACAGAAAATGAATATCTACTTAACATGATTCTTAATAAACTGTGACCCATTAGAAAGAAGTCACATGTTAATTGTGAGTAGAAATATATTGCTCCATGAAGCAATCACTGCAAAATCGGTCATTTTTATATTCAGTATACATTTGTTAATGAACATAATTTTTTTTTTTTTGCTTCATTCCTTTTTTTTATCAATAAGTACTTCTTCATTACACATATGTTAAATTCGCTCAATTTTAGAGAAACATAGCCTTTTTTCAAATACAGTATTCAATTCGAGGAATTATAAGGATGGAAGGAAAACATTGGTATAGCTTTTTTGAAGAGTAAATTTTCTGGCACTCTACTGTAAAAGGTCTGTGTATAGCTTGCCGGACAAAAATCACTACTAACTTATGAAAAATGTGGGAGAAAATGACAGCCAAAGAAACCTACGAAGGACTGAATATTAAGAATTATTTTGTTTGTCTTCCCCATTAAAACATACTTAATTCCATTCAAACACAGCTCTTGTAACAGCTTATTCAACACAATCAAAACAATCAGCGTAGAATGGCTGTAATAAGACATCACTTGCTTCGTAGGGAGGGAGCCATATTTGGCACCATTAACACACACAATCACTCCCTCTGAGAAATTGACTCATCACACCACCAACATATAAGCAACTTGTTGCATTTTTCAAACGATTTCTAGGAGGATCTTTCTTCTCTCTCTCTGTCTCTCTCCTCCGCGCTGGAAAAGGAAAATCAATTTTCTGGCTGGTGCTGTGCCTTACATTGTCTTTGTGCCGATGGTAAAACAGAATTCATTGATTTGGAGAGCCTTCCTCCTCAGTCCAATAGGTTTCATTACCTACCTATTGATTTTCATTCACCGTGTTTGCCATGGAGTGGGAAGGGGTCTTAATACCAACACTGGAAAAATCTCCAGTATTGGGCTTTTGCCGTGTACATGGACAGGATGAAAGGTACACAAGACATACACTGTAATCTTCTATCAAGTCCCCCCCCCCCTCCCTTAGCCCCCATGATGGTAGGATCTTAATACCAAACAGTGCTCTCTAAACACTACAGGCTTGTTCTCATATGGAGCAGCAAACACCCGCGGTAAACCTCAGCATGTCTTTTTTACGCGTAAGTGAATGGTATATGAGGCGGTCAAAAGTAAACCTGCCAAGGCAAAAATCATCTCTTTTGCCTCCTGGCAGCAAAAAAGTGTGGATAAAATCCATTCTTATATAGTTAGCACAACATATGACTTTACGAGTGTGTCTGCACAACTTTTGGTAAAAACTATCTTTTATTGAGCCCTGACACATTAACGTGAATCTCATTATCATAAGTAGCTGGGTTTACTACGCCATATATGAACACTAAAAAAAAACAAAAAAAAAAAAAACCAGCTGTTTGTTGGTGCATATCTGAATGAGCCTTAAGGATAACAAAATCCACTCATTAAGGAATCATGTCAAGGATCATTTTATTTTTCATTGGAGATAAGCACTCAAAATAATCAAATCCACTCCTAACAAAAGTAATTGTTTGAATTACTTCTTTCATAATTCTTCTTGGATTCAACCATTTTCAGTATGAAGCGATCCCTAAAATAAAATGACCCATTGAAACAGTGAATTTCTACTCCTTTATGTGTAGATAGTGAAAATGCAGCATTACAACACTGTCAGAGAAGCAATGACATTTTGGATGATGAATTCTATATAAGACATTGTTCGACACACTGGATGAGATCATGAGAGAGTGCTTTGTCATCAAAGGTTGTAAAGTGAATGCCCTTTCTCATTTTTTTTTTTAGCTCTCATGTAGATAAAGGTACTATATACAGTAAAAGTTATGAGTATGACTCAATGTATAAAGAAAAAAAGTCACATTAGAGATGCCCATTATTCAATTTTCAGTATTCTAATATGCATAAATGCTGTGATCTATGGCTAAAATAAAGGGATTTGTTGATAAATTTTACATTTTGGGACAATGGAAAATTTATAAAGATACATTAACTGACTAGATTGTTTCATCTCACAGGAATATTCCTAATAGAAAATCTTTTCTAACAAATTAATAAACAAATGTGTATCTTTCTTTTGTTTTTGTATTTGTAGGTTTTATAACATTTATCTTAAATCATCTTAATTGAACAGATTTAATTCATTACTAAGACATGCACTATTGAATATTGCATTTCAATCTTCAAACAATTATGCAATATCACCATGATGTCGGTTGAAAAACAAAAAACCATGTATTATGTATTATGTGTATTAAAAACTCTGTATCATGTCCTATAGAAACTACTTTCTCACTATTATTATTATTCTCCTTCAATACATAGACTTTAATTCATTTTGCACTTTCCGACTGGGCGTAATGCGAGTAAATTAGATGATGGCCTGGAAATGAATGAAGGTTAAACCAACCATTAGTGCCCTTATTTGTTTATTAATTGAATCAGTCAACACGATTGGTTTGAGAACATCCACTGTATCATGCTGAACACTGTTCTGTTTGCCTGGGTATCAATCAACCTTCTTCTCTATGAACTTATCTTTTTCTTAGCTCATGGAGAGAAAGGAAAGAAAGGGGAGAAATTAAGTGCACTGCTACTTCTAAATATCCTTTTACTACAAGTATTTGAAGAACTAACATGAAAAGATGAAGAGAGCCTGTATATAGCTTTGTGCACAATCTACCAAATGATATTATCACAGCATTACAAGAATATTGTGCAATTATTTGATAACGGTATGTAAATCTTGCATGAACATCATGCTGAATAAAGTTATTGATGATACAATTCAATCTGGAGTATTCAATCATAACTGATAGTGAAGATCAAGAATATATTCATGAATAAGTTTGAAAACTACATAATATCCAATCCACTATCTTTCAATATGATCATTCCAAGAACATACAACATGAGGATTTAACAGATTACGAATACATGTATTCCAAAGAAATTATTCTGAGTGGTTGACTGTATGATAAGCTCTTTATAACAATGGCACAGTTTACAAATGTGAGACAGGAGATTTTGCTTCTGATTTGAAAGATGTCAAGATGTTGGCACAAACTATGTATGATACAAAGAATTTTTTTTAAAGAAAGAAAAAATAAGATGGACTTGATTGTCTGGTGCTGTGGGGACTTTGAGACATTACGTTTGCAACTTAGTCAGCCATACAATAGCCAGACTGTAAGGAAATGCCAATTTAATTTGATTTGATATTTAGATTCTCATCTGCCTGCAAGCCATGTTCCTTGCCAAATGAAACATGAACCATGTTGGTCCCCAAAACTGGAAGATTTCAGTATCAAAAGGCATCTCCTCTGCTGCTCAGTTCTGCTTTACAGTTTGATTGGTTGTCAATATGCAGCGTTATACATGCTACTGAACTTGGGTATTTGGCAGTGGAACTGGACCATAATCATAGTAGTCATGCCTTGTCCTTGTAGAGCTAAGCATATGCAGTAGCACCTACTGTAAAACCAAGGACCTGGTTATTCCTATGTCCAAACGGCATCTCCTCTATCCGTCAGTTTCGCTCCTCATGTTTAGTGTGATTGGGTGTCAACATTTACCACCATTTAAATGAAAAAGGGCACCATCCAAAACAAAACATATTGCAAAACTTACCTATTCAGCACTGGAAACAGGTCATAATGACAATAACAAAATAATGTATCTACAGAATCTACTGTATGAAGGAAAAGGGACTGGATGATTCTCACATCCAATGAGCATCTCCTCTGTTCTTCCATTTTGCATGTTGTTCTCTGTTTGATTGGTTATCAGTATGCGGCATTACATGAATAAAAGAAGAGCATAACCAAAGCAGGTCAACTTGCCTATTCAGCAGCAGAAAAAGGTCACAATGACAACCGATATGATGATTTTGATATCTTTATTATAACAACTACTGTGAGGGGGATGACAAATATGGATGTAAAACAAGTTAATCTAAAACTTCTAAAATTTCATGAAGGATATGTATTTACAAATATGCTCTTACATATGGTGATGTCTTGCTATCAAATTTGTACTTGTCTCCATATCAAATCCCATCCAGACTAATTTCCCCTTTTTAGTACCCTAACTCAGTGCAGATGTATCGGTGCTAAAATCTTGTGCAATCGCATCACTCCTCCTTGGGCAATGAACAACTAACATACATTATCCACTGACACTTTGCCATTTTGTAAACTGCACAATGTGTTTACTATAAAAGCCAGGCCAAAATATTCCCTCTAAAATACATGCTTAAACATCAGTATGTACACTGGAAATATCAAGCAAATTGTCATCTTTCATGGGTTCAGCTGTTGAGGCATCTAGTTTCATATGCTGGTATGTATTTTTTGCATATTTTATACTCATTTTTATGTAGAATAAAATAAAATGAAATAAGTGCTTAACAATGAGATAATTTGTGTCCTTTCAACAATCTTTGTCTTAATGTGCAGTGACATTTATGGAGTGGTAAATGTTCTGCATGATGTATCATTTGAGTGACATCTCGAAGGCAAGGTGCCTCAGGATGATAAATGTCAGATTTGTTTTGGTTCCTCTCCTGTAAACTTACAGGCCAAGATGCAGACCCAGTTTTCTTGCTTTTCAGCAAGGTTTCTGCATTATACATGACCCAATATACACCTCGTTGCTGGAGCTCACATCACATCGCTGATGGCGATGGAGTAGCATTCATGTATGCGAGGTGTAGGTAGGGGGGATGCAGGGCGATGTGTGCTCACTGCTCTCCCTGACTCAAAGTGTGGTCGTGTCCATGGCAACATGCTATGCAATCGAAGAAATCTGATCGCATCATCAAAAATGTAAAGGAAATAGAATCTTGTGGTGAGCAAGGGTTTGAGGGGATACAAACAAAACGCATCAGATTACCATTTCAAATTATTGGATGGCCATCCCTGTAGAGATGGATAGCTGGGATGCTTGGAGGCACCCTCTGGGGGTGACAGACAAGGGACAAGAGGGTTTATATATCTTACTTGTTAGATATTCACTAACAAATTGATCCATAGGATGAAAACACAATACTGTTTACAACATATTAGAAAACTTCTGTTAATTCAGATTTTACAAGAAAGCACCCATGAAAGGTTGAATGAGTTCATCAATCCAGTGAGTGAAAAGAACAAATCCCTTAAGCTTTCATTGATGAAACTGCAAGTACATAATGAATCAGAAGTTTTTTTCAAAGTAGTGTAAATTGTACATTGGGAGCACTGATTCAGCATCAATTTGTATGGTTACATCAGAAATGTTGTAGCTAAAAGAAATTGAAAGCAATGCATGATTACAATATGACAAAAAGCTCTCTCTTTCATTAGGATCGTGATGTAATGATAATAAAAAGTAAATCAACAATATCCTTGAAACCACCTCTGAATATCTGTCATTCATGGTGTTGAGTAATAATCATAATTATATCTCCAGAATAAGAACCCTCATGAGTCTTACCCTCTCGCAAAAGAGATTTATTTCCAACATGAGAACCACTGAATATATAGTGATTACTATATATGTACCATCCATTGTATATCTTTTGTGTTAGCTGTTAATAATGATATGCAGAGTGCCTGCAATTTTGTCATCTCTTCTGTGGCAATTTAAAGCAATAAGAAAGTGCCCTCGGGCTGGGCAGTCTCTTCCCACAACGTTATCTCACCACTCTCATCAGACACAGCATATTGTGCGTGGATCTGACCACATGTCGCGCACAACCCAACGTTCATTCAAAGAAATCATGGCTCCTTCTTTCAAGGCTCCCACACCGGACTTATAGAGTAGCGACGGATGAAGAGAAAGCATGGGGGAAAAGCGCACAAGAAGGATAATAGCCTATTGATTTTTTGCCCTTGCCTTTCAACCAAGCTGCATTTGAGCACTTCATATAGATGGACGGGCTCTAAGCCATGGATTGAGTTTAAGCAATACAGACACTACGGTTGCCTTATCCTCTCAATGAGAAATTAGGGCTATTGAGACCTCCATCAAGCAAGGGGAGCAGAAGAAATGCCTCCGCCTGAGTCAGGCATTAGAGTTTCTCAATTTAGCAGGAGGTATACAATCTTGCTCTTTGCATTTCACACCGACAGTGGTGAAAAAGCAATGCAGGTCTGATGCATTGTGTGGTTATGTGGACGCATACTCATGACATGACATAACATAACACGGTTTGCTATTACCGGTAATGGGTGTATATAATCTAATTGATATGTGGTACACAAGCAGCGGTGTGCCCCATTACATTCTTATTTGTCATTTGTATAAAGATTTTTTTTTAAAGACTACTTGAAAAATATCAAAAAGATTATTTTGTTTCAAAAGCACAGCATTAAAGATTTTTGTAAACTAGAATTTGGGACTCATCATAGACAACCTGTCCACGATACTTGTAATAACAAAGTAGAGTCCTTAGAAATGTATTCTCAAAGTTGATTCACATTATTCTACATGAAATTTTTATTACATAATTCATGTAATTCAATTAATTCATATTTCTAAATATACAAGTCTCTACCCGTATTTCAACTCATCAGTTCCAGCATTCAGAAAAACCTATAAGACTTGAGTAATTTATAAATAGATAACACAACATCAATACCATGAGCTGCTAAACTGCAGGATAATACTGCCTATCAACCGTTCTTCGCAACTATTCTTAGCAGTGACCCAATATCTTGGTGAGCCTTCACAAATCGTCTCTATCAAGACTGTATTGACTTTTGACAACATTTCTTGAACAGCCCCCCACATCACACGGAGGTTCTTTCTTTCATCGTGTAGTTGTGTGAGATTCACACCGAGGGAGGTGGAAAGATGGATTCTAGTGCCCGGGAGAGGGTTGATCTAAAACTCATTAGAAACCAGTCCACTCAATAGCTCTAGTTTACTGGTCAAGAGATGCCAGAGTCCAGGGATGTGAAATGCAGAAGCAACTCTTAATTTGTGATTTTATCAGGTATCCTTCTCCATAATGCACCCCCCCCCCCCCCCGACCTACTCAAAGACAAGCACATTCTCTGCCAGTGAAGGAGTAGATATTCACTTTTGAAGGGTTCTTAGGAATCACTTCCCTTTGGAATTTAATCCACTCTAAAACTTTAGTGAAATCCACTCCAAAGTAGCCAATAAGAACAATCTTTTCAGAGTGTATTCCACTACTTCAGCCTTAAATTTTCACTCTAAACAAAGTGATCATTATTATGACTCCGAAAAGAGATAATTTTCATTCCTTTATATTTAGGTAGCACAAATCTCTCATTCTCTTTAGCACACTTCATTAGCATACATATAAGCCAGTAGATTGGTAAAACTTGAATATTCAGAGAGAACAATAAAGAATCTCTAATTATTGCAGACATATGGCCATCTCCTAGAAATTTTCATTTGCATTTTTAATCTAATTTCTTCCATTCTCAATGCCTCACTGAGAAGTACATGTATTTGTCTGAGTGACTAGAATACAATTTTAATCAAATGAGCAGACTTTCTCAAAATGTACAGGTATCTGATCATATGGCACATCATTTGGGAGATTTTCTTTGAGAGGGGGGGGGAAGATGTGGGGATTTATGGGGGCCAAAAAAAAAGAGTAGAAGTCTTCAGCAGAAAATGATAATTTGTGTGGTTATGGCTGGATGTGCCATGTAGTAGAAGCATGACATGATTCAATGCATGTATGCTTCCTTTCATAAGCTTTTGAGGGTTGTTGCCTGGGATAACTCCCATAGTCCTTTGTTTCATGGAAAATGAAGTCATACTAGAAAAACATGTTCATTTGTTTTTTCATACTCTTAATTTGCTATCATTTTCAAGGTCATGCATGTTTAATATCTGTTTATGTTTTTAATATCATAAGTCTTTCTTATTTCAGCCAACGGCTGCAAGGAACAGATAATAAAGTTCAATTCAATTCAGAACATAAATGAATTACTGAAAAATTGAATAAATATCCCATTACACATGATACCCGTACACACCAGTATTGTTATACATCTTCATCATTATTCAAAACACAGGCATAGAGGAATGTATGTTATGAGCATATGAAATAAATGACTGAATATTACAATTGCTGATGATTGATTATGAATGAAATAACTGGAAATTCAAAATGGCATTATCAGGTCTACTGCATCTGACCATTTTGAATAGGTTAACACTATTCCAAGCTATTGTTTGCCTACTTTATACATAAGCCATACAGTATGGTGCAATGGATGAAGTGCATGCAATGAATTAAGGTCTATAAAATTGTCAAGAAATATTATTTTCTTCTTCTTATGAGGGGAAATCAAGCTCAATTGTCCACATTCATTTAAGCTACAAGACATAATCAGATAAAGATGCCTGAAACGATAATACTTTTTTAACCCTAAACTTACCAATATTCATCTCTGATAACCTAATGATTTCCCTCTCTCAAATTGAAAAATGACCCTTAGATGTCTTAAAAAGAAAGAGAAATACATAGTACTGATTACAAACAAAACATCTACTCACCTATTGTGAATCCAAACCATAAAGCAGGCCACATCAATCAGAGAGGAAAATGGGGAGAACAGAAAGAAAGAACAAATAATATTTAGTTACAATACCATCAACTGTACAAAGAAAGGACTACTACATGATTCTGAATTAGCAAGGGATAAGTGTAGGACTTCATGACAATAAAACTCATCAACAAAAGCAGACATCCAAAGTATATTTTGAATAATGTGGTAACCACAAACATATGTGCAGGCTTTATCTGCAACTGACATTTTTATTCATGCGAGCCATTTCATAATTTTCTGTTGTAAATGAAAGATTCTGAATATAATATAATTCAATTTCTTCTATTCTTAGCAAATTATTTTGTTAATTTCTAGAGCTCTTTCAAAGCCTCCCACATGTAAATCACTGAATGCTCTAGACTTGTTGTGTGTTTCATACACTGATTCACAATGTGTCAGCATAATGCAATTTTCACTTCCATCTTGCTTTCAAATCACCACCAAGATCACGCTCTGAAGCCACGGTGTCACTCATTTAGCCCTGATTAAAATTCAAGCTCCAAGACACTGGCACTCTGGAGAAACACAAAGCATCCCAAACATCTCTACTCTGAATACTCATGGGAAATTAAAAACATTGACAGAATTTTATTTTGAAAAAACACATTTTGTTTTCAATTTGTCCCCCCCCCCCAAAAAAAAAAAAAATCATTTATAATAGAATTGTTATACCTTTCTTTGGCTCATATAGATCTTTAGGGATTTGCTATTGTCAAAATATTCCTCAAGACAGTTTTATGTTCTATTTATACATAGTAAACTTTATAATTTTTTTTTTTTTTTTTTTAGATTTTCAAAGCACTTTAGCAGCCTACAATTCCCTGTCTGCATGCTTGTGATTACATTGTTTTATCACTGATTGCAATTTGTCAAGATAAAGCGAATTTCCCTTCAATCTTGCTTCCAAATCACTATAAAGATCATGCACTGAAGCCACTGTATCACTCATTTAGCCCCTGATTTATGGATTCAAGTCCCAAGACGCTGGCACTCGGGGACAACACGTAGCATCCCAAACACCTCCGAGCTGAGGCCCACACGTAAGAAAGCAAAGCACGGAGGATGCGCCTCAGGAATACTAATGAGGTATAAGCAGACACTTGTCATACGATAATCTACTGGAGATACCTTGGCTGCCCACACCACTGTCCAGCATGACCGGAATGAATATAGTTTTCAAGAGAATTAATTGAAAAGATAAGAATACCACAAGAGAAATGTCACGTGATGATTTGTTCATACAATCTTCACACAGGGGAGAATTCAATTCATCATTTAAAACAATTTTCAAAACTCTCTCCTTTTGCATTGTCAGGTTTTCGCTTAAGGGCATTTTAATCTTAAAAGATATGGAAAAATATCAGCTAATTACTGTATACTATATAATTTTTTTATAAACATTCTACTTCTGCTGCATAATAAGTTTTGCTGGTCTGAGAATGCCCCAGCAAGCCATGCTTTGCAAACCTGTTGATGTATGTCTACTCTCATGAGACCTCAGCTCATCCCCGACAATGGGGTTGAAACAATCCAGGACAATGCCTCATCACTCCCGACAAATCTCTGCAGCACAGACCCACATTTCCATATCCTATTTACATGTACATTCTGGCTGAGAACCTACAACAGATAATCCGATTTTCTAGGCCACGGCTGATGCATACATGATGAAGGCAGGTGAAAACATTTCCCTGCAAGTCATTGGTCAAACATGAAAACACTATAACAAAAAACCTTGGAGGCCTATCTCCCTCTATAAACATTTGAGGAGTAAAATTGATCGGCATCATGTATATCAATAAGTAGAATCCTAATAGTTATCGACCTTCACCGACATACCTGGACCGAAGGCCCAACTAGAAATAACCTGTTTATGAGTTTCTATGGATTATCCTGTGAAAATGTAATTTCTTCTTACTGGTACATGGATTACATATATTTGGTATATAAACTTGGTACTTGGTACTTGACGGTGTATGGTCCTCTGAAATATTCCTTACGAAAATATTATTCTAGGTCATTCAAATAAAATTAAATCAAATAGAATCACATCAAATGATATTACATAAAATCAATAATCTAATCAAATTTCATCTTCTAGACATAGATATATCATACATGTATGTACTGACATTTCCACATTGATTGCACCATCCCCTCTGCTTAAACTATTCAGATGACCTACATAGGCATACAAATATGAATTATCCCAGAGCAAATTTATCAATTTACACTGTTGATACAATCCTGAAGCCAGAGTGCAACACTAGCCAGAAATGGTATGCCTAATGTATACAACGGGCAAATTTTAAAAAACCCTCTGCCCTAAACCATCAATATCAAATTTGTCACATTATCATACAGAAGGCTTCTTCAGTAAACAGTGCATTTACATTGCCTTTGATACTGTTAGGGTGGTGAAATCTATAATTCCACAAGTCGGTTTGACACTTTCACTATTTACACAGCCCCATCCCTTTTGAATGATGCTTGCTTCAAACACAGATGAAGTGTCCTTGATTGCTATTTGAATGAAACTATGCACAGGATGCAATTAACAAGATTGAATTTGGCTGATTTCACGCTTCAATGGGCAGCAGCTTAAAGTGTTCGTGGAATAGAGTACATTTTCATTTTATCAAATTAGCCCCCTCCCCTCACCCCACCATCGCCCTGTCGTCCATCCCGCCTTTTAAGTTTTAATGTAATAAGACCACACTGATGGAGATGGATAGTGCATGTTGGCTAAGTCAAACAATGTGCATGCGTTATTGGCGCAGCCTATCTACTCAAAGTATCAACACAATGTGTGAAATGTTGGCATGCAACCCATCAAGAGTTGAAGACAATTAGAGCATTCCTTTTAATGTGTCATCAGACTAGGGAAGGGAAGAGATTAATGAAAGACATGGTTGCAACTGATGAGGATCTTATCAATGTCCAGTAAAGTAATCATATTCCTTTTTTAAAAATCCATAACCGCATTTTATCCAAACAAGGTAATACTGATGACAAACAATACAAACAAGAATTATTCTTTCAAAAATGTATCAATATCGCAAATTTATGATTACCAATTTTTTTTCTCCCTCGAGATCATCATCTTCATAGTTGTCATCATGCTCATGATAATCCTCATCATGATCACCTACAGTAATGAAACCAAAACTATATTCCCTAAGTCTGTTTGAAGTCAACTAACATCATATCCTTTGCTTTTTCAACCCAGCAGAAACAGCTCTAAATAATTTTGCATTCCAGGTCTCATCTAAATACATAGTTTCCTTCTTTATTCCCTCTCTCTTTTGAAACAGGAAGGCGATGAACACACATCAGGAAAGTATGCACCTTCAAAAGTTCAACTACACTCACATCCATGCTAAGAATCCTCCATTCTATACCTTCGCGTTGTCGCTCCGACGATGATTGCGCTAATGTATTATCAGTAGATGGATACAGTTTCACTTGCCGTAGTGCCTTTTCCATTAGTCGGGGCTGATTAACAATGAGATTAAATGCACGATATCACGGCTCAACCTCTCTGCGCATGATAACAAGCCATAAATGCAGACGACAGATATGTATAGAAGTCTTTGCTCCTGAAGATTGATAGACAGGAAATTTTATTATCCTCCCATGTCTCATGCACACAAATGTACAGATTTCAACTGTATATCAAAATCAAATGGATGTTACTAAAGAAAAAGTAATAACAAATCCAATACTCAGAAGGATAATACACTTTACAAAATGTAGTCTTCTCTGATATATTTCAAATTAACAATAATCAATTTTTGAAACACTGAATCTTCCTCAGAAGCAAAGACATCCGCGATTTGGTATCATACAAAAATGAAATTGAAAGATGCCCATGTAGGTAAAGAGAAATTTATTAATCAAATCCTTCTAGGCTAGCATAAAGTACATGAAGATATCCCTGAAGAGACAGGAAGGAGCTAAACTACATCATATGTTACTTGTAGAGAAGTAAAATGGTGACTTAATTTTCATGTTGCACTGAATATAACTGGTACAAATCTACAGATTTTCACTGTGTATCACAGGATCACCATTATCTTCATCTTTTAGGGGGAAAGAAATGTATGTGACCAAATCTGAAATTTTCCTTCCCCGAGCAGTCTGCATAATATGATCAGTACAGCAGACGTGGCAGATTGTAGTCCCACCTATAGAGAGATAATTAGACTCATTGAGGGTGGTTGAATAGCAAGAGGTTAGGTGAAGGCGAATCTAGGATGCCATCCAAGGAAGTCATCAAGATTTAGGATATGTCGACTCTGTGAGCCTGTACTTAAGTCACTATTTGAACGGTTCGGTATATCTGGTTAATCATAGTTCTTGATGTAAAGTGGTACTTTCTAGAAAATGGAGTCCTTTGTGGATTGCAGACAATCGAAATGAAGCTTACGGTAATTGATAAAATGCCATTTTCTGTATCTAAACGATCATAAGGACTGCTAAAATGGGATTGCTAAAATGGTATTACTTATCCTATTGGATATAATTTGGTTTTAGTATAAGAGGCATTTTCCAGAAGCCCAGCTTTTTTATCTGGTTCAACAAATTGAAAGTCACAAAGCTCTATATGAACCATCGTTGAAAAGACATCATTTTTTCCAAACAATTCTTATCTGCTAGATACAGAACAGTTCAATTTTAATTCATTGATCATGATGCTTACACAGTACTAAACATTTTCATATTAACATGAGTTAGTCAAATGCTACAGTAAAACAGTCGTCAATTTGTCCTTATCTGTGATACTGTTACCGCAGTCCTCCCATACATCATATTCTCACCTCCGGAATAGCCCCGATTAAATGCTACAGCATTCTTTCTGTCATTTTCACCTCTACCTTACAAATGGAAGTGATTTAGGGCAATCCATCACCAGATTAGAGCAATTCTTTACATAACATACCCAGGATATACTGCCTTAACGCGCAACAGTCGATACGACTAATAGCTTCCCTATGTCTTCGTACAGGCAGGCATCCCTTCTTATTTATGTGGATATAACTCCCCAGGATCATGTCCGCATAATTCATTTACTTTGTCAAACAGCTGTCAGCTGATAGTCTTCCTATAAGCACACTCCCGATTCCGCGCTTTCTGAGTTACAGGTTTGGGATTACTCGTATGTCATTCCTTTTTCACATGTTCTTGGTGTCCTAGCTATGTTCTATTAATGCTTTTAGTTTGACATTTGGCATTTGATAACTTTATTCAGTTTTCTAACAATCACTTTGAATATGCATTTATAAAACTCTGATTTTATGCACTTTTACGACTGCAATTATATTTTTCACCATGACCAATGCAACATGCACACTGCCTTGAAGTTTTATTCCTTTTGAGTGACAATTATAATATGAAATACAAATACAAATCACTTAGTTCCCATGATATCATTTATATTTATATATGCAATTCTTGGGAAACACAAATGGGCCTGTTCTCCAAGTGAAATGCAGGAAACAGAAGAAGTTACCATTTAAATCTTTTCAAGTTTTAAGATCACACATGAGAATCGAATTAGCTAAAGTACTGCAGTGACAATAACTAGAATAACGGACAATTCATTTAACTCAATCAATTAACAACTTATTATTTTCTCATAAATCACGAGTTAATGCCTTATCACTGCTGGATATTGAATTCCCACTGACTTGCTATAAGGCTATGATGCATCCTAGACCCATGACTTTGATCATGGGATGGGATGTCCTCAAGGCTACTTTATTGGCCAGATACTCCACGATCTAAGGCACATGTGTGACCTCACTCCGCTGCTATCCGTCGAGAAAAACATAATAGTCACATGAGAAAGAGAGAGAGAGCACCGTGGGGGTAGCTCAAAGCCAAAGAGAAATCTTCAGTAGATCTCAAGTAATAGCTCCTGACAGTTATATGTCTGCATAGAGTAGTCAAGCTTTGAATGATGAATTCTACCATTCACTGGATCTACATCAACATTCTATCTGCTTGCCTGGTTTCTGTTACAGGCTCTAGCTCTGGCTCTGGCAGTTGTATTGAATGCAGTTTGGGTTATTTTCGTACCCAAGTTCAAATGCGGATAAAGATGGCATTTATCAGTGGTGCCTGGTCTTAATGAATTCTGGCAGTGATGAATATGTGTGCTTGGAGTTTAAAATTCTGAGTGTTAGTCGGAAGGCACGTATGCATGTATTTGTATGGACATAATTCACTGTTTAGTCTTTTTTGTGCTAGAAGCTATTGCACCTATTCATTTGCATTTATTGAGTGTTTATTTGTATACAATAGTCAATTGGTGACTTGTCATGCCTGTCATTGTCTGACTATGATAAAGTACAGTACCTAATAAAAGTCAGTACATCCTTCCAAAACAGGGCCTTTTACATATGCCACTGAAAATTTTCACCAAGTCCATGACATTATATGGCCTACATAAATATCTGGAAATGCCTTTGAACTTTGACATTTGTTTCTGGAGCAACATTTAAAATAATGAATTATAAATAAAAACATAATCTGTCAACCTTGGGTATTCAATTGTATGATTGTAGATTTGAACCATTTACAATTATCACCTTTGGTTACACAAAAGTAATTCATCTTTCAATTCCACTACATTACGGGCATAGTTCCTATGTCAAAGTACTGGAATAATGTAAAAAAGGGCATGGAAATAGTAAAATATGCTTCAAAGATATAATGTTAACATGCATTTGTAGGATTAAAATATCGTACTTCTGGCATAATGCCCTAAAAGAGTGTTTCAAATGATTTGGAAAAAACAAGCATTGGGCCTTATACATCAACACATCAATTTTGAAATTATATATTTTTCCCAGAAAAGTGTTCCATAATCATTCTGACCACTACGTAGAAAAAAATAAGAGGATTTACGTCACACAAGACAAAAAATACAACAATGCCTTCAGGAAATCCAAATGTTTTCAGCATGACTCCAAATGATTATCAGAGTCTGGGACACACACATGGGGTAAAATCTAATTTGAAAGACTGAGGAACGCAATCATCAAACACTGAGATGCAATCGGGAGGACAGGGCAAGGAAATGTTTCTGGGCTGAGCAAAGACGTCTTGACCTTTTCGTGGGGGTATGCTTACGTTAGCACAGGATCAATTCAACAAGTAGAAGGGACAGAGAATGAGTATTGGCTTCCAGACAACCCGTATAGTGCATTGAGAATGGATGATAAGCATTGATGTGAATAAAAGCCGAGAATAAAACAAGATCAATTCAACAAATGAAATGGATGTGGCTTGAACGTGCACTACGTGACCTATCGTACTGCATGCACAATGACTGGATTAACAGCACTGAACCAAATAAAATCCAAGAATATATTAGGAAGGAGGAAATGTACATTATTATAGATTTTTATTCTGAGAGCTTAAAGTTCATGCCTGTGGGTTGTCATAACTAGGAGATATACAGTGTATAAAAAAGATATCATTCCCTTCTTACCTTCTTATTCCAGAACAGCAAGCATTAAGACAATATTTTTAAGCCTATATCAGACAAATAATGACTAGATTTGGGGGGGGGAGGAATCATATATTTCTTTTTGAGAGGTTTATCAATTAGGAGACACTTCATTTCTTCGTAAAATATTGGGAAATTATGCTTGCATTATGTGGCAATGTGGGAATTAAATGAAAGGTGATTTCTTCATACATGTACCAAACAAAAATACATGCTACAATGTATAGATGGATTGTGTTCACTCTTTAATCAGGGAGTAAATGTATACAGGTAAATCAAAGGAAATTTCAATTTGTTATAACAGCATCATCATTATCATCATCATCATCTTCATCATCATCATCACTTCACATTGCCTGATTGTGATTCTGTAAACCATGTAGCAGCAGTGGGGACATATCCTAATGGAATAGTCAATCTCTTGATGCTGATATGTGTTTTTTTCCTCTAGTCAGATCTTCTGTCCCTAGAGATTTGAGAAGCTATGGGTAAGTGTTCACATCTGCGATTCGGCCCTTCGTTAACAGGTAATGAGAATCTTCTCTAGACAGAGACACCAACAACAAAACCAGACAAAAAACAGCAGACAGTCCCAGAATGTTATGAACCTTTCTTCAATTAAACAGAGAATATAGAAGTAGTGTCTCAGGATCCTCCCAAACCAGGATTACTTGTTAACCTGTTGAATACTCAATTTTCTCATTTCACCTGGTTTAGTATAGAACCACCTGATTCCTGTATGTGTAGGCAATGGGTTAAGAAAAAAAAAGGCAATCCAAATATTACCTGGAAATGTGTACAGTAGTTGCATGGGTTTACAATGAAATAATCCTAAATTTACATCTTGACATACATTACCTCTATAAAGTTTATGTTTCCTAGTGATGACAATTTTTATTCTAAACTAGGTGCTACAATGTATATCACTTTTACTGCTTTCACACCAAGGTACGGTTGCAGAGACCGTACCCAGCGACCGATGAAACCATGGTGTGAAAGCATTTCATCATACTCAGCGACCGATCGTTTTGGTCAAAAACGATCGGTTGCTGAGTCCGAACTAAGAGGTACTTCAGCGACCGATCGCGACCGATACAAGCTTGATGTGAAAGCACATCGTACTCAGCGACCGATCGAAATGCAATGACCCCCCATACATGCCCACGCGCTATCTCTACTTCCGCTTCCGGCTAGGTCAGCTATACAGCGACCGATCGCTCTGGGCCTGACCAAATTTTGACGGCGGTGTGAAACCACGTCCGATCGGTCGCTGGGTACGGTCTCTGCGACCGTACCCAGCGACCGTACCTTGGTGTGAAAGCGGTAATAGTCACCTAAAAATTCAAGTTGATTATATCCTTTATAAGGTTTGATATTTTGGATTAAAAGTTATTGCCACAGTTAAATGACTTATTGCCATTTATCATACATTGCAGCTACTAAAGAGAGGCAGAAGGAGTTAATAGCATTATTTGAAACAGTTAACAATTTTTAGCTCCTACTTGACAATGTCATTTTTTCCCCAAAAAATGTTGAGCTGTTATATAAACCTAGCCCACACATGACAGCACAGAATCATTCATGTGATTGGCATGGAACAAATGATAATGCTCCAAGAAATAATATGCTGCTTGGTATCTAAAGGAAGCGCAGAGCAGCTGCAAATTGAGGGGTTTTGCTTAGGGGCTAAGGTACGCCCCCCCCCCCCCAAATCGAGAAAATCAATTAGGCATCTTAAGGGGCATGCGGATGCTCGAGAAGCCCTTCCTCACAACAGGGAATTCCCTTCTTATATAAATGTGTAAGCAGCAGCTGTTTTATACCCTGTCTCTGTGGATAATGGTTGTATTACACTAATAAGCTTTAGCATGACAATAGAGGTCTTAATAACAATGACAAGCCCTTAAGTGAGTACCAAGGGGGATAATTAGCACCCCTCTCCCGCTCATTAGCGGAACATAATCTGGTGCATTGTCTGTGCAAATCATTAGTGATCAGGCCATTGTGATTTACATCCTGAGATGGAGAGGGAGTTTATTACAGGGGATTTAATAAGAGGAAGAAAGAAGGGATATTTAGAATTGTAAGGGTTCATCTGGGGTTTGGGTCCTTTTTTTCTTAATTTGGCTTGATGGAGCAAAGGAGAAATGGAAGGAACAATAATCAACAAAGTCTTCACCCATTCCTTTCACGTGGTTTCTTAATTTGAGGCATCTAGATTAACAAGGACAGCATTCTAATATCCTGGAGATGATTTTAGTATGCCTTAGCATCAGTCGTATGCAGTGATATCCACATCAAACAAGCACAGATGCCTACAGTAGCAATATTGTTTCTATTTAAATCACTGATGCACAGCAGAACAATTATCATTATTATCATCAATTAAATGTTCACTGTACAGTAAAACTATGATAACATGGAACTCCCTGAGATAATTAGCTTTGATGTGATCAGACACTTGGTCTAACAGCATTTCCTTCAGCTTTTACTTTTTATCAAACAGAGGATTAGAGGTAGCATTGTGATTTAGTGTCATGTTAGGAAGAAGAGGGTTAGGGTTAGGTAAAGTGTTGGGTCACAGTCAGGGATTCAGTTCAAGTAGAGTAAGAAACTATGGAGCAATCATTCAGATGCATGCATTACACAGTGGCCCAAGGATGCCCAACAGAAAATAATGATAAAGGACCAAGACTGAAGCGGCCATTGCTTCACTACAAGCTTTCATTTTCCAACATCCAAGCTTTTGCCCATAAAAATTATCTACTACAGATCTTAACTGAGTTTACACTCCATTTGATGTAAAAGTCCAGCTCTTATAATATAACAATGCATCTTGGACCTACATGTAGGTCTACACCTAGCCCGTGCATTAATGCAGCCCTAGGAGCTTATAAACAGAACATGGCTCCTGTAGAAAATTGCACTTTTAATAAGCAGAAGTATGTCTTGATCAAACAGACCATGTGTAAATCCAGCACCAGTAACTAGCTGAATAAGATATGGACTTGTACCTTTAGCTTAGAGTTCATAGGGTACAAGACGAGATGACCTTGTTTCTGACACATCGCGGGATGCCAGCCATTAATAACCATCATCATCCAAATCAGCGACTGCTTAACTCCTCTCCATCATAACAAAAACATGCTATTCACCCTATCTTTCTTAGATGTAGCTAATGCACGCCGTCATCAGGGCATACTTGCAATTGTTGAAAGCCCAGCAACATGCGATTTCAGTCATAGCTGGCTGAAACATGAGTATGCCTGGAAAGATGATTTTTGCATGCTGTGAATTCCCGAGAGGTCCTCGTAAGCCCCTTCCATGATGTATGAGGCACATACTGCACGGCCTGAGATGCTGTGTTTCTTTACTCTACCTCCTCATCATTTATAATGTATATGAGAACAAATAAATCAATCATTCTCATCATTACCATCAGATTGTCCCCCACAAAAAGATTTTGAAATATTGTTTACAAATGCTTCCCTTGATTCATAACCAATAAAAGAGTTTAAAAATAGAACATTTCAATTTCATGCAAAATGAATCAAATCAAAATAATCTATTGATTTCTTCTTTTTTTTCATTCATTTTCGATTAGTCTAATCAACCTTAATTCTTAATGAATGAAATTCATCTCCTGTGATACAATTTACAGAGAATAAGAAAAGTACTAGTGTAGCTTCTACATAGTAATTCATTTCTCTACTAGCTATGATAATATAATTGTAGGTATCCTCATTTCAAATTCATTTAAAACATAATCATTGATTACATCATGAAGAAAACATTCAGCTATTCTTTGTTAAGCTGTTTTTCATATACACGTACCTTATCCATTTAATTAAAATAATTATCCTTGAGATTTCTAATAATATTAAAAGGCACATTCGCTACCGTTTGACTTTTACCTAGCCTTGGAAAAAGGGTTGTTGTCGGGTAGAATAGCAGCCAAAATTGATTGAATATCTTCCAGCAAATCGCAAAACAATACATCAAAGAAAGGTGTACATATCAGTCTGGGTTTGAGAAAATAGTGTCATGCTGGAGGGCTCGAAGCCGCTAAAGATCTTTCCGATAATATAACATATCTTTCAATATACTGTGGGGGGGGGGGGGGGGTAAAGATATGAGAGATAGATCATGCCAAAAAGAAGAAAGTAGAGTACTCAAATGAATGTCATCATGTCTGTTTCTTTCTTTTAACCCACTGGACACTAAGCCCAAGATGATATGGGCTATATAGGTCTATCGATAACATGTGCTGTACTGAAACCAAATCGTGCCTAATGGGATAAAAACATGAGATGACAGCAGAGACATGGATTCATATTCAATGTTAAGGCCAAGTCATAGGACTGGTTGTGAGATTAGAATGTGAAAGAAGCTGTTTAGAAGTAACCAGGCATACAATGTAGTAATCATGATGTTATAATGGAAGATTTTGGAATCATCAATGTAACCAAATAACCAAACAAAAAAATGGAAAAAAAATATTTACAAAAAGGAATACACACAGATATATTAGACTTTACACTAACAAGTGATACCAAAACTTTTCTTTCTTTTTTTTTATATTTGCAAATGTGGGTATTCTTTAGCTGTCCAATCCATGAGACATTTTGCTGCCATCACAATTTTCCCAAAATAGATATTTAAACAAAACAAAAATAATCTATCATTTTAACAAGCATGCAGTGTTTGGAGGGGATAATCTGCATGTACATGAAGGGGATCAAAGTCACTGATTTGTGTGCAGTGTTTAGAGGAGGTTGATACGGGATGATGACGCGTGATGTACGTCTGTAAAACCATCTGGCTAGATCATCTCCAGTTAGTCACAAGGAATCAGCTGCTAATTGATCAATCTATCAGCCACCATTCGACCCCGGATGGACAGAATCCCGTATCAGACTGAGGCATGGTCATTGTATGTGATTGTTTTCAAGGCATCCTCCCATCCTGCATGAATTGAGCATGGAGGAGAGAAAACATCTCCCCTTTTTCATGGAAGAAAATCTGAGATGATCTTTATCACAACATTTAAAATCTTAACAGTAAAGAGAGGAGAGAAATAATATCTAGGAATCGTAGATGGAGATGAATGGAAAGAGACTCCATTAAACTAAGTATTCCAAGGCAATAATGGCGCTGATCAGTACTTTGGATGAGCGAATGTACAAAAGAAACAAAAACTATTAAACAAAATTGATAGAAATCCTGTTCACTGAAACCATGTGTACTATTGCATGACATACTTTCATATACATACCTATATTTCCTGATCATTCTAGCTTTATTACTCAAATATTTCACTGAATATGGTCATGGCATACACCATACATTTTTTTTAGTATTAAAAAGTCAATGTCAAATTTATTGGAAATTCAGTTTATGTGGAAATTTATCTTCCATCATTAGAAATCAAGACTACAACTGATGGAAGCAGTGAAATGATCAGGGATCACCATCACTTAATATCCTGTGCATAGGTTAGCAGTTTTTCTTATTGTTATTTACATTACATGTAGCCTAATGTGCAAAATGACAGAAATATCTGAAATGAGCATTATTTCAGATTCTCAGTGTGCCTGTAAATGTGTGGATTTCAAGACATGCCTCACCTTTCACTTCTACTTTATGAGTTATCATAGTAGGTGATGAATTATTGTGATTAGTAATCACACTGAACCCTGCATAATTATGTAATTTAAACAGTTTGTAGGGAATTTTGGAAATTGTACCAAACAGCTAGGTCTAAGCTATCTTTTGACTTAAAACAAAATTTCAATAGTCTGATATGTATATGTTGACTGGATATATTCATTTTTTTCCTCCATCAAACTTTTTGCAATGTAGGCATATGACATTTTACATATATATGTATATATATATATATATATATATATACATGTATATAGCAGAGGAGCATATTTTGATGAAAAAGTCAGAAAAATGATATCATATTCAAGAACATCTCTAGATCAATCATTTTCTTGTTACCCACTTGATGTTTTCCTCAATGGCTTAAATCAAATGAAATTTTAAAAAGCCTACAAGCCATCCGGTCTTTTATCTTAACCTGTATTAGATGCATAATCAAATGACACAAATCCATAAATCTTTTCCTTCGCACAGATCGATTGCAGAAAACAAATTCCCAGAAAGAAAAACGTCTTTAAAAGAGAAAAGATCATTAAAAATACAACTCAGGAAGGATAGTGTTCTTTGTATTGATTTCTGCCTATGTTGTTTCAGCCACTAATCACCATAGCCTAGTCCTGAATTTCCCCGCTATTGATTTTAAGACAGGTTTCCAACATCCAGATATGATCTCAAGAGGGAAGATCAGATCGCACAGTTATGTCTTTACCAGCGCATGGCCATCAACGGTATCAAATATGCATTAGAGTCGGGTATGAACAGAATATTAAATACCATTTGTTTGTTTTCTCCAGTAGATGAATGTAAATTTGCAATGTGTATACACACAGGTTTGCTAAACAAATTACACCACTGTATACACTACAATGTATCGGTGAAAAATTTTTAGGGTATATATCCAACAAGAAATACAATAAAACAATTTATAGTTTTTAGATTTTTAGCAAATAGTGATACTAGAATTTACATGTACATGGTTGTGGAAAGACTGGCTGGTATTAATTAAGAACATAATGACAAATACCTTCAGCATTTTCAAATTAAGTATTGCAAGCTGTGTTTGTTTCTGCAATATCCATAGCCATAGCTCATTGAAATAAAGTTATGGCATTTTAAATGTCAGATATTACCCGAAGCATAAAAGAGTGTCCAGGCCTCAGCTGGAGTTGACACTGAAATGACCACTTACATTTCCCCTTAACGATTGGAGCTGCGTCTTTCGACAACCTCCCACTGCTCACCCACAATTACCATCTTCATTACCCCACAAATAAGAGGGCCTGTTGCAGCAGTTAAGATGACTGTATCAACATCTCTGAATTACATGACTTCATGGGGTGACGATGAAATAATTTCTAAAATTCTAACAAATTTCAGAATGACAAATGTGCTTTAGATAGTGGTAAGGCAAGGCATCATCCATAACCTATATCCATGCATTTTAAAGCCCCTCATGTAGTCTCTCCCTCTCTTTCCATCAATGTTCACAGGATGAAACAGCGCACTACAATGACACAAGGCCCGTCATGAACTATTAAGTCAACTTGAGAGACAGGAAGCCAGATTTCACCCTTTAAAATTCCCATTTTACATCTCCAGGAATCAAAGCTCCACAAAAATTCTGTAACCCCAGCCCATGAAGAAAATGAGAACTAGGCCAAGAGGGACCTCTATTCAACGTTGTGGGATTAAGAACAAAATAGGTTTGACAAATGGCTCAATTTGCATGGCTTCAACAATACAGCTATACCCAGTTCACACTTGTCAACGTTACCTGCATAATGCAAATAGGAAGAGTACATTGTAGTTAAGAACATAATATGTGGAGGTGCCATCATCAAGTGGTCTAATGCGCTTGACTGGAGACGCAGAAGTCGGTGGTTCGATCCCTGGCACGGCACTTATGCCCTTGAGCAAGGCATTTTATCTACATTGCTCTTTTATCATACATCAAATAAATGAAAATGCTATAAGCATTATTGATACCAACGTGTGCATGTGTTTGTTTGAAAAAAAAAAAGAAGAACATAATATGAATCACCAACTACTGAATTCACTCTTTCCTATACAGACTTATACAAGAAAAATGTAGTTCCTGTAAGCAATGGGTAAAGTTAAAAGTCTGGAGAACTTACAAGTTCTTTCCCCACAATTTGCAAATATCAAAGTTGAGATGTTCACTTCAAATGCATACATGTATCATCAGACTAAGAAATCACTTTTAAATCAAGGCAACAACATGCACAAGCACAGGTATTTTTTTCTGAAATCAATGAAATAATGTCAATTTGTAGAATATTTTTCTTCCAAAAAGAATAATTATATACATGTAGTTCTTCTCTTTTTGTCAACCAATTCAAGAAACGAGTTAATTTGATATTGTAGATGCTGCAATTTTTTCTGAAGTGAGAAATTACTTTTAAATTACGGCAACTACACAAACAGGTATCTGTATGCAGGTTGTTCTTTACTTTAACCAATTCAAGAAATAATTTCATTACATAGATGGTGATTATATTCTTGCAATGTCAGAAGAAAATATTAGAAAACATTACATAGATGGTGATTATATTCTTGCAATGTCAGAAGAAAATATTAGCTCTCCAGCAGATATATTGAGAGGGAACAAATTCAAGAAAGAGTTCACAAGAAACTGTAACCAACCAACCAATGATGCACTGTGATAGCAATCACTTATCACCTGCATGAATGATCATCATCTAACATCACCATAGTAACCGCATCCAGAAATTCATGTCGCGAGACCTTCCTGAAGATATTGATAACAAAATATGAATAATATGCTTCAGAGGTTTCTTTTGCCTAGGAATATATTTCTCATTATGAATTAAATTGATTTCATTTCTATCAAGGAACATCATCTGGAAAAAAAAAAAAATTTCGCAGTTGCTTTGTTCGCTACTACCGGTGGAACTCGTCTGCATTTTTGCTGCCCCAATTTTAGGATTGTGGGGTAGAAAATTAGCTCAAATTACGGTGGCAGTAGGTCCAAAGATATACCACATTGCCGATGGTGTGGTAAAACGGTAAGCTTAATCAAATGAACATGCCCACCATAGGGTAACCATTAGAATGTGCATACCAGTGTAGGGAGGAGGAAAATATTTTTTGCCCGGAGACACGTTGCATGCATATTTAGTAATTTGTACTAGGTCGGGTGTTATAATAATGATATTAGACCTATTTCTGCTGGTTACTAGCTGCAAGGGTGGTATACCGGTAGGTAGTAATAGCTCAAGAGACGCTCATGAGAACAGTCTAAATCTGCATCCCTCCTGCTCCATCCTCTATTTGAAATGCTGGGTAGTAGTTTTAAAAAAAAATGAAAGGGCAATGCTCTTACGTATTTATCCTGTGTCTAACTACCGTACTAAAATCATGAAAATGATGTTTCCCAAATATAACTTGGTATTGTAAAATAGGGATGGTTGGAAGAGTTATAACAGGAAAAGGAAACTCAGCTTGTCTAAAAGCGAGTTTTTTTAATAGGAATGCATAAAGGTTTTCTATGAACACACTACAATGTATTCTATAATTAGTTTGATGAAACTGATCTTTATCCACCTTAAGCAAACAAAAAATATTGTTACAATGTGTTGGGAATTACCAAGTTAAAAGGGAGAAGGATATCAAATCTTTTACTTCTATAACACTTAATTGTGAATGAGTACAAACAGAACAAATAACTTATTATTCCTTTATACTATTAGTACTTCAGTACTTCACATGAATATAAGTGCTCAGTTGGCATCTAATACTAGTATTCATTCCACCCCATACCCAAGATATCTATAGTCCTATATCCTGCAAGAGTCCTTTGCTGTGGCTTCCAATAAAACTTCCAATAAAACTATTTAAAAGTATGAGTACCTGTATCCTGAAAAGAATGCTGTGCACTGGTTACTGAAAAAGCTATTTAAAAGTATGATTATCTGTATTCCAAAATAAACACAATGTCATGCCTTTATAAATATGTTTAGTCATCCTTTTCATAAAATGCATCCCTATATTCAAGCACTTCTTGCTTGCCAATATGTAGATGACTGATTTACATTGAAAGATAAAATCCTACTCTCAAACATTTAGGGTAAAGATAATTTGCAATTACAAATCACCAAATTAAAAAAAAAAAAAAAAAAGGAAATCACCATTTAATTTGCATGTTATTTAACGTTACCATCCTCTACAATTCTGGCTTCCATCCTGTCCTGCTTGTGGTGAACTGCCAACCCCAGGCCTGGAGCAAACCTCCAGGGCCACCACTTATTCAAGGGGATTCTACTTGGACTCAAGTTTCCTTCCCACAAGGGGGTACAACTCTAGCACCCCCATGAATATTAATGCGCCCCTTCACCTTAAACTCCCGTTCTCCTTCACACATCAACTGCACTTGCTATTAAGCAAACATTGACACAGACCACAGTCATGTGTACATACACACATTCACACAAACAACCAAAAGGGGGCTACTTTCTTTTTCTGCATGTGATGAGGAGAGAAAAGGTCTCTTTTTTCTCTCTTTTTTTTTCGGTGGGTTAAGTGTAAGCCTGAGGACAACATCCACTAGCAGTGGCTGGACACCTGATACCAGTGTGTATAATGTGTAATGTATACTGCTTCTTTTGTTCGGTTTTCAGTGTATGAATGGAAACTGTATAGGTGTGGGATTCTATTATAAGCTCAGTAAAAAAGAAACAAGCAAAGGAAGTTGCCAGAAAGCAGTGCTGCTGCATGGAGCAGTGGAATATAGCATCATTTCTTTCAATTACATGGTCACATCTTAATGCAATATGCAGTCTAGAAATGTCAAGATACTCACATGAAAATCAATATATGATTTTCAAGACTTCATCAAGGCAAGCTCTATCTGTCCTTTTTCTCATTTTATTTGTGTACTAGTATTAATTTTTTACTATCAAAAGCTTTGATGCAGTCAGTGGAGTGCCAAACTGTAATTTGAGGACAAAAATTGAGAGGTGGTTTCCTGCACTGCTACATTTACATGTATGTTCGCAAAATCTATTAACCCGTTGACTACTGAATTCTCTCCTTCCCACAGGTTTAATACAGATGTCACCCGGGTTCCAGTAGGCTACACATTAATTGTAAAATGTTAATTTCCCATCTACACATCTTCTGTGTATTTTGAAGTTTATTGTTTATGACTTGTATGTTTATATGTATATGTGTATATTTTCTGTAATGATTGATTCTTTTGTATGAACACAAAAATAAAATTCAAACAAATTATCTCACCTGATATTCTCAAGATGTTCAAAGGGAACATTGGTGAGCTGAATTGGATAAGCGGTAGGATGTAATCATCACATTCATTATATCTGCCATGATATATCTTTACATAGACATATTAAATCATAATTACTCAGTTTAAAACACAGTAACTATGATATAATTACAAAAAATATATCATTCTACTCTTTAATAAACAAAATATTGAAAGAAAATAAGGCTGCCTCACAATGTGTACATGTTTTTTATTTATCTCGCACAATATTACCTGTAGAGAACAATTTGTATATTCAGTATATATCCTACATGTGCATCATTCGAGTAGTATTCCTTTGAAAAAAGACTGTCTTGTAATTGGTTACAGGTACATGTACATAAATTTAGCACCGCACTACAAGGATTCCTTAGGATGAAAAAAAAACTGAATGTAACCAAAGCCAACGATAACTTCCTTGTCTCAATAAGTTTTGCTTGTTCAGTCACAATTCCTGTTTCTATAAAGAGGGGGAAATAAGTCCTTAAATATGCATGGTTTTGATATGAATTTCTTCAATCACATTTTCATTCATCATGCATGAGTGTTCATCATCACATGCATGTACTCGGATCTTAATTGAAAAAGCACCTTTCTACTTGTGTTATTTTTGTGTGTATTGAGAATGAAAACAAGTTCCTATCATTGGTATGATGTCTGTGGACAGTGAAGAGATTCAAGCCTCTTATATTACTGCCAATAGCCTACATCCTGTTTGCTGATCTCTAAAACATCAAGAACTAAATTAATTACCAATTCACATTTATCTTATTTCATAGAATGACTAGACTCTAAGAATTTCTTTTAATTCAAAGCAATAATGCTAAAATCAGAATCAGTGATGGAGTCGAGGCTGGCAGTTCCAAGTCACGAGGCCGCTGTATAAAAATTTCTCCATAGACTTTGTACACGTGACTCGGAATGAGGCCAAGGCCAAGGCCGGCAAAATGTGGTCTCGAGGCCAGCCTCGACTCCATCCCTGATCAGAATCGACTACACAACACTATAGCCTCCTCTGCCTTACTCAAGAAAGGATACATGCATGATGACACTGTGCAAACAGAGGCAGTCAGTGAAATAAGATTTGTCAAGTAAACCAGCTTGCTGTTTACACATATCATTAACGCTCTATTGGAGCTTATAATGTTACCATACTATTAACACCCTATAAGCACTGATAGAGGACAGTATTTACTAGTGTAAACATGAGGGCATTACACAACTACTGTTTATACCATTAACACTCCATTAGATCCAATAGAGGACAGTGTTGACACTGTTGTCTATTGTTAAAACACTGGAGTACTGTCAGAGGACAATACCAGTATAAATACACCTATTGGATAACCACCTTGTTATTTACACCATATCATTAACACTCTGTTTCAGCCCAATAGTAGATAGTGCAAATACTATTACCATAATCTTAGCACCATCCATGCACAGGCAGAAGACCATACTGAATAGTGTAAGCACTGCTTCTGCATTGTAAACACAGCATTGCAGATTGTTAAGCACTTGGACATAACCCTTGTGAGGCTGAGAGTGTAAACACAGTTTCCTATTGTTCAGGCTAATCCCATTTGGATGGAAATGGATACCTGGCTGCTATGAGGGCTAAATGAATAGGATTAAATTGAGGTTGTTCTAGTAAAAACTATCTAATTTTCTTAATGGGGATGTAACACAGAATTTGTGTCCTACATGTCCTCCACGCAAGTATGGATAAACAGCAAATAGCAGTAAATGCAATTAATTTTGGAAGTTTAAAGATCCCATGCGGTTTTGCATGAAAATAAGAAAATTATTTATTTCATTTGTATTGACATACCACACCTTCATATCAGGAGCTCATTATCTGTTATTGCCCTTGACATAAAACAGTAAAACCTACATGAATCTGCAAACTAAAGACACAGAAATTAGGTTGCATAGATCACATTTTACTTAATGATCTATACAATTAAGGGAAGTACAAGTCTGACCACATATATTGTACATGTATTTAAGCTGATGCATTATGGATCAATAAGACTGTATAAAGCATGACATACTTTTATTCCCCGGTGAATAATATTCTGGAGTGAAGTGACTTAATATGAGGTCCTGAAATATTCATTTTCCATACCTTGTTCCCTCCTAAAAGTGAGCATCCCTCCTTGTAACCAACCATGCAGAAGAATAAAGGTAAATCAGGCACGCTACTGGTTGCTAATAATTTGACATTCTCTGCAGCTTTGCACAGGCCTCACCATTTTTTTTTTATCATTTCTTGTTTTCAGTCCTGACCATAATGATCTATTTTCAGCATTGCAGACCTACAAATTGCTCTTGAAAATGAATGGATAATGAGGAAGACAGAAAATGGCCACCACTACTTGCCCAGGACACATTAGCTCTAGATATTATCTTGTCAAAGACTTAGGTCTTTTTCTTTTTTTTTTAATATTCAAAGATATCGGTTAGGTTGGGTTCTAGGTAAATTTTTTGCTGGATAAAGTCATTAGTATACAATTAATTTTGGAAGTTTAAAGATCCCATGCGGTTTTGCATGAAAATAAGAAAATTATTTATTTCATTTGTATTGACATACCACACCTTCATATCAGGAGCTCATTATCTGTTATTGCCCTTGACATAAAACAGTAAAACCTACATGAATCTGCAAACTAAAGACACAGAAATTAGGTTGCATAGATCACATTTTACTTAATGATCTATACAATTAAGGGAAGTACAAGTCTGACCACATATATTGTACATGTATTTAAGCTGATGCATTATGGATCAATAAGACTGTATAAAGCATGACATACTTTTATTCCCCGGTGAATAATATTCTGGAGTGAAGTGACTTAATATGAGGTCCTGAAATATTCATTTTCCATACCTTGTTCCCTCCTAAAAGTGAGCATCCCTCCTTGTAACCAACCATGCAGAAGAATAAAGGTAAATCAGGCACGCTACTGGTTGCTAATAATTTGACATTCTCTGCAGCTTTGCACAGGCCTCACCATTTTTTTTTTATCATTTCTTGTTTTCAGTCCTGACCATAATGATCTATTTTCAGCATTGCAGACCTACAAATTGCTCTTGAAAATGAATGGATAATGAGGAAGACAGAAAATGGCCACCACTACTTGCCCAGGACACATTAGCTCTAGATATTATCTTGTCAAAGACTTAGGTCTTTTTCTTTTTTTTTTAATATTCAAAGATATCGGTTAGGTTGGGTTCTAGGTAAATTTTTTGCTGGATAAAGTCATTAGTATACAATTAATTTTGGAAGTTTAAAGATCCCATGCGGTTTTGCATGAAAATAAGAAAATTATTTATTTCATTTGTATTGACATACCACACCTTCATATCAGGAGCTCATTATCTGTTATTGCCCTTGACATAAAACAGTAAAACCTACATGAATCTGCAAACTAAAGACACAGAAATTAGGTTGCATAGATCACATTTTACTTAATGATCTATACAATTAAGGGAAGTACAAGTCTGACCACATATATTGTACATGTATTTAAGCTGATGCATTATGGATCAATAAGACTGTATAAAGCATGACATACTTTTATTCCCCGGTGAATAATATTCTGGAGTGAAGTGACTTAATATGAGGTCCTGAAATATTCATTTTCCATACCTTGTTCCCTCCTAAAAGTGAGCATCCCTCCTTGTAACCAACCATGCAGAAGAATAAAGGTAAATCAGGCACGCTACTGGTTGCTAATAATTTGACATTCTCTGCAGCTTTGCACAGGCCTCACCATTTTTTTTTTATCATTTCTTGTTTTCAGTCCTGACCATAATGATCTATTTTCAGCATTGCAGACCTACAAATTGCTCTTGAAAATGAATGGATAATGAGGAAGACAGAAAATGGCCACCACTACTTGCCCAGGACACATTAGCTCTAGATATTATCTTGTCAAAGACTTAGGTCTTTTTCTTTTTTTTTTAATATTCAAAGATATCGGTTAGGTTGGGTTCTAGGTAAATTTTTTGCTGGATAAAGTCATTAGTATACAATTTTACACTCGAGGATCTTGTGCAAACTATTCGCATCGAACATCAAACGGTGCTATGGGAGCATAGCACCGTTTGATGTTCCTGAGTGCGAATAGTTTGAGCTTGATCCGAGAATGAGTCGTATATTTGTTTTATATCCCTAATCATTCGTCGGACACTCATGTAATTACATGTACTCACATTCACATCTTATTCAAGGAAATAAATGGCGAAAAGTGAAGAAAACAGCTATGAAGACGTGCCTGTAGCTTGACGATCACAGCGAGTTGCATTACCGCGGCGCTGCTGTGCATGTGAGCGCTAGCACTAGCTGGCCGCATAGGTTGCCCGTGTCATCCCGTGGGATACGGGTGAGAGTGGCTCAGCACTGAGCTGAGCCGCTGCTGCATGCATTCGCGTTGCGAGTTGACTGAAGGGGGGGGGCAGAAAAAAAGGATAGTTCGTTTTTCCCTAGGGAAAACGTGAACTATGCGTGACGTCAGCAACAAAAAAATGAACTATGTGGAGGAAACGTTTGTTCTGGTTAAAGCTATTCATTTTCTTGTTTTGTACACTCCTTGTGCAACAATCTTACGATGAGGGATATAATATTGGATATTCACTACAGAGAATGTCATCAGTGAATAGTTCATAGAATCCCCCAAACATGTTAACAACTATTAAAACCCACAGTGAATTAATGAACAAAACAGTCTATGAATCACACAAGTTTCAGGATTAAATTTTTCAAAATTTCTGATTTTATTGAATGCCATGATACAGAAAAGGCCTATGCCTCCACCATTACAAATGGGGGGGGGGGAGGGACAGAAATTGGGCATTTAAAAAAATTTACTCTCCCTGCCCGTGTTCATTAGCAGCTTTCATCCCTCTCAGAAGATGCATCAAATTTTAATTTACATTTTCATCAAGATCTTAGCAGATAATAAAAACATGGAAGGAAAAAATGAGAAGGAGAAAAGCTGGCACTAAGATGAATATGGTGTGTTCATAATCCTCTTCTCCATTTGCCTGCCTGGAAGGACATTAAGATGCATAAGAACAGCACTAGGGGAACGGCGGAAGGCGCTGGAAGATAAGCTAGATGACAGCAAGCGACAGATGCAAGATGGAAGAGCGCATCAGCCTTGTACTTCCTCTAAAGATTTGCATACAAGATGCTTAAATCCAGCTTGCTTCTCATATGCATTATGCTGAATATTTTATTTTCTTGCTTTTAGTTTTATGGAGGGAGTGATTAGAAACTTACCACGAAAAGCCTAGTCATAAATCTCAGAAAGAGGTTTTCTAATATGGCAGGATGGATGCCATTAATTGCAAGTAGATTCATTATTACTTATCACATATGGGTATGGAAGAAAAATGATTTTCCACAAATGTATACTGAAAAAAACAATGACCAAAAAAAAAAGAGAAATATCATAGGGGAAATAAGTAAGTAGACTGTTATGAATGTTTTGATTTTACATTGGTAAAATGTTGCTACTTTATTCAATTTCCTATTCTTATTCCATTATCATTTAGTTTATCTTGCAGCAAATCTTATCCATAGTTTTCTACTCTTTCTTTCTTTCTCTCATTAAAGCAATCTTCCCAAGAACATTTGTTCTTGATGGAGGTTTAAGTCAATTTTAAATTGATTAACCTTTTCCAAAGTCTATTCTGCCCTGCATTTCATCACAAAAAGAGCTCTGACATCACTTACTATGAATAAATGCACACATGTTGCATTTCCTTTCACACATGTACATGTACATGCTTTGTAATCTCTCTTCTTCACCTACTTCATGTATCTTAAAGCAACTCCAATCTTGCATCATAGCTTCAACCCAGTCTCTCCCTGCTATTATTCTATGATCCTCTTTCTTAGCCTATTATGCAGTATCTTTATTTCCATACAGATTTAATTTTAAAGATCATTATGCTTATCCCTTCTTTTAAAACATACAATATGGATGTACCAATCAACTCACATATTTATTTCCCTCTGGATCACAAAACTATGCATATGATATTAATGTGTCATAAATTTCCTTTTATAAATACACTACAGTTCATAAGCATGTTTTGAACACGGCATTAATATCTATAATGAAGTTGAACAAAAGAAATATGGATGCAATTTACATCCTAATTCTAAGCTGGTTAAAAAATCATTCTCTTAAAAAATAAGTAAAAATGGATACACTCATGCAGCATTCCAAATAACCAATTGCTTTTGATTATATTTATCTTCCTTACTTCTCATTTCATTTTTCTTGTCTTCAGGAGATTTCCAACAGACATGTATTTATACCAGTCACTATAGATATACATGAAAATTCATTTCAATTGCTTCCTGAAGGGAAAAAAATGGCTTGAATAAAACAGTTTCATTTTCACTAAATCATGATAGTGTTCCATTAAATACAATCAAATGAATCAGATCAAGAGTCAAGACTAACATAAATATGTGACAAGGTTGGCCGTTTTTTTTATTTCTTAAAAAAAATAATAAAAATCAGATTTTTTTTTATTTAAATAAGTAAATAAGATTTTTATTTTTTTTAAGTTCATTCGAAAAAAAGTGTAATTACAAAAAAACCTTACCCTTACAATGACATCAAATTTAATGTTATCATACATTTCACTCCTAATATTGTTCTTAACCATATATTTTGTAATTAAATCCAGTCAAAATGGACAAAAAATATCAATTTGATTGTAAAAGAAATAATTTAAATCAATGATTTTTTTTTCATTCACAGCTTTACAACATTCCAAGAGAGACTATATGTTTAGGTTTTTTTTAGTTTTACAAATTGGTATTAAAGCTCTTCCATAGCTACAGATAGAGATGCAAAACTGTCAGTGCTGGAGAGCAATATAAGAGACAAAGGGTGACTATACTACATTATGTTACTGTGATTTTTACATTAATCTACAGTTTTTATTCACATGTTCTCTAAAAATCTGTTTGATACATGAAGTAGGAAAAAAACAAAAACATGCTGAGTCTTTTGACCATATACAACTGTATTTTTGATTTGAAGATAAAAACTGCAAAACTGCTTATATTACAACATATGTATAACAAAAGATGTATTTTATTTTAAATCAGATACAGCTTACAATTGTCATTGATTGTAACTTAAATACCTACATCTTAACATTTAAATGTAGTGTTGAAAGTTCATTTTGAGTTTTGCAAATTGTTGTTATAGAGCTCTTTCCATTGCTACATGCAGATACAAAACTTCCGTTATTATTCGTAGCACTGAACATAAAATGAGCTGACAGTGACTTAAAAAGTTTATAAAAGAAAGTTTTTTTCAACAGTCAAATTGTGACCGTACTACATTATGTTAATGTGATTTTTACATGTTCTTTAAAACATCAATTATGTGATAAATGTAACAAGAGGAAATAAGAGGCATGTTAAATCTGTTGATTACGATTATTTTTAATTTTACATGATGAAAGTAGTTTATGTGAAGGATCAAACTGGAAAACTGCCAACAAACCTTTTCTCATAGACTTTTATAAATATATTATATTTTTTTACAAACTGCTCTCTGATAAGTCTTTTGGATTGTGTGATAAAAGTTAAGAAATAGAAACTTGTTTCACTATTAATAGCTGCCAAAGAATGTAAAATTTCAGAAGAAAAACTTGACATTTACAATAAATGGAGTAACTGTTGACGACATACATCCTTAGTTTTTAAGGAATTAGCTGATTTTATTGACTTGATTTTAATTTGTTTTAAGTAGATATGAAGAATATGTTGATTTTTTGTTGATATAAAGTTAATTCAAAGTTTTTCAGTTGATTTGAAGAATTAAAACTGCCTTGAACAAACAATTTGTCAATGATTTGTACATGTTTCAATGGAAGTGATTTAAATCAATGATTTTTTTTTTAAATCATGGTGATTTAAATCGCGATTTAAATCATGTTTTAAATCAACGTGATTTCAAGCTAAAAGTAAATATATCTACATACATGTATGATTTGAAAGACAAATCCCTGATAACTGTTTACTAATAGCACTTGTGATTCATGTTATACCTGAAATTTTAAAGGTCTTTCTTGTTTCCCCCCTTTATTTTGTTATAGGAGTTGTTAGATTAATGTCCGTGTTGCTGCCTTGTCAAGAAATGAAGAAGAATATGAGATTAGAGCCTGCCTCCAGATTTATCTTCACCTTGTTTCTATTCTCTAGACCCCCATCACTGGTGAATTATTCACACCAGAAAGTCGACAAGGAACCGGCAGCAGAGCAAACGACGCAACACTCCTGCCGCTAACATGCAAATCCGGGTGTCCAAGCGTGTGATATTGCTGACAAAACAGGCACATTAGATTTTCAAATATATTCTGTCTCCTTTAACGGATACCTGGAGAAATGTGCAGGCAGGGAGAAGCGTAAATAGGGAGGTGGTAAATGAAGATGGACAAGTTTATGGTTGCCTGCCTCTTTCAAGCTCACAGTACATTGCTCTTCAAAATGCTAGATCTGCATAAACACATTCTGATGGCAGGAGACAGTGAAAGAGTTGCCATTAATCTTCTGACTGTCGAAAACAAAGGCCTACAACAGACAAGCACATTGAACTTGCTTCCGCCTTTTACTGTTGATGAAACATCTCCTTCAGATATTTCTTAGTAGCAATCCACTATACCCAAATGTTATCATGAATGAATTAACAATTAAGTAAACTTTGTCATAGGTAATGCTATTTGAATTTTTATGTTGTTTTGTCATGCTATATGGGGTATTTTGGGAGGGTGTCACCTGTGTTTATGTATTTATGTAATAAATCAATCATATTCAAATTCAAATCATAACATTCAGTTTCTAATGTAGTGAAGAAATTCAATTTTAAACTCAAAATTATTATAATTAATCTAAAATGCCCATTATATCACACCTCAATATCAAGCAAGTTAAGCCTCCTTAACTGTTGTAGTTGATGAGAAGATTAAAATGCTTGACCAATTTGTTTTCAAGAAATTTCACATGCCCTTTGTGTTGTTTTGCGGCAATTTCTCATGGAAAGCAAGGTTCCGAGGTTCACCTGTCGTTCCCAAAAATAGTGCCCCATTTTCGTGCCCTCCGGCTGGTTCTCTCGAGTTGACCTCAAAACAGACAAGCGCGTCCCGACTTCGCGAGAAAGCGGCGGAGAAAGGGGCGCCGAATTTTACATCGGTGTTCTAATGCGGAAGTCGCCAGGCATCGAATGCCTACGCGAGCGCAAGCTTCAACGCGCGAACCATGAAATCAACAAGACAGAATCGCGTGCGGAGCTATGTGGCGCCAAAACAACCTGTTTGGTATGCAAAACAGGATCGCGTTTTCCAAAGAAATACACCGCTTTTTAAAACCGCGAAGAAATTCCTTGCGTGAAGAATTGATTCGACTTCGATCCCATAAACGCTGACGGTGACATGAAGTAATGTGTGAAAGACACGGGGCAATTTCCTGCGAAATGCGTGAGGCTTATGCACTCTTTAAAGGGTCCGACTGCCAATCAAAAAAGGGAGAATGCCGATGGTAATATTCGCCAGCACCAAAGCGCGCTTCTAAAGTGGGATATTATATGAAAAATCGTGTCTAATGTAGCTGCCATTTACTTCTAAGAGCCATTGATAAGTGCCTGCAATATGATGCTTCTTCCTCTTAAGCACGCCGTTAGAAAATGCATCTGGTAAAAGAAAAGTCCATCAAGAAAATGGGAAAGAGGTGAGGTAGTGGCGGTGCAAAATGGAGAGATTATGGCACAGCACAAGACGCTTAGTTAAAATTTCGATGAGGTGTGCTACACTAGATCAATCCCTTGCACGCAATTTCCCTAACGTACGTAGACTGCATAATCCAAATGCATTCATCTTAATTTAGGGTAAGGTTAAGGCACTGTGAATTTATTAACATATGGGGGTAGAGTAAAGGCTACATAAATTCATCTCGACTAATTTTTGAAATAACAATAGTACTTATTCATCGTAATATGAATCTATATAACCTTTGATTCCAAATGCGGCCGAAATGGACACGAGCCTTCTATTCTAGTACTATTACATTGCGATCTTGTTCTTCTACCTCTATAAACTCACGTAAGTCCATATTTATACTTAGGCCTGCAACGTAAGATACTCACAGTAAACAAAGCGTGCACACTACCTTACGAAACAACGACTCATCATTGATAAAGGGAGGTTGCAAAATGGTTTGAGATATTCAACCTGAACCTGCCTTGGCAAAGTCAGTAACACGCGTCGTACTGCCGCAGTATGCCCAAATAGAACTAATGAATAAAAGACTCATTAGTTGATTATCTTTTTAGGTACAAATTGAGTTGATGCATTTTCCCGTATGAAATGCAGGGCAAGGTTGACAAGCAAAATATACGGCCACGTGGATAGAGTTTCTTCGCGATAATTTAGAGAGGTCGGCTAATTTATCTATCGTTAATTAGCGGGCGTCGCTTTCACTAGCTTTATTCCACGCGTTGGATAATATCACCGTGTAAAACTATCATATATTCAACGTTGGCCTGGAATTGTCCATTAAACTCTATATTCGTTACTTCCATGTATACATCTCTATACCAATGTATTCATTCGCGCGAATCTTCTTACTTTCGCTAAACCTCTTCACTAATCGGCTAAGACCCCGTCGCTTCAATGACTACACAACAAAAGATCGCAGCTTAGTACCTTCTTTGCCCTTTGGGCATGGAATTGCGTTTCCCTTTAGAAACTAGTGTACAAGAAAAGTCCCACGTATGAAAAGGACGATTAACAGCGGCTCTAATGATTGCTACAAAGACAACCTGATGATTCACCGTAAATGTCATTCGAAACTATCCAGTTTCATTGTTATAGACAAACTTCCTTGTCTTCCAGTACAATTTGAGTCAAGAGCATCGTAACAAAAAATACAGCTGTAATAGTTCCGCGTTCTCATGATAGTGTTTCGGACTTATGAAAATACATGTAGTACCATGTCCGATTTTAATAGCAAAGGTTAGACTTCTTTACTAGGCATAATCTTTAAAAAAAAAAAAAAAAAAAAAAAACCATTTAACACGCTTTCATTTCTTCTTGTGAAGAAATTGGGCAAATCATATTCAACATAAATGTTTTGATCATTGATCACCGATGAACAAACTGCGCGACAAATATAATCATTTCCTTCAGTTTTCGATAAGAACATATTCAACGTAAAGCAATGTTTGGATAAAAAAAATATCTGAAATATTCTGCACAGACTTGTAAATATAGATGAATTGCATATTGCATTCCGTGAAAACGCTATCTCAAATTTCCAAAGGCACACCTCTCCCTCAAAACTGGCAAAAAATGAGCGACATAAATCTAGCTGCAGCTGCATGTTATTACTGCCATTGCTTTATATTTTTGTTATTCTCCAAATTATCTTCCTGAAATAATGATGGTTAAAAAACCCGACGACAGAAAGTGAAACCGATCGTATCTGCGATATTTTGATATCCAAATATTTGCCGAGAGTTTATGAATATACCAATGTACAACAGGTGCATTAGCATGATTAGGGAAGATTGCAATCTAGGGCCCACGTGCCGTGAGGTTCGTCACAGAATACCGCATGATTATAATCGACACACTAGGGATGCATAATTTACGGAATTATTCATGAAAGCCATTACCGTGAAAATTCATCTTATTATCATAAATGAAAATAAACTTTCAGCCGACATTGGCATAAACTTACATACAGTATAACCATAATTTTGCGATGTATTTTTAAACATTGCACGCGCTTCTCTATCATTTCAACTGTTCATTTGTGTTCGGGGGGGGGGGGGGGGGGTGGGCACCATAAGCCTCTAACAATTATTTGCCTCAATTATGAATCGACTTATGAATTACCCACACAGTGTATTAAATTTACATCAGATGGACTAGAGGAAGAGAATAAAGACCACCAGCTTTTGAGACGACAGATCTATAGATGAATAGAAGTCATGAAAAGTTTCTTTACTTAAAAAAATGATATCCGAGAGAAATTAATGAAATGATAAATGAACTCTGGTCTTTCATGCAGAACAGAATTGATGACATAATTATATTTCTAATATTAATAAACATTATGAGAAATTTCTCTAATTCATTTTCATCCTACTATGTTCTGATGAAGCGGGGACGGGCCGCTTTCTCTATACAATTTTTGAAAAAAATGAAAATAATTTTAATTTCATGAATGATTAATAAAAGTATCTTACCTCTTCTTCCCCAGTGGTGCTGCCCGAATCCATGCTAACGGTGGACATTTTAAGTCGCTTCCTACTTGGCTCGTCCAAAGCCTGAGGGTCCCCTGCCTCTAATTCAGCGTAGCTGCCCACGGTGGCTACTTCCAGGTGATGCGAAGGGGGAGACGACAGGAGCTCGTTCCCGCTGGTCTCTCTCTGCTCCCGCTTCAGTTTTACTGCTGCAGTAGGCGGAATGGTTGAAAAAATGCTTCCCTCACGCTGTCTCCTACTTAGCAGTAGTCGACAGCAGAATTACGTCAATTTTCCGTCGGTGAAAGCACTGTATTTGTGCGTTTTCAAGAGAATGATGATGGCCTCAAGATTATGGTAAGAGGATTTAAGACTGCCGAGAGATGATCCGCCGTCGAACCTGGAGTTATTCAGCCGAGATACACGGCGAGCAACAAGCAGTTCTTCTGCGAAGGAATGTAATAAGAAAATATCATCGATTGTTGTCTTTCATCAGCTATCGTCACATGAGAAAATGATGGCATAAGTTATCCAAAATATTGAAAAGGTCTTTAAATGAGAGCATGTGTCATGAAGTGCTGTGCTAGCGAATTTTGTGCACCTTCTTCGGTTCAAGTGCGGGAGGTGTTAACTCGCGTCACTGCCGGGAGAGTTTCCCGTGGGTGACAACCGAGAATATCGATGGTGACTAGGAGCTCGTACATTAAGCGCCAAGGTGTATAAACAAGCATGCGTGCATCATTTCTTACGGCATCATTTCTGTGAAATGCAGTCAAAAATAAAAACAAACAAAAAAGAAATTGCCGTGCTTTAGCTATGTGCTCATGTTCTAAGGCTATGAAATTGCGGTGCGGAGCACACAACACACACTGATGACAATAAATCAGATGCGATGCTCAGATCAGCAGACGATTTGTGATGGTGTGAATTGTGCGCGTGCGTTGCTTGAATGATGATTTACGAGTGCATATGAGCCGCCGTCTTCGCTTCTCAGCTCTGCCAAAGCATCCAAGCATTTTTGGCGGATCTCGCTCACTATCGCCTGTTGAGTGCATGCATGAACAAGCCGTGCACCGATCGAGCAAGCATGCTTTCTATTGTATCCATATCCACCCAGCTGACAAGGAATATTCATTAGATAGAAGCCTTGGTCGCGTGACGTCACTTGTTCTTGGAGGATCACTCGACCAAACAGCCACCTTTCTTTTCTTAAACAAGCTTGTCCAGTGTGTGTTTTTAATAAGCACCATTTAACTGATTTCGAAATGAGAAAAATAAAGCTCATAAGTCTAAATTTAAAAAAAAACACACACAAAATAAACAAAAACAGATAAATATTGGGCCAATCCGCTGAAAATATAAGAAAAACGAAAAAAAAAATTCTGAAGATAGCTGCATAGATATAGGCCTACTGGGTTTATGTTTTGGGGTTTTTTTTTTCTTTAACTCGTTTAACTGGTTACATTTCACTTCTCGTCCTGTACGTTGCATTGGCATTTAATAATGAACTTGTCTTACAGATATTGTCTTAGTGCTGAAGCTCCTTGTCCCTATACTCTTGAAGGGATTTAAGGGTTCCCCCCCCCCCTTGCTATTTTTGGATTTCATACATCCTCATTCATGTATATTTTAGTCAAAAAGTGGTAGGCCGACTGCAATGTTGATCCTTACAAGTGTCATTTGTAGTGAAAAAAACAAGCTCTGGATTAAAAGAATAAACACCCCTGCCTCTTCTCAAAATGAAAAGTTGGCGGAAAATTAACGCTCTTTAAGATTCCTAAAAGAGCATTCAATCAATGTTGCTGGTGGGTTTTTCTCTCTCTCTCTCTCTCCATATTTCTTCTTTTCTTTCTTCCTTTTTCTGTGAATTTGATGTTCTGGAAATAAAATAGAAGTTTTTCAATATCTTCAATTTCAAGAGCCAATTCTAAGACGTACGTGAATTTTGTTTGTAATTACGATGAAGAACAACACTCTATTTCTTTGTGTTAATTATACTAAAGGCTAATTTACCGTTACGTGAACTCGATGAAAACGGATGTAAGTTCGGATCATAAGACGGACAAAATGTTAATTTTTCAAGGAGGATAAACTTTGAACAGAAATAAATGGATGCACCTGAACAGTGGCGGCGATTTCATGTAACAAGTGGGGGAGAGGGGGGACGGAAACACGGAAGTCTTCCGCCGAATATCTGCTTCGAGAAGTGAGAGGGGATGATCGTTATTATGCGAGCGAGCGAAGCGAGGGAGCTAAAAAAAAATAACTGCAAAAATGATGAAAGAAGCCTGATTTTGCCATCAAAATGCATTCTAGGCCTATAACATATTCAAGTGGTTGGCCTAAAATTGGTCACCTGACCCAAAATAGAAAAATAATATATCAAGCTTTTAAAATCGAGAGGGGGACATGTCCCCCGTCCCCCCCCCCCCCCCCCGGGATCGCCGCCTATGCACCTGAATTATCATGTTGTTATCTTCCTAGAAGTCGATCATTTGTGATCAAATAAATTATGACGATGCACGTTCAAAGTGCAATGAGAATGCTTTCACCTCTTTGATGGAACCATTATTTCTCAAACATTTTCGAATCATATTAGTTGAAGGATGACCGCAATGAACAAACTTGTCATTTTAAGCGTACCTTGGATGGTGCAGGGTTTATACTTTATAGAAATAATTTTAAATGGGATTTAATCTAATCTAATCGGTATGTGAAATAATGATAATCACTCGATCAGCTGACACTTACGTAGGCGATTCAAATTACCATCAAACATTTACACATGTGCAGGTATAGATTGAAATAACTGTGAACTACATTATGAGGTGAGTGGGAGTAGTATTCTTTTTGTGCGAATTTTCAGTGCATGTTGTCTGTTGAAAAGCTTAGGATTGATTCTTAAAAACGAAAAAAAAAAATCACCGAACAAAATATAGGATTTCCCTTCCACTTTAACATTCTTTTTTTTTCATTCAAATTTATAAAAGTTCATTTCTTTTTCGTCATTGGAATCTTGGAATGTGCAAATATCAAGATCGATTTCGTCATTTTGCATTCAAGTTGTTAATCATTAATGCTCAGTCATTTTTAACACCTTTCATTCAATTTCACTACATTTTATTCAAATTCGTCTCACTTGACGATCACCTGCAGCATGAAAATAGCAAATTGGTCTTTGTGCAATAAAATTGAATTTAACAAAATTAATTCAAGTTTGTCGGATAGATAAATATAGGCCTTCACATCATTTCGAAAAAAAGAGTATTTCATATTATTTGCCTGAATACGTTTGTTTTAATGATTTATGCATGCCCATTGCCTTCTTATTTCTTCATTATTTACAGACAATAATGCTATTTTTAACACTGTTTAAAGGCTTTTTATAAAAGTTTATTGCAAACAAAATTGATTTCAAACCATCTACAGGACAAGGAAAAATTTTATTCGCAATTCATGAATGTCTCGATCCTCATTCACTGAATAAGGTTTCCAAATCTCCATATGGCAAACTATATAGAGTGACGAATTTGAATGACACTTTGACAGAATCGATTCATAGAATCGCGCGTTAGCAGCAGGGGATATAAATATATGTGACTTTGACGAAATGGGATGAAAAATGATTAAAATGATTATAAAAAAAATCGATGTGAATGATCAAAAGGGACTGATTCTGAAATGTACAAGATCGAGAACTTTCTCGACAGAATTATATGACAAAATGTATGAAATTGAAAGAAAAAGTGCGAAAATTAGACGAAAAAACAAAAACAAAGAAACCCTTTACAAATTGTTTTGAAACAGATTTTTGATTGAGAGAGGGAGAGAGAGAGAGAGAGAGAGAGCGAGACTAAAGTTCAGACAGGGAGGAAGATTAGTGAGCGATCTTAATTAAACAAAGTACCGAGACAAAAAACATGGATACCAAGTCGATACCATATCGCTGATCTTTTTTCATCTGGGCGGGCCGAAAAGAAAACCCGTTTAAGGAGAATGGAATATTTCATGGAACTTTTTTTAAATTGCTTCCTTCTATCCTCTCTTTTCATTAAAATTAATTTCTTCCCAGGGTTTCATTCTCCTTTAATGTAATCCTTTTGTCATCATCAATGGATAATATTATTTTGACAGGATTCAAAAGAAATGAAAGAAAGAAGATGAAGAACCTTAAACAACAAACAAATAAACAAGCAAGGAGCCACACAGGAAAAACATGAGGAAGCAAACTGCATTACTCCGGCAAAGCAAGGACCTCACTTATCAGAGTATTGCGAACTCAGCGTAGAGGACGCCATCCACATTTTGTTAATATCAGTTCTAAAAGAGCTGAGAAAGGCACTGTGCTATTTTGTGTTATTATGTACATGTATGTCAACCTTTTGATTTATTGTGGGTCATGAAGCAGACCTTCACCTTTTACTGTTTTTCTATATTGAAAAATCTTTTTTTCAGATTGTTGAGTCTGTATTGAATGATTGAATTTGTATTTCACTGAATATGTACATGTGTTGTGCTTACATTGTGGGAAAAATGATGTTTTTATAATTTTGTATCAGAAAATCTGAATAAAGGCAACAAAAAAAATCTTTTAAAAAATAGTTCCGTGTGCTGATGTCAGCAAATGAAGACGTCACCGGAACTCTCACGGAAATAAAATTTTGCCTAATCTACAACGCACCTATGTGAATTAGAACAAAAGGTTTTGGCACCCAATTCAGATTTTCACATACAGTGAAAACATATCTCTGCACAACGATATTCTTCACTCTTTTGTTCATAACGTCATCGTCGTCAGTTCAAAATGTATACTATTCGAATGAACATAAAATATGCGTTTGTTTGGTTTATCTCTTGGTTTATATTTGTTAAAATACAATTGCTAGTAGTTTGAAAACTCATGTATGGACCATCATTGATTACGCAATTATAATGAATGATACATTGCTTTCACTGATACAGGCTAGCTCACCAACTCTATCAATTTTCAAATGCGACAAATCGCGACGTAAAAATGGTGAAATTTACTATAATTATTGCCTGTATCCCCTGTATATAATTATGCAGACTATCTTCAAAAATCTTGAACATGTTTATACACAAGCTGTCGCAGCAGCTGTTCCTTTTTCTTCTAAATGAATAGATCTAATCTCTTCTGCTAATGCTCAGGACTACAGATAATTTAACTTTCATCATGTTCATGCGTTCAGTAGCACTAATCGACTTCGTTAGCAATTCTTCTATTCAAATATGAAAAAAACTGTTCTAGATTTGTCCCCCCAAACAACAACCAGTCATTGTAAAGAAATTAAAGACACCACGGAAAGATGAACCCGCTCAAACAAGCAAGACAAAACTTCACTCTACATTAAAATTTAGACCAGGCGAATGTATTGTTTCAATAACTTGAGATCAGTTACACGTCTGGGGGGAAAACGAACACTTTATCAGGAAATGTTTCACGCTAATTGGTTTCATGCCCTGATTTCCGATGCCTAGATTTTTTTAATAATTGATGATGCTGTTGCATTTGAGTTAACGGTCTCATACTTATGGTGGCCCTGAAGTACACTCGAGAACAGGTCATGTGCGACGTGAATTTCGCATCCCAGGTCATGAATTTCGCATCCCGGGTCCTGAACTTCGCGTCACGGGTCATGAATTTCGCGTCACGGGTCGCGAAATTCATGACTGGGGCGCCAAGTTGGTCGCAAAATTTACGTCCCACATGACCTGTTGTCGAGCGTACTTCTGGGCCACCATAGTTTCTTTATTCTGTAAAAAGTGAAATAATCGGGCTGCTGCTTTGGGTTTTTTTTAATGATGAAAAAAAAAATGCTAGACCTATTATGAACACTGATTCAAATCCTTATACGCTAACTGCTTGGACTGGTTTTTGGTTTTTTCTTTAAAGAATTTTCATTCCTTCTTTTTCGTTTCAATATCCAATCAGGAATGTGTGATATTAAACTCTGTTCATTTTAATATTGGTTTATGAAACGTGTCTGCTTCATCATGTGAGGTAATTTCATTTTCATCATCTTTACGCTTGGATTTTTCTTACATGGTTGTTGGATAATTTTAGTATTTACAACTTATTGGTAACACTCACAGGATGCATTCTTACTCACGTATTCAAAACCCATTCTTACACACTCGGAGACAAACCGCAATAACACACGATTACGCTACGTCAATTCGCGATCATAAAGCATTAAGAGGTTCGCAGACGATGCGTTGCTAGGCAACGGAATAGTTGAAGACAAAGCCATAGATGATTTTCTTGAGTCAGGGACCTCTTGAGATCACCTCAACCTGCTCACAAGGTCACTCAATACAAGCATCAAGAAATTTCATACACAAATTGTCAGGGACGAAGTACACCCCTTTATTCAATTGTAATTCATTCATCCGGAGTTAGATTCCCTTTTTAAAACGTCGCGACTCGCATACAACTGAATTGTTTGTACTTTGTGTGCGCTGATTTATTTGGAAATTAGATATGCTAATTTATGCAGAAGAAAGGTGATTATTTCCAACCTCTGGAAGAGAGCGTTATAGTCGTTTAAAAAAAAAGAAGATGATGTAGAAGACATGAATAATTTAATTGCATACACCGATGAGAGAACCCAGAAAAAGGTCATATGAAGATTTAAAATACGTAAGTTACACACAAACAATAATGAAAAATAAATAAAAGAAATGAACGAAATTGGACAGTATACATTCTTTACAATGATATAGTATCGATATCATTGTTCATGATTAGTAAATAAGAAGAATGTGTATTTGGCTGCTTTAAACATAATGCATGTCTATTTTATTTTATCATGTTTTCAGACTCTTTATTCTATTTAATACCTGTAGTGTACGAAAATGGAAAGAAAACACAATGATATTTGAAAGTAATAAACGGAGATAAAAGTGTTATAAAAGCGGTGAGTGAAGAAAAAATATCGCATCTAAACAGTTAGGAAGGTCTGACGGGAGAATGGGTGAGAATTTAAAAAAAAAATCAAAGAAAAACTTCAGAATTTATAGTATTGGTTAAATAAAAGATATAATGTGGGCAGTAATGAATGAAGACCCCGAGGGTGGAGGGGGGCAGAAAGATCAGGGATTAAACGTAAAAGGCGATGAATATTTCATGAACTAGCAATTTATTTCAATGGAATTTATTTGTCTACTTCATAGATCCCTTGAATGATATAAACAAACATTAACTTTTGTTTATATCAAAGATGAATTAAGCTTTGTCTATGTCTCTCTTTTTTTGTCAAAGTCAACTAAAAATTACATCAGAGTGGAAAAATTGCGTAATATAGATTGACTGCTATAATGAGAGGCCTAGTGGTTTCTATCGGCTCGAGGGGACTTTAACTCCTGCTATGACCCCGAGGCTTGCTGAGGGGGTCAGTAGCCATTGGCGTAAATCCCGGGGGGATGGAGGATATATCCCCCCCCCCCCCACACACACACTTTTTTTAGAGGGGGGATGCCGTGTATAAATATCCCCGACACACATTTTAAGGAAGAAATGATATTTATATGAATTAATCTTTAAATATAATTTTTATTAATCTGTCGTAAACAACCATCATATTTTAGAATTTCTATTTGAAAACCAGAAAAGCGGTTATTTTTGGCTCGCTTGCTTCGCTCGCTCGTCATATTTTCAAATTTTCATTTGAAAATGCGATTGAAAACCAGAAAAGTAGTTATTTTTGGCTTGCTTGCTTCGCTCGCTCATCATATTTTAGAATTTCAATTTGAAAATGCGATTGAAAACCAGAAAAGTGGTAATTTTTAGCTCGCTCGCAAGATAAAAATTAAAATGTGTGTAAGGGGGGGGGGGGGGTCTGTGCAGGTGGTTGAGGGCGTGTGTTTATAATACTAAGTGTGAGTTCGACAGAAAAAAAATCGGTAGGCACTTTCACTTGAGGGGAAAAAATACTCATGTCTGAAAAGTTAAGACTAGAAATGAATCCAGGTATAAATGAATAAAGTGCACCCACTGCCTCGTCAACTGCTCGTGGCGCAGTGGTTAAAGCCACTGTCACTGTCACTGTCAGAGCTCGATATATTACTAGTCCGACTAGTCATGCTAGTCAAGGGTTCCAATCCCTGACCCTGTGAAGCTGACAATTTTTTGTCGTTATGAAATTGATGACAATGGCGTTTATTCCGTTGACAAAATAGTTAAATTATGATGGATATTTTTCAACAGGTCGCTGATACACGATCTTCGTTGTCAATCTCATTTCAGAGTCGCCTCAAAAGTGCCTATCAAAAAAATCGGCAAAAAAGTCGATCATCCCCCCCCCCTAACACTCCTCAAAGTGGATTTACGCCGGTGGTCATAGCAGGAGGTGAGGTCCCCGAGAGCCTATAGAAACAACTAGATTAGGCCTCGAATATTAAAGCAGTCAATATATCTTTTTTGTATACCGAACACTGACAAACAAGCCTAAATCTAGTTAGATCTAGACCTGGACTTAAGTTAGATCCAGTGGCGGCACCAGGGGGGGGGGCATGGGGGCATTGTCCCCCCCCCCCGAAATTTTGAGGGCTGAAAAGAAAAATTATACAGTAATTTGTAGATAAGTAGATGTTGTCATAAGCTTCATATTCAAGCTGTGAAATGTTCTAAAATACCATTTTCCGCTCATCAAAACTTGAAAATTTTCTCACTCAGTCGCTGTTGGCTTCCTCGCACACTATTAGTTTGTAATGTAAATGTTCACTTCATGATCTAGTTTTGATCAAAACCTTTGCTCCATTAAGCATTACCTGATTTTACAAAGATTTCTCTCTATATCAAGTGTAACAGAAAAATGTTTATTGGGGCCACTAAAACCATTGGCGTAAATCCGGGGGGGATGGGGGGATATAATCCCCCCCCCTACTTTTTGGATTTTGAAATATCTATCATAAACGACCATCATATTTTAGAATTTCTATTTGAAAATGCCATTGAAAACCAGAAAAAAGTGGTTATTTTTGGCTCGCTGGCTTCACCTGCTCATCATATTTTATAATTTCTTTTCTTAAATGCGATTAAAAACAAGAAAAGTGGCCATTTTTGGCTCGCTCACTTTGCTCGCTCGTCACATTTCAGAATATTTATTCGAAAAATGCGATTAAAAACCAAATAGGCGGTTATTTTTTGTTCGCTCGCTTCGCTCGCTCACAAAATTGATATTAAAATGTGTGTAAGAGGAAAAAAAAATCGTCTTCACGCTCGATTTTTCCATACACGCAAAAAAAATTTGACCGCCCCTGCCCCCCCCAACATTTTCTTTTGCCCTCCATTTGCCCCCCCCCCCCCCTCCCACTTTAAAAATCCTGGTGCCGCCACTGGTTAGATCTGACGTTACATCTAACATGTCTAACAACAGTTTAACGTTAGACAGGACGCTACGCTTGTTCGTTCGCGATCGTTTTGTACACAAATTGAATACGGTAGAGGGATCAATGAGCAGACAGAATGAAACGTTCAGTGTGTGGAGTGAATAATCGTCATTTTCTATTTCGAAATGTAAATTTAGGTAAGCAAAAAATGATTGAAGTGAGTTATGAAAGAATGTGCTACGTACCCCATGTCGATAAGCCAAGAAAGGCCCGGGGGGGCCACTCTATGTACAACACTGTAACCATGCGCGTGCACAAAAACGCGGAATAAGGGGTGTTTTTTCAGGCAGAGCACGGATCCGCGCGGATCCGCGATAAGGGTATCAAAATCGCCGATTTGAGAGAAAAAGGGGGTCTTTTCAGCGCTAAATCCGCGCTAAGGGTATGCGTGGAGAGAAAAATCCTAGTTAAGGGTATACGTGGAGAGAAAAATCCTAGTTAAGGGTATGCTGGAGAGAAAAAATCCTAGTTAAGGGTAGCTTTTTTGAGCTCCGCGAATCCTAGTTAAGGGTACTTTTTGAAAGGGTGTGCACGAGCATGGTTACAGTGTTGTACATAGAGTGCCCCCCCCCCCCCCCCGGAAGAAAGGAGATTGCAATTCTCTGCACGAGAAACCTAAAGTTAACCGTTCAAATCACACTGAGTTTATTATCTGCGCTCGCACAAAATCAGATTTTTCACGTAATTGTAAGGCTAGGGGATCGGATATAATGATCACAGCACATTTTGCGGGCATGGCAAAAATCATGCCCGCACTTTTAACCAATCAGATGACAGGATTTGGAAAGATTCTTAAAGTGAGGTAAATGATAATAGTTATCACCATGTACATGTACAGATATATTCAATACATAATAGTATATTTGGTTGCTTATTTTTTTAATTCCTCTCACCCTTTGCTTCTAATCATTTGCACTGAGATGTGCGATTCGTCGTCGATGCCTCACCGCTTTTTGCAATGGAATACCCCCATCAACGGTGGAAACACAACCAAGTCGTTAAAAATATTTGCAATAAAATATTGCCTCATGTCTCCATCTCAATTTCCATCTTCTTCCCCCTCTCTCTCTCTCTCTCTCTCTCTCTCTCTCTCTCTCTCCCTCTCTCTCTCCCTCTCTCTCTCTCCCTCAATTCACTCTTTCTCCATTCTCTTTCTCCCAACATTACTCCATACTCTTCTCTTTCTTTCTTCTGTTCGCCATTTACCCGCGTACTTCTCTAAAATCCTTCTTCTTTCTCGCTTCACGTAATTTTAACACAATAATCCACGATATTTTTCGCTTGGATTATGAGTCCGTGTTTCTTTCAAGCAAATTTTAATGAGAGGAATATGGATATGTGCTTATTTTCACTTCATTATGTTTGCTTGAAAATCTTTAATCTTTGTAATTCAATCTCTCGGAGAATGCATTTGAAAGTTGAAGACAGAATTGTGACCTAACATTGCATGTTTTCAAGATAAATCAACCTTCCGGGTATTAAAATTTCTTCTTTTTATTCTTTATATCTCTAAAGGGTATTCAGTTAACCACACATATCAACAGCACAAAAAGAAATATTCTATTTCATTTCATTTCAAATTTACACAACATCAAAAACACTTAAAGTTTTCTGCTTGGGCACTTTCTAAACGGAAATGTTGTCTAAATAACTCCCTACTTTTGATGCTTGCATAGTATTAACAGTTTATAAACTAACCACTCATATTAAACTAAATACACTGTAAAACACATCACAGGCCCATTTATGGATAACATTAACGCTTAGCAAGTGCCTAGAAAACGTTACGTGTTGTTATAAACTGTTAATGTTAAACGAGTAAAAAAAAAAAAAAAAGAAGTTATAGAAAATCAACTTGTTTCTTTAAATGAAATCTAGCTTGTGTTTTGCTTTATGCTTTGAAATCAGTGAGCAAATGCCAAGATTAAACGAATTCTCGGCTTTTGCCAGTATTTTATGAGTATCAATGCGCTTTCAGATAATTGCCATGCACGCAGCTACTAACATCGTTTAAGGACTCCACTATATACCGGGGTTTCAAAATCATGTAGGAGAACTTTCCTTTTTAGGGTCATTTACACCACAATGGTTCTAATTTCAATTATCTTCACTGCAACTCAAATGAAAACAAAGTAAACTACCATTTCCCATGATTGTATCTGTATCTAAAAACATCTAGAGAAAGAGGAGAAAGAAGAGAGGGGCATGAGAAAGAAAGAAAAAATAATATAAGTTCTTGTAATGTAAAATGACATCAAAGTCTAACTTCAACTAAAGAACACAAATTTTGTCTACAAAATATAAAACGAAATGAAGGAGACATCATAGTGGGTTTTAATACTCTACATGCACAAGCAAGACAAGCACTACGCCGGAAACAACCCGTAGCACAACGAGAAAGTTGGAAGTAAAATTCATGTGTGATTAACTGATATGCCACTTGATATAAATAACAATAGAACCATCATGATAGGAGTGGAAGGAGAAAATATTCGCGGCTCCAAATTTCCGTATTTGATTTGCGAATTCAAGATTGGCGAAGCGCGAGAATTGAGGAGGTAAAATGGACGTGGCTTCTGCTATATTGAATTGATTTCTAAGAGTATTGTTGCACTGCGCCTTTTCTCCATTTTCTCTATAGCTCCCCAGCCAGCAATGCAGTAGCGAGACACAGCTATACATGTCAGCGAACTTACGGCGGGAAAGGGGTACTAATATCGCTGTCAATTCTGCTATAGCAAAACGACCATTTCCGTGCTTACTTGAAAAGCACTTCACTGGGATTATCAAAAGGGTATTGACGGCTAAGAAAAACACGTATTTCCTATACGTTTTCACTGCAATGAACCTTTTATAAATAATCCTGCGCGATTAAATACGACAAAATTGGAAAGGAGAAATATGAAAATCGAGGTCAAGGAAGCTTCTTGTCCTCCTCCTTGAAATACAGTGCGATAGAGATATTATATGAGATGATCATTTGAATACTTACAATGGTTACGGAGAGCATCGGTATCTGCTTGGGGTCATCCGAATGAAAAGATTAAAAAATAGACAGAAGATGATTCATTTTAACCAAAAATAAAAACGGAGCTGAGATTCTTTTAATGAAGTAGTGCCTTACATGCAGCACATCACTCTGTAGAAAGAGTGCCACGGTCAAACAAGGGCCAGTCCTCGAATGCTTTTAAATTTTATGAAGATAACGGCTACTTTAAAAGTTTAGTCTGCCTAAAAGTGATCCCTCAAATTCTACATTAGTTTCAGGTCCTCAGAATTTCTTTTGTACATGTTCTCGAATTTTCGGTACTTTCTAATCGGATGATGATGAAGCGTATTTCCTCTTAACCAATAGTCATGTACATGAATAATTTTTTTTTTCTGAGTCCATCTCACTCTGTTTCAGTTTCTACGAATGAAAAGACAGTTGTCCGAGTAAAAGTAGGATTTACTCTGCAAGCTATATGCGTGTGCAAGGTATAATTATGCATGTGAAGATTATCATCTCTATTTTTTACGAGGATAAAATATTACTTATAACATATACAACTAAAAAGTGTGTGTGATGATGATCTGCATGCCTATAGAAAATGGACTTAGGATGAGTTAATGAATCAATGGTTCCATTATATAACATTATTTCATTTTCGATGTTTAGTTGTTGTATTATGATATCATTTACAATCGTCTGGATGCCAAAGTGTTATAACTCACGTACGTTTATCTCCTTATTCGTACATATACAAGCAACCAGGCACTTCTCCATAATACACCAAGAATCCATACATCATATTACGGGGGCAGATCTTTTGCAGTTGCTGGACCGAATCTTTGGAACAATCTCCCACAAAACATTCGACAATCACCCAGTTTTGCAAATTTCAAATCTGTACTTGAGACCCACCATTTCCGCCTTCCTTAATTATTACTAATTTTCACTTGTCTATTTTTGTTAATTGTAATACTTGTTAGTCATTCGTTTGTTAGCATGTTTATGTATTTTGTTTTAATTCTGTATGTGCAGCGCATAGAGAAATGTATGCTTATGCGCTTTATAAGTTATTTAAAAAACAATAAATTACAGAGCAATAAGGTTGGATTTAAAAATTGGTTGAATTTCGCATGCAGTATCCTTTTAATATCCCGTTTTTCAACGAACTTTCCTCAAAATAGTCATCTTCCATGTTTTTGCTACCTTTATACCATTAAGAATTATCAAATACCCATTCGATACTGCATGGAACCGGGTGCATGGCCCCTGTATTAAGTCTACGGGAATATATAGATTTCAGTAGTAAACGGGCTAACGTCAGTATACATTAACGGCAATCTTAAAACACTGGGAAAAGTTCAAAGATCAGAGGTCAAGGAATGTCGAAGACATTCAGAGAAACAAACAAATAGAGCTATAATTGAATTATATGGAAATTAGCCCTTCATTATCATAACCTTGTCAATATCATTGTCAAAAACCCATAATAAGATTAATATAACATTTTACCATCTGGTGGCAAAGATAGGACTAAGTACAAAGAGGACGGAGTAACTTCCCTTAACTTAAAAGACACCATTCCCAATTTTGTTCGTTTGTGCGAATACTATAGTATTCATCTTGAGAGGATATACGTGAATGTGTATTTTGGTTGGATTTGGCTGTAGCCTTCTCAGCGTAGAGCATACTGTACATGCTGTATGTGCTTCCTTGTTCAGTAAAAGTTGAATCTCATTGTTAACAAAACCACTCTTGCTTTCATCATTAAATAACAAGATGTCACAAAGAAACAAAAGCTTGGATCGCTGGATGAGGAAACGCACCTCCGCTTTGAAAGTAGCAATCTTCTCTATACATTCCAATGTGAAAAACCCATCTCCGCTCTAATGATGTGCTAAAATTATGCAAAAGCAAAACTATTGTAAACGCCACACACACTTCCATAGTATATAACATCAACATTTTGTTATCTCACTATACATGTATATTGATACTTTTTTTTTTACGATACAGTATTTTATGGCAGAGTTTTAATAAGGGCCCTGAAAATGCATGTTATTATGCACTTTTGTCTCGCATTACTTAATACTGTTTCTTTTCTTTTTTGTTTGTTTGTTTTTTTGACCATCATTATAGAACTTCCCGCACCCCATGGGAGAACAGTCGTATTTTGTTGATACGACTAAAATGGGCTATCCGCCGTTTATATCCAATATGTGTATATTTGTATGTTAGCTTTGAGCGGAAATTTAAAAAAAAAAAAAACACACACACACACACAGACACACAAACCTTTCTATGCAAACATTTTCCATAAAATTTTCATTAAGATAAGGTTGTATGAACTTCAGGGGAAACAGAACTATTACTGATGTGACTTTGAAAAAAAAATGAAAAAAAAAAGGTATGAATTACCAAAGGGAATATCCTACCGCTCTCATGTTGTTCAGTATACAATCTGGTACAATGAAAATTGTAATGAGATTAATCACCATAGTAGAAAACAACAATGTAAAGAGAATATTTGAACGATGGGTTTATACGCATCCGTGGCTCCAACCCCTACTGAAAAAAGGCGGGGCAACTACATTTTGTGCTTGGGGGTGGTGTGCGAGATTCCAAATATCGGTCAAAATAAGACTCTTTTCCCCATCCCCCTGAAATGACAGAACCAGTACAGATACAGAAAATCATGAATTTCGACATGTTTCTGGGGAGGGGTTGAAAATAATCAGTGTCGGGAAGACTCTCGCCCCTCCCCCCCCCCCCCCCTCTCACAAATTCCTTGATCTGCATGGCGTCGATGACAGCTCCTACTTTGATTTTTATGACAGGTCTGTAGATTTAAAATTTCCACAGAATATACATCGGGGTTCATATGTAACTACTCTGCTTTTCTCTTATCATAAATATGTCATTTTATACTGGTCTTATGTTTATTTCAGATATAATGATTTGTTTAAACCTTACATAATATTCATGGTTATTAAATTTACAATGATTGTATTTTTTTCTTTGTTCAAATTTCAAAAGTTCAAAATATGAACCCTTCCACTGGAATTAAAAGCTTTCCAATGTGAATGCAGCTTCCTGTATTTTGAGAAAAAAAGAAAGAACTATTTCGTTTGAAGTTCAAGGATTTCAAGAGTGAATTTCGCTTCCTGGTGGTGGGTTTAAGAAATGTTTCTTTACTTTAATACATCTTATGTACTTAGCATTTTGTTGGAATTAGAATCAAACCACAGATGCGTGAATAATTAGATGGCAGCAACTGTCAGGGAATGATTACCTTTCTAATTTTTGCACGCTGAAATGCATTCCAACTCATTAATTTGCGATGGCATGCAAATAGATTAGCTGGTGAAACTTCAGTCGTGCTTGTGAAATGAACATGGGGGAGGTGTCGTAGTCGAGTGGTGTAAGGCGCTTTACTGGAGGAGCGAGAATCAGGGGTTCAGTCCCTGGTACGGCACTTATGCCCTTTAGCAAGGCATTTTATCTCCATTGCTGTTTTATCGTAGGCCTATTATGCAATAGGCATATCGATACCAGTGTGTGCATGTGCATTTGTGTGTTTCTTTTTAAAATAGAAACAAATGAACATTCGTTTCTGTGAAATTGATATTTTGCTAAAAATTACATTTCGTTTAAATTAACCTAATATTTTCCGGTCTACTTTGGTCTATCTTTAATACTGACACAGCATGCATGTCAATTTTCTCGTAGCACACCTGATATGGCGCATTCTGATAATTTATAATGTTTATCAAAATATTTCGTACATAGATTATAACTATTTATTTATCAAATTCAAGAATAGGAATAAATTATGCAACAAAGCATATATCATTTTGATTTCATTAAAAAAATGTATTTTTTCAATATTGAATTCTACTCACAACACAATCATCGATTGCTCTTATTTTTATATAGCCCGGTCCCTGGTGATTTTTCAAGATCAGCCAAAAAACAGTCACAACACACTTGATTTATTTCTGTGGTTTGTTTACTTGTTCTACCGCTAGCTAATGTATTTGATTTGATTGTCTTCGACAGTTCTTTTAAAAACAGGAGTTTTCTCCCATCTACAAAAGGTAAGCATGAATTCTAAAAATAAACCCCAAGCTTGAAACTTTACTTTGAGTTGTCAGATGTACACGAAAGCGTATGTATTTGCTGTCATTTTTTAATGTGGCTTTTGATTGTGGAATCATGTTTAAGACATTGCCTTTTAAATATCAAACCAAAAAAAAAAAATCCCGGTCATTCAATTGAAGAAAAAATAGTAGGTTTTGAAGATACTATATGGAAATTTAATAGCCTTTATTATCATGATACATTACATGTCAATGTTAATTAGGTTGTTCGTGTTTATAGCGGTACGAACAGCGGTATCTTTAAAATTAACATTATCATGATTATATTTCCTTCACCAATCTCCGGTCATTCAGACTTTAATAGATACTTTCTCCACTCTTTAAAAACAATGAATAAACAATTAAAACACTTTTTCAACCATGCTCAACACCATAAACCGAACACTCAAATATAAGCTGACTCTGAAAGGAATTAAATCACATAGCTTAATACTATTAAATTCCTAAGATAATATTTTCTTTCTGTCTTATCAATATCATTATGGAAATGATATTACGTAACTAAAAGGCCTTCAGAATCAGCTCAGTAAGTCCCAATCATTAAGCCAATTGTCTGCTAATCATGGCAATACTTGTTATTTCGTAGTGACTAAGCCTTTATAATACGTATAGCTCATTTCAAAGCAGAAAAATCTCATGATTGTCATTTCATCTTTACTAGAGCCTGTTGAAAAAAGACTGAATTATAAAAGTTTACTTCAAATCGGCAAGGAGAATATATTCTCTGTATGTTTATGATACAGCAACTGGCGTACTGATAGGGGGTAGGGGCAGTTGCCCACCCCTCCCCCAATAAAATTAAAAATTGGTTTATTTCTAATTCGATACCAGTGATTTACAAATGTTGCTGAAATAATATGATTTTCCGGGGTTTTTCCTCAATTTTTTGTAACTTATACTTTTATGCCCCCCCCCCAAAAAAAAATACACCCATAACGTTTCCAGCATAATACTCAAAGTATGTCTTTGCAATTCTATACATGCAGTAACTGGAATTTAGGCGTACCTAGATATTTCGAAGAAACATATTTCAACTACAGATATCATTTCAAGTAAAATGGCAAGTATATGAAGGAGTGATATAAGGTAGAACCTTGTGTGTTTACGTGTTTGTGTATTTTCAATCGTGCATGCATTGCGCCAGGTTTTTTTTATGGATAGAGATGGTATGGAATCGACTTTGAGCCGGTTTAAGGACAACGTTTCGTTACCACGATACGGTTGTGTAAAATGGAAAAAAGCTTGAATTATTGAAAAGTGAAACGTAGCAAAACCTCTAAGCGCGTGCTATAGGCAGTATTATGGATGCCTTCACAGTTTCAAAACAACAGTATACATTCTTTTATCGCAATGGTGGATTATCATCTTATAAATCATGCCTGAAATATCAGAATTCGTTTCAAGATATTACACCATTGCAAGCACCCTAAAATACGTTTGCTGTCTTCTTGGGAAGGTAAAACACGCTTCTTGTGAAATTTCGTTACTTCATATTTGGTTATATGCCTGTCTATATAATTATAAACTTAACCTCAAACTTGGTTAATTTGTCAGTTATCAAAATTTGATCCAACCTTTTTTACATTGAACTTGACAGAAAAAGATGATCGATTGTCAGCTGAAATTCGGTGAATATTTACTATGTCGCTATGTTTGCAAGAAAGCGATATTAGAATCGTAATTATGCACATTGATATTCAAGGCGGCAATAATGAAATCCCATGTAAATGAGGCATGACAATAATCAAAGAGCTTTGAAGTGAAGGATGGAATGAGGTAAATTGAACGAGAAAAACGTTTCCTCCCAAAACAACTCAAAAGTAAGACGTATTTGCAGCTTAAAAAAGAATAATGGGCAAGGATGAAGTTTGAAATGAATGTGCGACAGTTTATCACTGGAAGGATCTCTAGACGAGTGGAGTTACATGTATGTAAGAAGGCAAGAAACGAACAAAACAAACCAAACCAAAACAAAACAAAACAAGACAAATTGATATGTAACACAAAGATGCAGTTCCCGTTTTATGAAAAGTATCCAACCCTAAAAATATACTTTTGACGACAAACAATAAGATATAACAATGCAGATCGTCTCATATTGCTCGAAGTAGCTTAAGATTCCAAATTATGAGATTCACAGATCTAACGTTTAAATGATCAGAATGAATGTATGGAACACAAGGAAAATGAATTTTTTTTTCACCATGGCCATGATATGCACAATATTTTCGATATAATTAAAGTGACGAGAAAACTAAAGTGAACTTATGATAAATAGAATGGTGACACTAAGGACCAAGTCAGCCTCCTTCAGCAAAGCAGCTACTAAACAGTGAATGTATTTAATTCTTTTTAACAGACAGGAAGGACAATGCGAATATGTTCCGCCAAAAGCATCGGGAGCAAGCAAATTCTACAATTAATTTCATGCTTTTTGTAGTTGAAATTACATTTTATCATTTGTTAACTGAATTATCGATTTCTCACCTTTGATGAAACTAACGCTGTAGTGATTACAGTGAAGGGGTTGATCTTCGATTTTTTCCTGTCTCTTAACGATGGACTATAGCTCAGAAGAGTGCCTTTGACGACTAAGACAACGGCAGCGACGATGACGATGACAACGACGACGATCACGTTGACAACTATTGTTGACGTATACCTTAAGATGGTATTCAATTGTAACGAAAGCGTGGTGGTTTTGAGTTGGTTTGTTTTTAGAGGACTCTTTGCACAAGTGCTTGGTGGTGTGTCCGCGTTGGTGAAAGAGGTGGATGCTTCGAGAGATACGGTGGTAGGTGGTTGTAAGTAGTGAAAGTGATTGCTTCTCGCTATAGCTCGCTGCTCGTTTGATGATGATAGCTAGCTCTCGCCTGCCTTCTTGCTGGGGTTCGGTCGTCGTGATCGGAGGAAGTTCTGACACGGCGGTGTGGGCGTGGAAAAGGAATTGTTTTGTGGCGCTTCTTTGAAAAAGAGAGAAAGAGAGACGAGGAATAAGCATGATAAGAGAGAGTGGAAGCCTTAAATGGTTCTACTGCGCATGCTAGATACGTGGCGTATTGTGCTCCAGTGGAAGAATGAAAAATTGCTTGTCTTGAGAGGAAGAGAGAATGAGAAAGAAAGAGAGAGAGAGAGAGAGAGAGAAGGGGAGGGATAAAGAAGGGAAAGGAAGAAAATTATTAAGATATAATTAGACAGAATAACATTCTGATTATTGAAAGAAAGAATTTTTATTTGCTCCGGGTTTACCAAAATACGTTATGATGGTACATGAAATACGAACAGAAGAGAGTGTGTGACAAACACAGGAAAGATGAAGATAGATGATAGATAAATATATATATATATATATATATATATATAGAGAGAGAGAGAGAGAGAGAGAGAGAGAGAGAGAGAGAGAGAGAGAGAGAGAGAGGGGGGGAGGGAGAGAGGAGTGAATTTGCAAAGATGTAATAAATTTCTTGATAAAAAATTGATCGACAAGACAGAGGAATCTTAATTGTAAAGGTTTTGAAGGTATGATATCAAAATACAGGTTCGATCAAGAAAGAAAAAATACCTAAGGGGATAATCTAAATAATTAAGGCAGTCATTAAAAGATAAAATTACTAATCATTACTACTAATCAAAGCCTCTTAAAGTCATTTGGAAGCTCTGATCATATCAGTATTCATTATTCGAACACAATTTTTAATTGGAAAGAAACTAAAAGCTCATCTCCCGTAAAGAGATTGTTTTTCCTATTGTTCACTAGGTTATCCTTAGACAATTGAAAGAGTGAGACTTAGAAAATAAAAAGAAAGTGTGTCGGGAAAGTTTATAATGAAGTTTCACTGATGATCAATCACTAATGAAACTGTCTCTTTTAAACTTACTTTCAGATCTTTTGCTTGTTTTTGAAATAAGCTCTCATTTTGCAGCCTGTTAAGGATATGATAACTTGGCATGAGAATTTATTAAAAAAAACAACTAATAAACGAACAATTAAACAAACAAACAAACAAACGAGGGGGAATGCAGTAAACTTTTTAGGAAGATTCCAAAATCCATAAGAACGGAGGAAAACGCACACTCTATAGATGAGAAATGCACCATTTAATTAATTCTTATTCACAATTATAGATTATAAATGCATTTATTGCAGTGCAGTGCAGTGCAATGATAGTATGCTTTCGATTATGACGACCGTAGGTGGGTGGATGGTAGAAAAATAGCAATTCCAAGACCGGGGAGGGGGTAGGGTGGGGGTGTTTACATGCTACACAACATTACAAAAGGGAAAGGACATGCAAAAAATGACTGTCAGATATGTTTTGTCTTTGCTGTTGACGTGTTTTCTTAATGATATTGTTTGTCGTTGTTGCTGTTGTTATGTTTTATTATTAGAGGCAAAATAATTGTTACGAATATCCCGTTAGCATGGTTAGAGGCCAGCAAACCTGCAAAGGGAACATCAAGTTGGAATGGTATCCGTCATTGATCTTGTCGAGCTATCATGATTTTATATTTTAATTTGGAAAATATATATCTACAGGATTAAAGAAGTTATAGAAGTATCGAGGGTTTTACAAGATGCATGACAGAATTACAGGCGGTTCGTATGATATATATTGACCTTAACAAGAAAAAGAAAGCAATTTTGATAGATTAATGTTAAATCTACGTTAAATGGTGGGTTATTTTATCTGACTGCTAAGAAAGCATGTGTATGCTTGTTAATAAGCAACCAGGGGACCGACGGCTTTAAGTCCCCTCCGAAGGACTTGGTAATGAGGATTAATACCTTACCAAAGGGTATTAGCGCATCCACTTGGTTTCGAACCAGGGTACTCCCGGTTACGAGACCACTGCTCTACCACTGAGCCAAAGCGCCCCCTTTAATTTAACCAATAGATATTTAGAACAGAAAGAACATAAGATTTTGGAAAACAGGGATCAGGGAATGGAATTTATGAATAATAATGATGATATCCAATTATATAGTGCATATCATTTAACAGTACCTGCTATAGGCACCTTGTTCAAAGAGCTTTGAAAACCATTACATCGGCTTTGGCTTCGTTATAGGGCACAGTATGCATTTTAAGGAATACTCCCATTCAATGTAACCAATTTTCCCACCTGGGTAGATGTGACAAACGTAGATTAATGCCTTGTCAAATTGTGTTACTGCTGGGGCGGTGATTTGAACCCCGTTTCATGAACTATATGCATGGTCCGGAGACTTTTCCAATAGACGTAAACACTCCAAACAGTAGCTGTGAGCCATCTTTTTCCCCCTTTTATTCTACTCGGCGAGTGGCCTTTTAATAAATATTCTGGAACTAACTGAACTTGCATAGGAATTTTATGCATTTCAAGGAATACTCCCATTCAATTTTATCCTTTTACAAGCTTTTTAAAATAGAAATGTACTCTTTAGATTTTTAATATGCTGGAAGTCATTAACATTGAAAATTGCATAAAGGAAAAGTTTACTGTTTTGTATCAAAGATTTATCTACATGAATAATCTGAAATTATCTGAATAACATATAATATATATATTAAAAAGAAACTTCGATTAAAAAGAACTTCCTCAGATCTAGGTTCCTTTGGTTCTTTGTGAAATATTTTGCAGCATCGCTCTGTATTTGTCTCTTCTCTCTATTATATTCCTCCTACTTTTCTTTTATTTGTGTACACCTTTATATATCAACACAAACCTGATTTGCTCTGGAGCAAAAGTAATATCCATATTTTTAACTGACTGCAAATTTTACAAGCATGACAAACAGAAAAAAAAAACCAGGTAGAAGACGTAAAGATAGCTGCGACATTTTCCCGCGTTCTCCGTTCCAGAGTATCCGCAAACTGAGCCCGGTAGATCCACCATCTTAAGACGTTCACATCTATCTCCCGAACTCGTAAAAGTGTCATTTTTAAAATCATTTTGTGAAAATCGGTGATGAGGAGTCCTAATCCTCTTTCGAGGTACCCTGAAAATAATAGAACATGTATATATAACGAGAGTGCAAGGGTAAAGCCTACAATCCACACCCCTTGGGCGAACGCAGGAAAACAGAAAAGGAGAGAGAGGGAGAGAGAGAGAGACGGGAGGGAGGAGAAAAAAGGGGAGGGAAAGGAAAGAGACAGAGAAGAAAGAAGAAGCTGACAGAGAGGAGAGAAAAGGAAAAAATGGATAGAGATTGAGACAAAAAGGAGATGGAGAGGAGAGAGATATATCAGGTGAATAAAAATTTAAGTAAGAAATAAAGATTTATATGGAGTGAAGTGATACAACACTCTATTTTAATTTATCAAGTAGATATTTAGAGGAGGGTCAATAGGACTGATATCACAGGAAGATTGGTAGAAGTCTAGAAGAATGATTAAGAAAATTGCAAAAGGTGGAGAAAGAGAAAAGAAAATTATATGAGTATTCCGTTCATATGTATTAAGAGTATTAGACAGATAAAGAGGGAGAGAGAGAGAGAAAGGAGGGAGGGAGAGAGAGGGTGGAGGAGAAGAAGGAGACAGAGAGAGACAGAGTCAGGGAATGACGACAGAATTGCAGATAAGACACCAAGACAAGGGACAGAGAGAGAGAGAGAGAGAGAGAGAGAGAGAGAGAGAGAGGGGGGGGGATACATAGAATATGAGGGTAGAAACAGGGATAGACAGACATGTAAAAACCACAAAGAAACGAGAAAGAGAAAGAGAAAGAGAAGAGGGATATGGAGCAAGAAGAGAAGAATGGACAAACAAGCGTGCAGACCAGCAAAGTAGGAAATGGCCATATCTAATTTTCCCAGGTAAAAATGCAAATCTAAAAATTACTTGTCAGTTTTCCGCCGTCATCGCATGTAGCGAGGAGAAGAATATGCACCAGTCTTTATCCCTCTTAATCCACCAGCAGCGTGAGGAAACTGCATAAATCGATTCCTAAAAGGCTATAAAACATCATATCCCTTAATGGAGAAGAAAATATGGCATGGCACAGAAGAAAAACGCAAAAGGAAAGTACAAGAAAAAACGAAGGGAAGCTTAAATGAATTTTCCCTTCGATTTGTATTACAATATTGTTATAAAATTGATGATATTCATGCACATTGCATTGCGTAGATTATGGAATGCATGAAATATGGATGTGATATACGTTTGAGGATTAGCCTGGTTCTAAAGAACTAAAAGCGATTACATACATACTTATTTATCTAAAAGGGAATAGCTCTCACAAACATGCACTCTATGTTGATTCCTCTGTCTTCATGGCCTTGTCCCTTTTTACCAGTATTCTTTGCGTCGTCCTGAAATAATGAAGTGCCATATCATGACGATTTCTAACCTCATGGACCTCCAAATCCCTAATTGTTGTCGGTGAAAATCCGAGACACATACCCACACTTCTTTCGACTATGTATACTTAATACCTTCGATAATACCTTGGATGTAGGCATCTAAAGTTATGAGAATCCAGACTTGGACATTGTTTTAATGGCGCTGTACAGCAGCAGAAGAACATGGAAAGGCAAAAGACTCTTCTGGATCAAATTCATCTTTTCTTGATGACCAAAATTTCAACAAGTTGGATTTGAAACTTTTGAGTGACGTGCTCTCTTCCAATCAGATTGAAGAAAGGTTGTTCCATTCATTAATGCATCTCTGTGAAAAAGGAGCCATGTCTGAGCTTTGAGTAGACTTGCTTCTTTGCAATCTTGTACCAGTGGCCACGGGTTCTGTTCTGAGGCGACCAAAGAATGTGTCTGATCAAGATCGTCGAGGCCATGCTACTACACTTTATTTCGCTTTATGCTAGGAGTCCACTGGGCCGGCGCCAGTTCGCGCCAGTTCGCGCCAATGCAATTTGCTGTGGCGCCTAGTGTCGCCAATAAGGTGCCTAGTGGCGTGCAGTGGCTCAAACTGCCTCCCAACTGGCTCGTGGTGGCTCGTAACGGCGCCAAATTTGAATTTGGCGGCAAGGAAATTTCAAAATGTTTAAAATTTTCGTCGCGCCACTCGCATCGAGCAATCAGCGCGAAGTGTCCACCAAGTGGCACCAAATGGCGCAAACAATCCGCCTATTGGAATCCACTGGAATGTAATGGCGCACGCCATGTGACACCTAGTTTATTCCACTTGGCGACACACAACATGCCGAGCGGACATTAATTCGGCGCCACAGCGAGCCACTACGCGCCAATCACATAGTCTTTGGCGCGAACTGGCGCGAACTGGCGCCGGCCCAGTGGACTCCTAGCATAAGGGACAATTAACCCCTCGAACACTATCCCGGACAACCAACTACTCCCGGACAATTACCTGATGAAACTAATATCCTGAAAGGACAACTGCAAACCTCGACGAAAACTGCTCCTTTAGACATTATCAGAGGCCTCTCACAATTTATCAGAGGCAAGAGCTATATACACTGATTTATCTCGGTGGTAGTTTTCGGAGGTAGGCCTACCTCTGAAAACTACCACCCAGAAAAATCAGTTTAGTCGTACGAAACCATGGCATTTTTAATTTTGTTTTATTGGAAGCACCGTGGTATGTTGGTGAAGGCTCTTGCCTCTGATGAATTATTGTGAGAGGCCCTAAGTCCGATTCTCGCTAGGTGCTTATATCGTAGGAAAAGGTGTTTACCCATTAATATGTCTCACTCGACCCAGGGGGTGTTTCATAAAGCTGTTCGTAAGTTACGCACGACTTTACGCACGACTGGAACATGTTCTTGGGTGCTATTCAGATTCTCAATCATTTACATGTAGCACAAGAACATACACCAGTCGTGCGTAAAGTCGTGCGTAACTTACGAACAGCTTTATGAAACACCCCCACGTGTATTAAATTGGTACCTGTCAACCCTTTAAAGGAACTTTATAGGCTAGAAATGATTCCTTGAAGAACCAATCAGCACTATTTTTTTCTAAGAGTGTTTTATTATTATTCGGTCATCATTATAATTAGATTTTCAACCTCCCACCGGCCCCAGTGTCCTTTTAAAATAGTATTAAACTGTATAAACTTTTCCAACTCGACATCTGAAATGCTATACCTTGCCCCAAACGGTATAAAACCCGGAGCAAATGTCGCGTTACCAAAGGCAAAGCAGTATTCACGCAATGCACTATAGACTGTTACTAATTACCGTCATTATCAACTTGAAAATTTTCGTCTATATTCACTTACAGAGGACACTAGGATTGTCCGAGGTAACTATCCTCTTGGGTTGTTGTCCTTGGGCAAAAACTGTCCGACAGGCATCAACACTATTATATATTAGGCCCCATTATGCTGCTGCTGCTGCTGCTGCATGCTATATCTACTACTACTACTACTACTACTACTACTACTACTACTACTACACCAATAATAATACTACAACTACTTTTACTACTACTACTACTACTACTACTACTACTACTACTACTACTACTACTACTACTACTACTACTACTACTACTACTACTTCAACTACTACTTCTACTACTGCTTCAGTTGTTAATATTGATTCCTCTATTTGCCCCCCCCCCCCCCGCGGGCCTATTTTACCCCTTTTATTGCGCCTCCCCTCTTTCTCTTTCTCTCTCTCTGTTTCTCTTCATGTAAAAACTATGTAAAATGACTTGAAATTGATTTCTTTTAAAAATAAATTTTCGTGTATGACTAGCCACTTCACATTTTTTCTTCCTGAAATCGACATGACCAACACCATCAAATAGTGAAAAATGGCGAGGCACGCTAGACATTTTCCAACCTACATCTGCGGTGCACAGTCGCTTTCAAGGGGTCTTCCCTCGGAATAATCTCCATCAAGGCAATAATAATAATTATTAAGCATGTCATCTATATGCTAATTCAACAGCTTAAAAACATATTCCACTCCTCTCCTCTAAGTCTGAAGATGGAGCCGGGGATATTTCCTGAATATAGATGGATGTATATGCGAATGTATATATACCTCATATTTCCAATATACCTCTCACTCCTTTTCTACATTAAATTGCCGATGACATGCATTAAAATGGCAAATTGGATGATAAGAGTTATCAAGGGAAAAGGAAAGGGAGATATCGAAAATATGTAATTGTCATATTAATCCTTTTTTCTTGGTGAATTACAGCATTTCACCTTTAACTTGATGTGGTAACTGTCTTGCTCGTCATATGTAGCCGTCGATCATATCTGGTAAATTCGCGTCTTTTATTCTCTCATGAATTTAATTCAAATTCATCTCAGGGTTGTTTTTCTCTTTCATCAAGAAAAGAATATTATCTCTATAATCACCACAACTATATGATATCTATATCTTACAGACCAAAGACATATTACGTAACGCCCTCTCACCAACATTATCAAGTAGCACAATCTGCTCGTCTTCTTCCTTGTCCTTCTCATCCCTTTGATTAGGTATTCTCTACAGAATGCATATACGAGAATGAGAAACAGAGATCTCCCCTTGAGAAGTATTTTTTCACATTCTCAGGTATCTTCTTTGTTTGTATGTTTTTCAACAGTGGAGTGAAAGTGAAAGAAGTATAAGAAGCTATTGAAGTATACGTTCAATATTATTGTTCATCTTATTTCTATACTTGAATGTACCGCGCCACCATTCTGTACAATCAGCCTGGAAATGGGGGGGGGGGGGGGTGGTATTTGGTTGTTTTAGTTTTTTGATATTATTATTTAAGTTAACAACCAGCAAATAGTTTTGTTGAGCTATATCAATATGCCGAATTGGGTCGATTCATGTGCCTTTAATTAAGAAATGATGTGTCGCCGTCAAGCTACCTTGCTGATTTAACAATACCCCCTTCTCTTGCTTCTCACCCCTCCCACTCCCCCCCCCCCCCCACACACTCTCTCTCTCTCTCTCTCTCTCTCTCTCTCTCTCTCTCTCTCTTCCTCACTTCTCCAACATCTCCTTATCCTCCCAATCTCTTTATCACTCTTTTTTTCTTTCTTTCTTTCTTTCTTTGTTTTCTCCATGTTTATTCGTCTCTCTTGGATGTCTAGTACTTTTATGGCCGCGTATTGTACGATAATAATGTAATTGTTTACATACTTTGAATCATCAGGTTGCTAAATCGTCGTCGTCATCATCATCATCATCATCATCATCAACATCATCATCATCATCATCATTATCATCATCGTAATTTTCTTCCTCTTCTTCTTCTTCTTCTTCTTCTTCTTCTTCTTCTTCTTCTTCTTCTTCTTCTTCTTCTTCTTCTTCTTTTCCTTCTTCTTCTTCTTCGTCTTCTTCTTCTCCTTTATAATTATTGTTGTCGTTATCATTTCAAAACCATTATTATCATCATCATCATCATTATCAAGATTATAACTTCCGTCACCACCATCTCCAAACAAAATGATTAATTGACAATCACTAAAGCCTGTCAGATATTGATTATAATTATGGTGGATGAGTGACTTGTCAACACAAAAGAAGTGACGGATTAATTCACTTTTCATGACATAATGAAAGAATCAGAACATACAAAATTATGAAAATAAAGATGAAGAAACACGAAAATATAGTTATCAGTATGAAAGATGAAAAGAAAGATAGATGGTAATGAAAATGTTGATATAGAACCTACAATCCTGCAATGAATGATCACGAAGATAGAGAAAGACAATCTATGGTGTGTTTTTTCCAAAAGAAAGAAAATTGGCTGCAGTAATCTTAGAGATCCAAGATATGGTAGCCAGAACCACTTGTCTTGCTATTAATGTGATGTGTTGCGTAGCAACCATAGAAGGCCTTGTTGGATTTGCTAATGAGAAGTCATCCGAACAGAGAGAAAGAAAAGACAAATTATGTGAACAAATCACTAATTAGTATCTCCCAAAGGCACATTGCAGCTAATTTTGCCGTAATCATTAAAAAAAATGACACCAGAGTCTTTGATGAAAATGCCTCGAGGACACGATTTGAAAATTGAAAAAAAAGAGGATAGAATATGCGAAAATAACGATACTTAATACGTTCATAAGCGCACATTACACTTACAGAATATCAATAGCCTCATATTCTTGAGTTTAGAGGCACAAATATTCAGTACAACAATAAGTGTTTATCATTTTGCGAAACTTATTTCTTTTAAAGTGCTATTGAAAATTGCTTTTGTCCCAGAGTTTCTCCTGCTTTCGATGAGGCTTATGTTTTCCTACTTACCGCATGTTTTGTTTTGTTTTGTTTTTCTTTGAGCATGTATGGTAATGCTTTGCCTTTTTCCCCTTCTTCTGCTTTCTTTCTCAACTTCATCCTCTCTATCCTTCCTGTGCTCCACCTTCATTCGGTTTCTTTCATTCGTTCGATTCTATATAACCAATTCTTTATAGCCATCATGATTAACCTAATATTTTCACTACTGGTTTTCTTGGGGGCGCAAGGGGGGCTCATCGTATACTTTATTCGTCTATGATGTCTTCCTTCACCTTGCCAGAACTCGTACGTCCAAGACAACTTTTCAGTTAGTGGTCATTATAGCAAGCATTCATCCGTCTAATCCTCGGTTCTTTGACAAAAGTTGCAACCTTTTTCTTGATTTAGGTAGAAAATAAAGAATTCATTTCTGATAAAATATTTGTGTTAGATGTTTCAAAACAGAATTTCCACTTTCTATGTCTTGTTCATTATCGCATTCCTCTTTCTATAAGCATTACATATAAAGTGAGAGAGGTATTCTAGAAATGTTAATTTTTACTTTTATTTTATTTCAATCAGATTGTTTCGGGGGAAATGGGGGTAATCTTTCTCTCTTTAACAGAATGAAAAAAATGACTATCACTGCCCGAAAACATTAAAAAAAAAAAAGATCGAGAATATTCAGCCATGTATCAATATTACAAAAGAAAATACGATATTCAATTTTGACCTTTTTTTCATATACGTATTTTAGGTTTTAGATATTTTCGTTCAAGTCATCAGCAATGTGGTCTATGTATTACAGAAAAAGATCTTTATACAATGGGCGTACTAGAGAGAGACACGAATTAATAAAGAATTCGAATATTATCTGATATTCAACAATATCATAGTCTCATGATAAATGAAATATCACCATTATTAACACATACGAAAAGTGATAAATTCTTTGATTCGAAACTGAATATAGCATTCATGTATAGTAAGTATATCACCATGACCCAGATTATCTTTGGGACAGACATCACGAGGTCAAATAAATCAACAACTATTATCATTGTCGAGATGGTCAGTGGCGGATTCAGTGGGTAGCGCGGAGGCACGCCCCCTCCTTATTTTTTTTTTCAGAGTGCCGAAGGTGTCTCTAGGCTGCTCATTGGAAATCGGCGTCATCTTACATAAAACGGCCCCATCGTTAATAAAATCGGCGCCTTATCACAATAAAGATGTCGCTGCCTTCTACTGACAAGCGTGCGCCCATCGACCCCGCGGCGCCCCCACTTTTTCCAACCCTGGATCCGCTAGTGATGGTTATCGTGGATGGTCCAGACTGGGTGTAAGTTTGTATATTGTATAATGCCTGCAGTACCGTCTCTCTTCTCTTATTTCTTTACTCTTTTATCTCTGTGCTCTTTTCCTTCTTCCTTCTTCTGCTTCTCAAACAATTGTTCATTTATCTTTTTTACTATTACTTCTGTTAGATTTGAGTATATTTTCTATGTTTGTAACAATTTATTCTGGTATTTTCTATGGCTGTTTTATACTATGCAGTGTTTGAATTTTAATTGTACATATTTGTATTGTTTTTAATCCAGGGCCCCATGGAAGATCAACTCTTGTTGAATGGGCCACCCTGGTGAAATATGAATAAATAAATTAATTAATTAATTAATTAATTGTTAAAACAAATTAAGACAACCTAGTCCTTCCTACGTGTCTAACATTCATGTGCGATGTTGCGTAATGAATGGCGTTCTTTTTCTTCCTTTTCTGCAAATCACCAGTGAAAATGCTTCTGTAATAGTAGTTACGATGAAAATGAACACATTTTTCTTCCCGCATTTTTATTTTCATCCTCTTCCTTCAACGGTATCTGTCTTTTTCTCATCTTTCACGTTTATCATCTCCCTAATCTCCCCTCCCCCTCTCTTTCTGAGTCTCTCCTTCTACCTTCTCCCTTCTTACCTTATCCCCCTACTCTCTCCATCTTACTCTCTCTCTCCCCCTCTTCCTCTCGCTCTCTCTCTCTCTCTCTCTTGCTCTCTCTCTCTCTCTCTCTCTCTCTCTCTCTCTCTCCCTCTCTGAATCTCTCCTTCAACCTCTCCCCATGTTCTCTTCCTACCTCCTCTCCCCCTCCATCCATTGTTCTTCGCATTTATGTGAACGTGTATATTTTCAGTACAATAACTATTTCACGTCCACCTGAACAGTGATTAAAAGCGGAGAAAGAATAAACAATGCAGAGAAATGGTACTGGAAAACATCTGAGAAAAAGAAAGATAAAAAGAGAAATTAAAATACATGTAGCACCAAATCCCAGAGCTTCACTCCTTCAAGGCTTCTGGACACAACTACATAAACTAATAAATGTCAATGTGCAATATAATAAGTTTAATACTTAACTTTATTATATGATACAATCTCCTTGTATGTTACATGTATATACTTACAGCTCTAAATGGTTTGTACACAAAGTAAGCTATGACAATGACATTTAGTTTACACTGATCTAAAACAAAATGAAGGGATTATTAACAACATAGGATGATAGCCCATGTAAACTTCACTTACTTAATGAATAAGATTAAAATACTGGTACTTTCTATTTACACTAAAGATGAGAGAGATACTATGCACGTATGAAGACAGATACACGGAGATGGTGAGAGAAACAATGCATGGAGGGTGCATCAAAGTGTACTATGCTCTGCCCCTCCCCCCTCACAATGTTGGCTCTCATTGTGCCAGCATGCCAGTATGAAAGCTCGCCATATGAAGCAGAGAACCCTGTCAACTCTCATTTTTGTGTGTGCACAAATGAATGGGATATTCAAAGGTGACAGAAAAAAGAACATCTTGTTTCTGTTACAAGTTTTTTTAATGCAACATATTTCCCATGTTTATATGATTAGATTCAGTACAGTGTGACTCCATATACATGTATCAATGCAGCATTCTCATAGCAGTGATTTAAAATGTCTCTTTACCATTCATTTTCTACTCATCCAACATGGGTCGTTTAGCCAGATACAGAAACACAAAGGCTTATTTCATGTAATCTACCATTATTTTTGGAACCCCTCATTATGTATCGGTACATCAAATTTACATGCATTTCGGAGGTTGTTACAGTCATGTTCTGGAAAAGGTTTACTGATTAAAGACAGACTGGGTCAATTTACCAGTACTTGCTTCAGCAAGTCTTGATCAAGTTTATAATAAAAATTGTAAACAGCACTAACTTAATCATCTTCAAAAATTTTCTAAACTACTTTAGTTTAAATATTTTCCTCGTCCTTGCTGATATTGCTCAAAATACATAATTGAATTATGCATAACAGATAAGGGTCCATGTTCATTTTAGTTACAAGTCTACAAAACACCTCCTCAGTACTGCAAACGTGGAATATTTCACGGTGTTGAAATTTTTGCGCATTTCGAAGCAGCACGACACTTGTGCGAAAATAAAACCACATGAAATATTTTGTTTATTATGAACATGAATACAGTTATCCTAACTGTCTGCGAAAATTAAAGATGCGCAAATGTGTTCACCTTGGCTGAGTGCGAAAAATTAATTGCGCGAAAATTTCCATTTTTACAGTAATACAAATAACATTTGTTTTTACATGACACTCAACACTCAATTCTGCCTTGCTGTCATGCTAAAGGAGGTCCAACATGATGTAAGCTTTGCCTAGACTACATAAAGCAATGCTAACATCAATCTAATAATTGCTTCTTATACTGTCTATTCATCTACTACTCATGGATAGGGAGTGGCAAGTGTAGAATAATGTCTTTGGGGTGAGGCTAGGATTTGAACTTTTAACCTCTTGATTTTTATTTAGTGAACAAACCAATCAAAAGCAAGAATCTCTTCCTCAAAAAGAAAACTGAAAAATCATAAATACTAAAATCAGTGAAGTTTGCCAAATCTTTCACTTTTCATTTAACTAACTGACTGAATAGCCATGAAAGAATCACTTACACATTTCTTATGCATCAAAAAAATCAGGGATTTTGTCTTCATCGCACCTTGAAATTTGAAGAGGGAAAAAAAAAGCTTTTTTAGCCTCAACGCTTTGATTTATTTTGGTGACTCTATTTGTTTTCTTTGACATGATCACAAAAACTTTTAATAAATCAACATATCAACAATGTCAAAAGCTTAATGCATCACCTGTGATGCATTCACAATTCTTCACAATCACGTTTCCCAACAGGGGTCACCGCTAACAGTTCACAAAAGTGTCTGGTTTCAAAATGTATTGGGTGAGATAAGAATTAAAGTCAGTTAGCAGTTAGCCAATTTCACAGCAAGGAAAGGAGTACATGTTTATGAGCCCACAAGAGAACATGGGTCAGTTGTGGAACTGGCAAGTCTACCTGGCCGCGGTCTCAGGTCTGGTGTACTGCATATATTTTGGTCTCAGTCTCAGACAGTATAGGTCTTTGGTATAAGACTCAGACTGCATAGGTCTTGGTCTCCTACAGATTAGTATAGCAAGGGAAGGCCTGATACTGGATACCTACACAGTATAAAGTCTTGGTCTCTGGCATAAACAGTGTAGGTCCCTGGTCCAAGACCTACAATGCACAAGTCTTAGTCTAAGGCCTAGTACTAGTACGTAGGTCTCCAGTATCAGACTTAAACTATGTTAGTCTTTCATCTAAAGTCTATACAGCTTAGGACACTGGTCCAAAACCTACACAGTATACCCGATAAGTCTTTTACCAAAGGCCTTCAAAGGGTCTTCGACACACAGCCTGCATACAGCATACAGTTGAAGCATATTATCTTGGTCTAAGGCCTTTACTATGTGGGTCTTGGTTCTCAGGTATGCATCCCAAAGGTTTTCAGTCACATTGATTCATGCACTGAGCAGTTGTTTTGTCTGTGGCCTATAACATGGAGGTCTCAGGACTTCTCGATTGGTTTGGTCTTGGTGGATTTCTTGAGATGATGGTAGTTTGGCAAGATCTTCATCAAGAAGTCTAGCTGAAGTGTCTGGGCCTGCAAGAATAAGGAGAGACAGTGAGAGTGCAGTATGATAGATGGTGAGCTTTTTATTAAAACATACTGGACAATGCAGAAACACAGATATGTAGAGAGAAGTAAAGGAGAGAGAGAGAGAGAGAACCAGAGTGCTTGACTAAGACAAGGAAGAACAGCGTGAAAGGAAAAAATAACTATGATAAATATAGATAAGCAGACAGATAGAGAAAAATTTGACAATAAACAAAACATCATAGCTGAATAAGAGCAACAACTGATGGATGACTGGAAAACTATACAATGGGAGAGAGAGAGAGAGAGGGGGGAGAAAGAAAGAGAGAGAACTAATGAGGAAGCCACTGTGAACAAAGACAAAGAAGTAAAGCACAGAGAACAACAACAACAAAAGATAAAAATGTGCAAAATAATACAGGAGTGATATTAGATAGAAAATGGAAGATAGGAAACAGGAAATCATGAAGGGTTTCTTGAGATAAATTTACTACTGGTCATGACCAATATGGAATCAGTGGCGTATCTCGGGAAAACAGTGCACAGGGCAAGTGCTGAAATCATGCCCCCTTCCAACTTCTGAAACCAATAAAAAAAAATTTAAAATTAAAAATTTGGAACCTCTATTTGGTTGGTCAGTATGTTTTGGGGGGTTTTTTTGTTTGTTTTTGTTTGGTTGGTTTATTTCGCTTTTTACTTTTTTTGTGCCCCTAAAAGTGGCGCCCAGGTCTCGTGCTCCCTTTGCCCCCTAGATACTCTACTGTATTGAATACAATGACAAGAATCAAAACAAGAAACACATTATATATTTTCACAAGCAAAAGTAAATCTGCAGAATCTGACAGTTTTTATAGGCTAATTATTCATCCACACTTAGATCACATGGCTAAAGCTACATGTATATGTGTTTTGTGTGTGGGTGTGTGTGTGTGTGATGTAAATCAAGATGAGGGTTATGCTATCTCAATAGATCATTCACCTAAAATAAAACTATGGGTATGCGTGCATCAATGTAAAATGTAAGTGGAGCTCGAAAGTTCACAGAGTTGTTCCACATCCTATTGTCTTTTGTCTACAATGCAGAAATGAAAATAAAGAAAATAAAAAAACAGCTCATTTCTTCTCTGGCCTACAGATTTTCAGCAACCAACACTTTTCAAAGCCATTTCTTTTTTCCTCCCTTTCCCATTGGAAGTGTAGAATCATATCTCAATTTACACTCCTGACCCACTAAAATAATAAAATAAAACACAGATTTTTTTTCCCCAAACAACTTGCACATGCACACTGAGGGGTATATCAGGTGATACTATTCATCCCTCATTTTATGCATCATTCGGAATGATAAACTATTCCTCCGTTTTTGTCATTAATATAACAGCAGTACATCTTCTAACCCATTGAATTCTGAATTTGCGAATTCCTATAGGTTTCATACATAGACATCCCAATACCTATAAGCAATGGATTGTAATGTATTTGCATTACAAAAGCATTTCATCTCAAAACATTTGCATAACAAACTGTCTCTTAAGATTTGGTAGTTCACGTTAAAAAATTACCCCCAACACAACAATTAACACCCACTCAGTCCTCTCTCGTTTGCAACAGATGCTATTTTCTCCTGTACTCATGGATATGTGCCCGTATAATTATTCAAATGCATCTCCTTTTGCGACAGATATACACAAAGACAAATTTCCCCTAATCCAATTACACACAATGACCATCCACCCTTTGTATATACTCTTTGTGACATATCAGGAAGTGAAAAGAACAAAAAATGGGGGAAATTCCGCTTACGAGGAAACGTTAGGAGAATGGTGCAGTGAGACAATGGTTAGTGATCACACCAGAAAGTGACAGACATGGTACATGTGAGAGTAAAACTGCTATTTCCAAGCACATCGTAATTCATCATCCTTTGTTTGTACAAAGACCATCTTCATATTTGAAGAGGATCAACCACATAACAAGGAGTAAAGGAGTTTCACAACTGGTTAGCTAAGAATCAGAAGCGTGCAGATTCTCTGTAAATCCATAGCAGTTGTGTCTCCTTTTCAGTGACATTTTTCATTAAAAGGGCATTAATTCTGTGTCTCCCTTTAGAGAATTTTCATTGTGTATTGATCTTAAATGCAAGGAATAACACACTATACACTAGCAGAAAGAGCTAAAAATCACTGAAAAGTTTTAGTCTATTTCTAAAGCTGTACATTGTACTGACTGAGAATAAGAACAATTTGACTGTAGTTAATCATTTAAACTTTTAGACTGGCAATGCTGTGGAAAATATAAAATCACTGTATTCATATGCAAATTTGATTTTTTTTTCCTTACATCTGTTTAAGTTTCAAATAAATCCTTGCATGTTTTATATAATTTTGATTTTAAAAAAAATGCAGGAATGAAAAATAAAAATGATTGGTGCCAATGTAATGAGGAATGAACTAAACTAAAACATTCGTGACAGAGGGTCCACATTATGTGGTTTGACCTAATAACTTTTGATGCAGAGCCCTGAAAATCATATCAAATACATGAGCAGAAAGAGCAAAAAATTCTACACTTACTGTGCCCATTTTCGTTGCATCAATATTTGTTGTTTGATGCTGAAATTTTTTTAAAGGAAAATAAGCATTAAAATCCTTAAATTGGCAATGCGATGAAAATGTTAAAATTACCGTTTTTCCCTGCAAATTGGCAACTTTATGACTTCTCATCATACATTCTGTCAATTAATATTTATTTCAGATACATGATGTTTTATAAGAAAAATGTAGCAATAAAAGAAAAATGTTGGTGTTGCCAATTTGAAGAATAAAAGCTGATCAAATTAGGCTTTAAATAATTCCTGTCATGAATGGGTTAAGTAAACTTTGTACTGCTTTGGGTTATATGACAAGAGATGATGCTCTTCTGGCTCTCACAAAAAAAAATAATCTTGGTCTGTTGTCAATCTTGCTCAGTTCAAGTGGTATAAATGACTACTTGCATTATGTATGAGGAAATGAAGAGAATAGAGATCAAATCTGACTAGATTGGACACGATACTGGGCAACCCCCTCCCCCCCCCCAAAAAAAAATGCTTCAATGTTTTTAAACCTGTTGAGCATGATCTGATTTCAGTATAACACATATTTTCCATATATGCAGTCCAAGTTATCGTGGGCTTAGTGTGCAAGGGGTTAAACAATTTGTTATCAACATCAACATTCTGTATCCTTATGAGGTTGTAAAAAAACGCAAAATATCATGAAAATTATAGCAGCCACTCGTTTTCCAATTTCAAGGAAATTATACAATACAAATAGAACGAGGTTCAGGAGATGCAATGACTCGCAAACATTTTGTTCATTTCTGAGTAACTTACATTATAAAGATATGTACTCTGATAAAAAATTAAATTTTCTGATATTGGTGACAAAAGGAGCAAATTTAAATCTTAATTTTGTCCCCCCAATGAGAAGAAAAATGCTGGTTTTCACACATCGATAAATGCATTTGTTATGAGCAGAAATTTCGTGCAGGGTAAGGGCATTATTTACCAGCAGGTTGATAATTTTGTTGCTTGTTTCATGGACACATATATGCATAAAGCCTTCAAGCTTGCATACACCGAAGTTCGTGAACTCAGCGATAGATTTTACATATGCGTGATACAATGCAGCAGCTGTATCACGCTTGTCTTTTTAGCAATACACTATAATTCTATTTTGCCGCTTATTGAACAAGACTGAAAACTGGTCAGTTTTCATACAAGGAGACAGGTAGAATCAGTGGAATGGGTTTTGTTATTTTGCTACAAAATGCCACATAATTGCTGGGAGGCTGGCAATTACCACCTGATAACAAAATCTGTATAATCTACATCAGGCTTTCAATGCATTCAGAAACAACAACAATCTATGCTAAGGTCTGACATCCAGCAACATTGACGTAAAAACTAAAACAAATACTGGTAGAAACTGTGACTATAATAAAATATAGTAAAAGTAATAGTAGTAGTAGTAGTAGTAGTAGCAGCAGCAGTGGTAGTGGTGGTGGTAGTAGTAGTAGTAGTAGTAGTAGTAGTAGTAGCAGTAGTAGTAGTAGTAGTAGTAGTAGCAGTAGCAGTGGTAGTAGTTGTAGTAGTAGTAGTAGTAGCAGTGGTGATAGTAGTAGTAGTAGTAGTAGTAGTAGCAGAAGTAGTAGTAGTAGCAGTAGTAGTAGTAGTAGTAGTAGTAGTAGCAGTAGTAGTAGTAGAAGTAGCAGTGGTAGTAGTTGTAGTAGTAGTAGCAGTAGTAGTAGTAGTAGCAGTAGTAGTAGTAGTAGAAGTAGCAGTGGTAGTAGTTGTAGTAGTAGTAGCAGTAGTAGTAGTAGTAGTAGTAGTAGTAGTAGTAGTAGTAGTAGCAGATGTAGTAGTAGCAGTAGTAGCAGCAGCAGTAGTAGTAGCAGTAGTAGCAGCAGCAGTAGTAGAAGTAGTAGTAGCAGTAGTAGTAGTAGTAGCAGTAGTAGTAGTAGTGGTAGTAGTAGTAGTAGTGGCAGTAGAAGTAGTAGTAGTAGCAGTAGTAGTAGTAGTAGTGGTGGTAGTAGCAGTAGTAGTAGCAGCAGCAGCAGCAGCAGCAGCAGCAGCAGCAGCAGTAGTAGTAGTAGTAGTAGTAGTAGTAGTAGTAGTAGTAGTAGTAGTAGCAGTGGTAGCAGTGGTAGCAGTGGTAGTAGTAGTAGCAGTAGCAGTAGTAGTAGTAGTAGCAGCAGCATCAGTAGTAGTAGTAGTAGTAGTAGTAGTAGTAGCAGTAGTAGTAGTAGTAGTAGCAGAAGTAGCAGTAGTAGCAGAAGTAGCAGTAGTGGCAGTAGTAGCAGTAGTAGCAGAAGTAGCAGTAGTAGCAGTAGTAGCAGTAGTAGCAGTAGTAGCAGTAGTAGTAGTGGTAGTGGTGGTAGTGGTAGTAGTAGTAGCAGTAGTAGCAGTAGTAGCAGTAGCAGCAGCAGCAGCAGCAGCAGCAGCAGCAGCAGCAGCAGCAGCAGTAGTAGTAGTAGTAGTAGTAGTAGTAGTAGTAGTAGTAGTAGTAGCAGCAGATGTAGTAGTAGCAGTAGTAGCAGCAGCAGTAGTAGAAGTAGTAGTAGCAGTAGTAGTAGTAGTAGCAGTAGTAGTAGTAGTGGTAGTAGTAGTAGTAGTGGCAGTAGAAGTAGTAGTAGTAGCAGTAGTAGTAGTAGTAGTGGTGGTAGTAGCAGTAGTAGTAGCAGCAGTAGCAGTAGTAGCAGCAACAGCAGCAGCAGCAGCAGCAGTAGTAGTAGCAGTAGCAGTAGTAGTAGTAGTGGTAGCAGTAGTAGTAGCGGTAGTAGTAGTAGCAGTAGCAGTAGTAGTAGTAGCGGTAGTAGTAGTAGTAGTAGTAGTAGTAGTAGTAGTAGTAGTAGTAGTAGTAGTAGTAGTAGTAGTAGCAGTAGCAGTAGCAGTAGCGGTAGTAGTAGTAGCAGTAGCAGCAGCAGTAGTAGTAGTAGTAGTAGCAGAAGCAGTCGTCAGAGCAGCAGTGATCATGTGTGTAGCAGTAGCAGGAAAATTTCAATGGTAATAGAAGAAGTAGTAGTAGAGTAATAACGGGAGACATAGAAACAGTCTCAGAAGAGAGAGATACTACGAGTGGAAGAGAAACATAATCCTTACACACACATAAACTCAATGCAACATGCTTGCAATTTGTGCATTTTTAACATTTTATATTTTTTTCGAACAGGCACACTTTCGTGTCCTTCCTATTCATTCAAAAACAAAAGAATAAGAAGTATAGCAACAAGAGTGCGGTGAATTTTCACGCGATAAAATTTTCAATCACTCTTTAAGAGAAAGTGAAAGAGTACTTTTAAGTCTTAATGGGATCCTCATATTCTAATAGGGTTTCTTCTCAAGAGGTATCACAAGTTTTTATTCAACTTTACTAATATCAAATCATCAAGAAAATATAATCTGCTGAGTGCCAAAAGGGCTTTATTGACCTTTACTAACATGAGAAGCATGGAAACTTAAGACTTGGCACTGAAGCAATAAACCAGTAAACACAAGCAAGGGGTTTCTTAAGAGTGCACTAGGCATGTACTGTCTTATCCCTCACAGGTAAGGAATATTCGTTGTAGTTTTTACAAAGCGGCGAATCCGTGCGTGGTGCGCAGCAACATGAATTGCAGGAAAACGCTATCATAGATTTAGGTGATCTTATATAACGGAATTTTCTTTTTTGGCATAATTTTGTGTATATATACAGACTAATTTCAAATTGGCAGATATTACCACGTACATTCTGAATACAAAAATAAGGAAGCACAGGCTATTCAAACACAGTTGAACAGTTCGTAAAAATGTTTTCTCCAATGCACGTATCTGCGCACGTGCGTGGATGCGTCAGTTTGTAAAAACGACGATATGGCGGTCCTTTGTTGCACTCAACCCCACTCCCCATTCATTTAGAACACACAAACACAAACACAATTTTTCTTTTTTAATGTGGTTCATTGAGCCATGTCCTTTAGCAGCCTCAGATACAAGTACTTCTGGAGAATTAAAAATTATTAATCAGAAGACCCAAAATAACAAATTTATTAAAGGCTGCCCATAATAAGAGTTATAGCAACAAGACACTCCAATTATGTTCACAAAACGTGTACTTGTTGAACTTACTGTAGAATAAGAATTCGTAAACATCTTGGCCAAAATTCACATGGTTTACATTTAGACAGGGGTTTATGCAAATTTTGTGGTACACGTAAGCTTGCTTTAGCATGTATACTAAGAAAGGTCCAATAATGAACGTGCATGTTTGGCACAGGGTGCTAAATTCAAGCTAGCTGCCATGGATTAGACCTCAGTATATAAAAATTAATTTAACTAAACCATCCTTGAATTTACACAAACCATGGTCCAAACCATGGAAACTAGCATGAATTTAGTGGTGTTATCTATCTTTAAAATTTCATAATTTGAATAATCATTTCTCATTTTTTCCCTTTATCAAATCCATCTAAACATCGGTGTAAACTTACCATGTTAATGTTTGCTTCCAGATTAAGTAATAAAGAACCAACTGTCAGATTTTTTTTCTTCAAAAGACAAAGTGATTATTTCTTTGCATTTCTCTAAAATGTTTCACATGAAATTTGGGATAAATTATGATGTAAAATCATGCATCTTTTATTCTCATGTGGAAGTGTTCATACTCTTCAGATGTTTGTGTGCCCCAAATGGAAGGACATATTGGTGCTAGGGCCTGGTAGGTGCATAGCAAAATACTTAATGAATGCACTTTTCATGAATAATATCAAAATTAATTTTAAAAATTCACGACATCAGTAGTGACCTTTGGTTCTTTGACCTATTTTTTATCCATGTGTGAAACCATTGACCTAGGTCCATGGTAAAACACAGTAATTCACAACAAAGGCAGTGGGAACCTCCCTTTTCTGATATATATATATATATATATATATATATATATATATACCATATTATGAAATCTGTTCAACATGATGCTCCCCCCCCCCCCAAAAAAAAAAAGATAGCTTAAACAAAAATATTGATTATCAAACCAAAAGAGGCCAACAAAAATCCTTAAACCCACCAGTGAATTACAGTTATGAAAAAGGACCAACAAGATTGTGATGTTCAGTGCAGTACTTTCACAGCGTTCACATATGTTAACAGCATAGCAAGCTGCTTGCTACTTCTAACCTGCTGAGCACAATTTGATTCGGGCATAATAAACAAACATTTTAATTGACCCTAGCCTGAGTTATTTTAGGCAAGTGTAGCATTCAATGGGTTAAAGAAAGCCATATCATATCGAGAAAGATAATGAGCAGTGTCAAATTTTCATAGTGAACATCTACTTCGTACAGAATAAAAAGGTAACAAAAAGTTATTAAAAATCATAAAATTGAGACAAACATGAATTAAGGAACACACAACACACACCAAGGCACTGATGCAATAAAAAGATTGGACTAAAAGAAAAAAAAAATGAACAAAAATGAAGTCAAACAAAACATGGTCACAAATGCCATGACTGCTTTTAAACAGACTTGTAAACTGCACAGCTATTCCACTGCTCTCGAGTGCATGACAAAAGCAAAATAGGTTTCTGGGTGTGGATGGAAGATGGAAGAAAAACTACAGCAAAAAAATATGAGACCCGGCATGGCGTCTTCATGAATAAATAGATTATATTTTTGAGACGTTGATGCACAGAGAAATGAAATATTCAAAGGTAAGCCTGAGATAGGATTAAACGAGATTGGACTTGCCTTTGGATACTTACAGAGTTTTATTCCAGAGGAACAGCATGTGCAATTTACAATGTTTCAACAACAAAAAAAAGAGTAAGAAAAAATAGATAGGAGAAGATGATAAAAAAAAAAGAGTTTTATATGGAAATTAGACTTTTATAACAATATGCGTTCTAGGAGAAAAGTATAAAAAATCAGATTTGAAAAGATGTATGATGAAGAAAGAGTAATAAACTGAGATATCGACAACTAATCAGAAAGGGATTTCAATCAGAGTGACAGGGAAGAGAAATACAGAGAGACATGTACAGGAAGAGAGAAAGAAGTGGAGTGTTAACAAAACCAATTGATTATTCATGAAAAAGGAACAGAAACAAAGAAAGTAAAAGAAAAAAAAAGTGATACAGTGTATATATTATAAGGATTATCTCGACATTCATAGTGAGAACCAGTAATCCTTGAGATGTAAAGTAAAAAAACAAAAACAAAAAACAAAACAAAACAAAACAAAAACAGCAAAGGGTGTGGAATGAGATTAAAGAAAAAGTAGGAATATGAGACTGTTTTTTATACAATTTGAAGAATTTCTTAATTATTGTTGAGTTGTAAGTGAATTTCAAACAAACAAAAAAGGAAAATGTTTTCACAGTTACTGTACCCCAAATTGACCTTTAGTGATTTTAGGAAGTGTTTTTTTTTTCCTACTTTATTAGTTTTTAGAAGAAAAAGGAATCCATGTTGAAAAGGGAATGAATGAGGTAAAGAAATGAAAAAGCATGGGGAAAAAGGAAACTAAAACAGAATGTTGTACAAAAACCAAACTTGAACTAAACAAAAACAAAAACAAAAGACAATAAAACAAAAGACAAGAAAACAAAATATAATGTACACCTGTTCATATAATTTAGAAACACTGAGTGGCATTGATAGCTCTCTTTTTCTCCAAAATATATGTAGCCCCAAATCATTTGCTATTTGGCCAATAACACATACTCATATATTCTTATCTATGAGTTTAATAGCCTTAAAGGAAACCCAAACCCATGAAACAAAGCCATGAGAAAACCAAGAAAAATTCTTGCACTTCCCAAATACCCATTGACTCCCTATATGATGTTTTCCATTCAGTAGAAAAACATATTTTCATGTAGTATTCACAACTCCTAGAGATGCCATAATTTTTTACTTTCCGCGGTCGTGTGACTCATTCTTGGACAGTGTCATTGGTCAATCCTCACTGGTGTGTTAGAATAACACACACACAAATGTACTTTTTTATATTTGAAAACTAGATGAATCCTCGACCGCACGCGGTCGAAATTTATGCCTCTGCCATGGCCAGGTCAGAAATATATGGCACATTCATGGTGATTTTTAATTTTATTTTCATGTATACAATGACATCTTTGACCTTGACCTTTGACCTTGTGACCCCCAAATCTAATGACACCATCATGAGACCTTCCATATGCATACATGAGCCAAGTTTGAAGTTGAACAGTCACAGAATTGTTAAGTTATCGCAAGAACAAGCAATTTTCATGTATATTATAACCTCTATGACCTTTGACCTCGAGACTCAAAATCTAATCAGATCATTGCCCCTCCCATATGCATACAGAACCAAGTTTGAAGTTCATCCATCAAATTGTTTTTTTAGTTATCGCGAGAACGTAACCATTTCTATGTACATAATGACCTCTATGACTTTGACCTTTGATCTTGAGACCCAAAAATCTGATCAGATCAT
>CM057151.1:14591980-14631029 GCA_029962745.1 Echinometra lucunter
AGCAGCAGCAGCAGCAGCAGCAGCAGCAGCAGCAGCATAGCAGCAGCAGTAGTAGTAGTAGTAGTAGCAGAAGCAGTCGTCAGAGCAGCAGTGATCATGTGTGTAGCAGTAGCAGGAAAATTTCAATGGTAATAGAAGAAGTAGTAGTAGAGTAATAACGGGAGACATAGAAACAGTCTCAGAAGAGAGAGATACTACGAGTGGAAGAGAAACATAATCCTTACACACACATAAACTCAATGCAACATGCTCGCAATTTGTGCATTTTTTAACATTTTATATTTTTTTCGAACAGGCACACTTTCGTGTCCTTCCTATTATTCAAAAACAAAAGAATAAGAAGTATAGCAACAGAGTGCGGTGAATTTTCACGCGATAAAATTTTCAATCACTCTTTAAGAGAAAGTGAAAGAGTACTTTTAAGTCTTAATGGGATCCTCATATTTTATAGGGTTTCTTCTCAAGAGGTATCACAAGTTTTTATTCAACTTTACTAATATCAAATCATCAAGAAAATATAATCTGCTGAGTGCCAAAGGGCTTTATTGACCTTTACTAACATGAGAAGCATGGAAACTTAAGACTTGGCACTGAAGCAATAAACCAGTAAACACAAGCAAGGGTTTCTTAAGAGTGCACTAGGCATGTACTGTTTTATCCCTCACAGGTAAGGAATATTCGTTGTAGTTTTTACAAAGCGGCGAATCCGTGCGCGGTGCGCAGCAACATGAATTGCAGGAAAACGCTATCATAGATTTAGGTGATCTTATATAACGGAATTTTCTTTTTTGGCATAATTTTGTGTATATATACAGACTAATTTCAAATTGGCAGATATTACCACGTACATTCTGAATACAAAAATAAGGAAGCACAGGCTATTCAAACACAGTTGAACAGTTCGTAAAAATGTTTTCTCCAATGCACGTATCTGCGCACGTGCGTGGATGCGTCAGTTTGTAAAAACGACGATATGGCGGTCCTTTGTTGCACTCAACCCCACTCCCCATTCATTAAGAACACACAAACACAAACACAATTTTTCTTTTTTAATGTGGTTCATTGAGCCATGTCCTTTAGCAGCCTCAGATACAAGTACTTCTGGAGAATTAAAAATTAAAATCAGAAGACCCAAAATAACAAATTTATTAAAGGCTGGCCATAATAAGAGTTATAGCAACAAGACACTCCAATTATGTTCACAAAACGTGTACTTGTTGAACTTACTGTAGAATAAGAATTCGTAAACATCTTGGCCAAAATTCACATGGTTTACATTTAGACAGGGGTTTATGCAAATTTTGTGGTACACGTAAGCTTGCTTTAGCATGTACACTAAGAAAGGTCCAATAATGAACGTGCTTGTTTGGCACAGGGTGCTAAATTCAAGCTAGCTGCCATGGAATAGACCTCAGTATATAAAAATTAATTTAACTAAACCATCCTTGAATTTACACAAACCATGGTCCAAACCATGGAAACTAGCATGAATTTAGTGGTGTTATCTATCTTTAAATTTCATAATTTGAATAATCATTTCTCATTTTTTCCCTTTATCAAATCCATCTAAAATCGGTGTAAACTTACCATGTTAATGTTTGCTTCCAGATTAAGTAATAAAGAACCAACTGTCAGATTTTTTTTCTTCAAAACAAAGTGATTATTTCTTTGCATTTCTCTAAAATGTTTCACATGAAATTTGGGATAAATTATGATGTAAAATCATGCATCTTTTATTCTCATGTGGAAGTGTTCATACTCTTCCGATGTTTGTGTGCCCCAAATGGGAAAGGACCATATTGGTGCTAGGGGCCTGGTAGGTGCATAGCAAAATACTTAATGAATGCACTTTCATGAATAATATCAAAATTAATTTTTAAAATTCACGACATCAGTAGTGACCTTTGGGTTCTTTGACCTATTTTTTATCCATGTGTGAAACCATTGACCTAGGTCCATGGTTAAAACACAGTAATTCACAACAAGGCAGTGGGAACCTCCCCTTTTCTGATATATATATTATAATATATATATATATATATATATACCATATTATGAAATCTGTTCAACATGATGCTCCCCCCCCCCCCAAAAAAAAAAAGATAGCTTAAACAAAAATATTGATTATCAAACCAAAAGAGGCCAACAAAATCCTTAAACCCACAGTGAATTACAGTTATGAAAAAGGACCAACAAGATTGTGATGTTCAGTGCAGTACTTTCACAGCGTTCACATATGTTAACAGCATAGCAAGCTGCTTGCTACTTCTAACCTGCTGAGCACAATTTGATTCGGGCATAATAAACAAACATTTTAATTGACCCTAGCCTGAGTTATTTTAGGCAAGTGTAGCATTCAATGGGTTAAAGAAAGCCATATCATATCGAGAAAGATAATGAGCAGTGTCAAATTTTCATAGTGAACATCTACTTCGTACAGAATAAAAAAGGTAACAAAAAAGGTATTAAAAATCATAAAATTGAGACAAACATGAATTAAGGAACCAACAACACACACCAAGGCACTGATGCAATAAAAAGATTGGACTAAAAGAAAAAAAAAAATGAACAAAAATGAAGTCAAACAAAACATGGTCACAAATGCCACTGACTGCTTTTAAACAGACTTGTAAACTGCACAGCTATTCCACTGCTCTCGAGTGCATGACAAAAGCAAAATAGGTTTCTGGGTGTGGATGGAAGATGGAAGAAAAACTACAGCAAAAAAAATATGAGACCCGGCATGGCGTCTTCATGAATAAATAGATTATATTTTTGAGACGTTGATGCACAGAGAAATGAAATATTCAAAGGTAAGCCTGAGATAGGATTAAACGAGATTGGACTTGCCTTTGGATACTTACAGAGTTTTATTCCAGAGGAACAGCATGTGCAATTTACAATGTTTCAACAACAAAAAAAAGAGTAAGAAAAAATAGATAGGAGAAGATGATAAAAAAAAAAGAGTTTTATATGGAAATTAGACTTTATAACAATATGCGTTCTAGGAGAAAAGTATAAAAATCAGATTTGAAAAAGATGTATGATGAAGAAAGAGTAATAACTGAGATATCGACAACTAATCAGAAAGGGATTTCAATCAGAGTGACAGGGAAGAGAAATACAGAGAGACATGTACAGGAAGAGAGAAAGAAAGTGGAGTGTTAACAAAACCAAATTGATTATTCATGAAAAAGGAACAGAAACAAAGAAAGTAAAAGAAAAAAAAAGTGATACAGTGTATATATTATAAGGATTATCTCGACAATTCATAGTGAGAACCAGTAATCCTTGAGATGTAAAGTAAAAAAACAAAAAACAAAAAACAAAACAAAACAAAACAAAAAACAGCAAAGGGTGTGAATGAGATTAAAAGAAAAAGTAGGAATATGAGACTGTTTTTTTATACAATTTGAAGAATTTCTTAATTATTGTTGAGTTGTAAGTGAATTTCAAACAAACAAAAAAGGAAAATGTTTTCACAGTTACTGTACCCCAAATTGACCTTTAGTGATTTTAGGAAGTGTTTTTTTTTCCTACTTTATTAGTTTTAGAAGAAAAAGGAATCCATGTTGAAAAGGGAATGAATGAGGTAAAGAAATGAAAAAGCATGGGGAAAAAGGAAACTAAAACAGAATGTTGTACAAAAACCAAACTTGAACTAAACAAAAACAAAAACAAAAGACAATAAAACAAAAGACAAGAAAACAAAATATAATGTACACCTGTTCATATAATTTAGAAACACTGAGTGGCATTGATAGCTCTCTTTTTCTCCAAAATATATGTAGCCCCAAATCATTTGCTATTTGGCCAATAACACATACTCATATATTCTTATCTATGAGTTTAATAGCCTTAAAGGAAACCCAAACCCATGAAACAAAGCCATGAGAAAACCAAGAAAAATTCTTGCACTTCCCAAATACCCATTGACTCCCTATATGATGTTTTCCATTCAGTAGAAAAACATATTTTCATGTAGTATTCACAACTCCTAGAGATGCCATAATTTTTTACTTTCCGCGGTCGTGTGACTCATTCTTGGACAGTGTCATTGGTCAATCCTCACTGGTGTGTTAGAATAACACACACACAAATGTACTTTTTTATATTTGAAAACTAGATGAATCCTCGACCGCACGCGGTCGAAATTTATGCCTCTGCCATGGCCAGGTCAGAAATATATGGCACATTCATGGTGATTTTTAATTTTATTTTCATGTATACAATGACATCTTTGACCTTGACCTTTGACCTTGTGACCCCCAAATCTAATGACACCATCATGAGACCTTCCATATGCATACATGAGCCAAGTTTGAAGTTGAACAGTCACAGAATTGTTAAGTTATCGCAAGAACAAGCAATTTTCATGTATATTATAACCTCTATGACCTTTGACCTCGAGACTCAAAATCTAATCAGATCATTGCCCCTCCCATATGCATACATGAACCAAGTTTGAAGTTCATCCATCAAATTGTTTTTTAGTTATCGCGAGAACGAACCATTTCTATGTACATAATGACCTCTATGACCTTTGACCTTTGATCTTGAGACCCAAAAATCTGATCAGATCATTAAACCTCCCACATGCATACATGAACCAAGTTTGAAGCTGGTCCCTCAAATGATTGTTGAGTTATCACGAGAACGAACCATTTCTATGTACATAATGACCTCTATGACCTTTGACCCTTGACCTTGAGACCCCAAAATCTAATCGGATCATTATTCCTTCCATATGCATACATCAGCCAAGTTTGAAGTTGATCCATCAAATCATTATTGAGTTATCGTGAGAACGAACCATTTTTATGTACATAATGACCTCTATGACCTTTGACCTTTGACCTTGAGACCCCCAAATCTAATCAGATCATTGTCTCTTCCATATGCATACACGAGCCAAGTTTGAAGTTGATCCGTCAAAACGGTTCTTTAATTTCTTAAGTTATCACGAGAATGAAAACGGGACGGACGGAAGGACGGACGGACAACCCGAAAACATAATGCCTACTGAAACCACCTACGGTGGGCGGAGGCATAAAAATGAAACAAACACATTTTATATTTTTGTTAAATTATTGATTGGTTTCATATGTGACAAAAGTGAAAACTATACAATGTACACATTCTGCATTTTCACTTCATTTCAAGGATAAATGAAGATGAATGCCACAGATTGGAAGTGAAAGGATTTGATGAAATACACTGTGCACTGTATATCAGGTCATGATAACACTGGCTTAAACTTCACAGCTTCATCAACATGTATCAGGAGTCCATGAAATTGATCTTTAATCTAAAGGACAAAACAGTTCCATTTTCATCCTCTTATATGCCCCTAATTAACCCAATGCCTACAGGAACCGGGTGGTCTGGATATGAAGTCTACGGGGATAGGAAAATTCGGTAGCCAAGCGGTTAAATACAAGATAGGGGAAATGTTACAAAATTGCATTTCTTTCATTATGCTACTCTTTAAAGCATGGTACATGAAGGGGCTTGTTTAGCCACACTAACAACTAAAACCCTTTTTACACTGGCAAAATTTTGCTTAGTCCCGGACTATCGGTGGGGTTAAGGGAGGCCTTAGCCCCACCGATAGTACCGGACTTTTCCGAAGCCCACTTTCTGTTTACACTGCTTTTTGCAAAAGTGGGCCAGCCCCACAGATAGTCCCGTACTAGCTGGCCCTGCAAAAAAGCAGGGCTAACCCCGCAATTGCGGTGCCAAGCAAGCCAGTGTTAAAAGCAAGATAAAATAGTCCGGGGTTAGTGACGAGATGAAAGCCCAATGCCCATTGACCAATCAGAAGCGAACGCTTATTGCATATCTAATGTAGAGCGTGCGCAAAGCTAGCTAGGTAGAGGTGTTGTGGCTCAGTGGATAAGTCTCCGGACTTTGAACCACGAGGTCCGGGGTTCGAATCCCTGCCACAGCACTAATGTCCTTTGGCAAGATATGAATCTACATTTGCCACATCTTTCGGATGGTGACGTTAAAGGTCGGTCCTAGACGTAAATAATCATATTTGACTGATACACGTCTATAAAAACCGAATTCAACAACAAGCTAGCTAGCGATAGCATGCATGCTCAGACGTTCGCGCGCGCGGGATATCCTTGGCCGGCCTTCGGAAATAGTACGGGATTAAGAAAATTCAAGTGTAAACAGCCAGCTATTCCTTGGCCTGGGCTAAGCACTTAGTATGGGACTTATTTAGTAAGTGTAAAAAGCAAAAAAAGATAGTACGGGACTAACGAAAGTCCCTTACTAAGGAAAGTACGGGGTTAAGAAATGCCAGTGTAAAAAGGGTATAATAAAGCATCCTGAACAGAACTAATCTAGCCCCCCCCAAAAAAAACAAACAAACAAACAAACAAAAACAAAACTGAGCACTTTTTTAAGAGAGGGAAAGTGTTCTGAATGTGAAATTACTTCAGTAGATGAGTAATGGATCCGTTAACTTTAAGACATCTTACATGTAGAAACCAAAAATTTTATTCAAAACTAAATTCTTCTACATGCATAGGCTAGAGAAAAACATCTTACCGTAACATGCTGATAGTCAGCACTAATACCTTGCATCTCTTCTCATCCTACACCCCCACATCCTTCTACAGAATTAATCATCTGCTTTGAATGTCCTCCTTTTCTATGTTTTATTGATTAATCTCCTCTCTCTACTTATTTTTAGTATTAGTCCTTCCCTTATTACCTCTTGTGCATATAAATTGTGCAGCCACATGTATCTACACTGACCAGTGTAGCAATAAACAAATCAAAATTTCATGGCCTGTTAATGGGAAAGGAAGGGGTGGGGTGGGGGTCAGATTGAATTTGCCAAAGAGATAGGTGAGCATTTTCCAACAGGCAAGAAAGGAAACAGCCATCTAATATTCAAATTAGCGAACAAATGTGTTCACACTCCCAAAATTAAAAGAAAAAAAATCAAATTATATTTTTCACATATTAAACTTTGTATATTCAAAAAGGTGTGTGTGTGTGTGTGTGTGTGTGTGAGAGAGAGAGAGAGAGAGAGAGAGAGAGAGAGAGAGGGAGGGAGAGAGAGACAGAGAGAGAGGAAGAAGAAGAAAGAGAAGATCATTTTTCTTAAAAAAAGACAGAAATTGATAGGAATGATAGAAAGAGAAAAAAAGAAAAGGGCATGGGTTTTCAAGGGTATATATTTAGAGGTGAAAAACAACACTTCGCTCTAATAACAACAATAGCAAAAACAGAAGACAACTATAAATCATTTCATGATTCCATGGAAAGAAGATATCACTGAAAATCATGCCTCTTTTCAATACTAAAGCAAATGGGGGCAATGATTCCATATAAAGTAAATGGTTCATGTTCATATTTAGAACATGTTTATTAGGGAAGGAGATGCCATACCTCTCCAAGGGTTTCACATCTTTTAATGATCAAGAAGCCATAGAAAATGGAATCTCTATCACGCACAGCTGCAAACAAGTAGGCTGTAAACAACGGGTCCTAATTAGACTGTACTATACCTCAGTCATACCACAAAGTGAACTTGAAATTGAATGATCAATAAAAAAAAATAATAAAAAAATGGCCATATGGAATCTTTTTCACCCCCCTGTTCTGACTATTTAAATTCATTGTATCACTATACAAAAATCACAAGCTATAATTTATTTTAATGCTCCAAGACTCTGAACTAGGTTAAACAAAACATCTTCTACAAAAACATCACCTAGCACAACATAAATTTGAGCATCACTTCAAACGAAAAGTCAATAAAGAAATGATATCCACTTGTAGTCTGAACAGAGTATTTATGAAAAGTGGACAATGGTTGGGGCTTAATACCCACTGATATGACAAGCACAACTAGCAGGAGTGTTTCATAAAGCACTTTATATTCAAGTCATTTGTAAAGTCATGCATATGTTTACGAACAACTTGAATATGAAGTGCCAAATGGGATGCCTCAAGTTTTTTCCTGACATTTCAACGTTTTAAGCATAACTGCATTTCCCATAATCCCAATTAAATTGTGGTGAAAAATATACTTCGCAATAAAAATGTTAGTAAGCAAAAATAATGTTAATCTACGTCTGCAGTTTTCATCTTTAGCTGATGCGATTTATAATGATTGAAAATTCTATTTAGCTTGCCATATTCAAGTCGATCGTGGTGTCATTCGTAACTTTACGAACAGCTTTATGAAACACTCCCAAATGTGATTTTGTATGCCCCAGTGTTATCCAAGGCTTTATACGGATACAAACATAATCAGTCAGCTGACCCCCCCCCCCCTACAACCATCATCTTTGTTTCTGTGTGTGTACACCCTTTCTGCTATGAAATGTTTCTTTATAGGGTTTCCACAGAAATTTGTTACATCATAAATGGAGCTTGAATCTATAGGTTATTAGGTCTATTACTGGTATATCATCAATCTTATCATTATAACTAGGGTATAAGAAGTCATACCTTGGTTAGGTTCGCGATTTCCTATCATCAAAACTAAAGAGAGCTTAATCTTAATCTAAGCCAATGATCCCAAGCTAAATAGCCAGCCTTTTTTGTAGTACAGTATTACCAATCAAGACACTGTGTTGGCAGGTGATACTAATTATTATCTTTTGTTCTCCATCAGAAAGAAAGCAGAAGTCCCTGGTCTTGGTATCGCTCTGGTGTCGGTCAAATTGGTATTGATGAGGGTATAAGAAGTCATACTTCAGTCAGGTTCATAGTTTTCTACCACCAAAAACAAAGAGTGCTTTCAATTCTTAGCCAATAATTACTGGTCACCAGTCAGCTTTCAGTAGTATTTACTATCATTTGATATAAGAAACTAAAAGGTAACGTGACAGGCGATCCCAAAGTATACTGTGGTTATGTTCATGGTGTCCTATTGTCATTTGTCATATATTCTGAATCCAAGCCATTAATACCATTTTTTTCGCAACCCTTTTCCAGCAGTATTTACAATCATATATGAAAATAAGTATGTTGATAGAGATGATGCTATCAAATTTCTGTTGTCTTGATACTGTAAATAAGGCAGAAGAATTTGGTCTAAACTTACTAATAATTTCAAAAGGCTAAGACCATCATTTTATCCTACAAATCAAAAATATTCCTTGTTCACTGACATTTTGGAAGATAATACTTCCACGTCTACTGACATTTTTATGTAAGAATCTGCTTTTGTATCTTTCTTTTCTCTCTTTTGAGCTGAAAAATATCATTTGAGGTTTTAAGATTACCACAAAAGGTCAAAAGATAACACACAAGTAAGTGTAGAAGCACTGCTCGTGTAGGAGAGTACAATACAGCCCAAGTAAGGTTTAAACAACATAATGATTACAGTATTATTGAGAAGTTCCCAACCTCTATCCCAGTGGCACAGCTTGCAAGTGAAACAGAGAGGGGGGGGGGGGGAGAAAAAGGGTGGTTATGTACCCCAAACAAATGGGGAAAATCTATTACAGGAAATGGGAAGAGGGGGAGGAATGATGGTTGATTTGCACCATTTCATCAAAAGAACAGCACTCTTTAATGTAATTCTAAGTATAACAGCAATTAAGATGACACAACTGGTGATGAACATGGTGGCATGGTAAACCAATGAAAAGTGCACCATCAAACATCAGTTATATTTACATTGTGGCTGCATATTACACCTACAAACCAGTAGGATATGTTAATATAATTATAGATATTCTACATTTTCAACAATCTACACTGTTCGGTCTTCAGAAGTCTGCAAATGAGGAAGTGAGTGACATAATTTGTCAAATTGACAATGAAGAGTTGCGTCCCTCATTAAACCTAGCATAAAGTACTTTCGGTATGGTGCTTCAATAGCGAACAATACACCCAACACCAGGAAATAACCAAGTAAATCAGAAAACAAACACCATCTTTATTCCTTCTGACTAACTTTAGCATCATTCAGCAGTTCACTCATGCTGCAATAGCAGAATGGGGATGGGGGAGGGGGGGGGGCAATCAGCCCATGCCCATTTATTGACACTCAACTGGCATACATGTACAAAAAGAAAAAAAAACGTGCATGCATAGTAGTTTAATTCTTTTGGAAGTGTGCCCGCTCCCCTCCTAAGAAATTCCTGGATCAGCCCTTGTGTTATAGTGTCAGTGTTAAATGGATGTGAAATATGGATGCGGTTTTCTTTCTTCATGCAGTTTCATAACAGTTTCAAATATATATGTGGTGTTTAATTCATATCAATATTTTGAGCATGAATTGTATATTCTACATATGCAGCATAAATATTGTGGATATAACTGGAGATTTTGCATGATCCTTCTTTTAATAGTTTGGCTTTGAACAGTGGTAAATAAATGCTAATTAGAATCAACAGGAATTAAAAATAAAAATTCTAATTCTGATTTTGAAAACAGCAATGCACATGAAAATGAATGATTTATATGATGGGATCATTAAACATGGTATTCAATTAAAAATGTCCCATATACTAGTATAAGTAAAAGCAACATCCAACTCCAAGGTAAGGTTAACATGATATAAATGAGTGGAAAGCAAGTATCATTTACCTTATGATAAATACAAACAAGCAAATCCCTTTGGCAAAGTTAGAGTTATTATATCTCTCTCACAAAATGTAATTTTCAAAGTAAAATAAGGAAACATACACTAGGATCTTTTAAATAATCTGTCCCACAGTAAATATTATAGCTTCTATCTGACAAGATACTACATATATACATGAAGACTTTCTGTTTCGCCCTCTACATCTAAAAGAAGACTTTTCCAGCTTCTCATTAGCAGCCAAGATGTTAATGGGTTGTTGGAAATCTCCCATGTATAAACCCCCCATAGATTCTAAATGCCTCAAATGGTTTCATTATACAGCTAGAAAGACATAAATTAGAGACTTTACTCTAACTGCAATTTTCCATATCGCATGCCACTAATGCAGTGAAATAAATAGGCACAAACAGGGGTAATTATACCTACTTGCATATGTGTGGTAAAGCATGTATCATTGCACTGTGCATGAGACGTCTGGAGCATAAAATATGATGCATGTACTACGGAAAGTTAAATGGAAATCATTATCATAACATTAACTGCAAGCTATAAATTATATATTATATTATATATTATATAATTTTTATATGGTTAAATGAAAGTCTTACTTGGTGTAACATATTTTCAACCTCAGTTTTTATGAAAACAAACAAAATAAGAGTTCTTACTTTGGTTAAAAAAATCACCAAAATGTCTAATTCATACTACTTATATATACCACACGGCCATGAAAATTGTATCATATTCATGAAATCAACCAACAGAAAAGCAAAAGTAATAACTCAAAAAATACATGTAAATACTTCTGAATGGAGGGAATACAAAACATGTAATGTACGTAATTACATGTACATGATGTAATGAATTTACATCAAAGTTTGAAGAATTGTGATTATCACGTAATCACGTATCTAGAAATGATAACGTCTTTGACCCATAGCAGCACAGAGTTTTCTGAAGGGCTAAATTCATCTGTTTTCCTTCCTCAGATTGGCAACAATTATTTTTCTTTTCACTCAGGGGTTGGAATACATAAAAATGCACAAGAACCAATATGAATGAAATTGCACAATTTAATAGAAGAGTTGCCAATTTGTATAGCAAAAAGAGCCATGGTATATTATTCACTGTGTTGCCAATTTAAAGAGCTGAATGTTTAGCTACAATCAAATTCCTTTTTTTAAATAAATGGTAGAACCCTGCATTGAAAATTGACTAAATTTGTTGTGATGTTAGCTCTCCCTGCTCATGTATGATGTGTTATTCTTAGTACTCTGGATCCATAAATACTGCATATTAGTTTCACTAAAAGAAGACACTGCACTACTATGGGTCAAAGAAAAAGAGTTGCCTATCCTTTCCCTTGCATTCTTACTTTACAAAAGATATTTCTTTTTTCAAATATTGCAAAGTACACATCTCATTCAAAACTTCATTTGAACAATTGTTAATGGAAGTGTTACTTCATTAAGCTTTTCTTTAGTTCTTTCTTTTTTTTCATAAAACCTCTCTTGAGCTCTCAGTTTGGAATATCAACTTATATAAGGACAAATATAGCAAACTTTAGCAAACCCATGTTTGGTGCATTTAACACTTATGCGTGATGAAAAAAAAACAAACAAATGTGGACTGTAAATCCAAATGGCATATGACCACAGAATAAAATCCTGCAATACACATACACCTAAAACTCTTTTATTATTATGCTTGATCATTCAAGCAAAATGTGGGAGAAAAACATAGAGAATTATCACCGCAGTCATGTGTATTTCACATTCAACCGTCTTCATTGCTCTGACGTTCATTTACATCGGGCGCACTTTTAAAGAAAATTCTCAAAACATCAATTTCCTTCACCACAATCAACTCAAATTATTGATGCATAGTTGAATTCCACAACTTCTGCTTCCGTCTCAGTGCATAATGGGAATCAAATGAGCAACTCGCCACCTACAACCAACAAAGTAAATAATATTGCTATTTCTGTAGACATTTTGTCTACTTCTGGTTTCTAATAAAATGCTGTTTAAGTGTTGTACCTAGGAGAGAGTCGTTTATCAATATAAGATAAATATTCAGAAAGCTATTCATTCTCGAAGATTGTAAATCTGCTTGTAGTACATAGACCAGAACAAAAAAGTAAAAAGTTTTTTTAAAATGTTAAAAGCTAAAAACTTGACTCAACCCCCCTGTTCTCTTTGAAACTTCCTCCCTACTTTATATTCCGAGAAAAATTCAATTGGTTTAAGTTTCTTCTACAGGTCTACCATGATATATTCTCTACCAGACAAAATGCAATATCTGGATATTGGTAAACACCAGGGCCGGTATTCAATTAAAATACTTAGCAAAGTTTGGTATTCACTTCAATATTTTGGCTAAGTATTTTACTCTAAATCTAAGACACCTACCTAGGAAACTTAAGCCATTTATTTTGGAGGCCTTGAGTGGCAGGCATAGGTTTTTATACGCAGTCACCATGAGCTGTGCAGAATATTTTAGTGTATTCGAGCGTATTTTGATGCGACATGTTCATTGCACACTGAAAATATGACGTCACAATGCTTATCAGTAAGAATTTTGGCTTAAAGTTGGCTTACTAAAGTAAAATTCAAAGTATTGAATTTCTTAGCCAAGTAAAATATTTAGTAAAAGTTTTACTTAATCCATGTATTGCATTGAATACCGGCCCTGTACCAGTATTCAATTTGATACAATGATTGAGTGAGTAAATTACTTAGCATTTTACTGGGCAAAGTAAAATGCCTTAACTTGTATTAAGATCACTTCTCTCAGTATTTTATTTTAGCAAGCCAACTTATAAAGGCAAAATATTTACTGAAAACCATTGTGACGTCAAGAAAAACTCCATCCCAAATAACACGCAATAAAGGGATCCCAATGTATGTGAGGCAATAAAATTTACCTTTGCACAGCATATCATGACTGCGTAAGTATGAAAAACTACGTGCCAGCCAGTCAGACTTCCAAAGTAATTAACTTACAGAAAGTCTGTTAGGTGGCCGTCTTAGATTTAGAGTAAAATATTTAGCCAATAGAATCAAATGAATACCAAGGTCGGTAGGTATTATACTTAGTTTATGCTGAAAACTGAGTAAAACATTTGAAATTCTGATTCACATATCAAATTGAATACTGGCCCAGAAATTAATAAGTATTTCATAAAACTACTGCTACTAGTAGGTAATAGAGTTAATACATTTGTGTTATACATAATATATAAAAAAATATGATGACTAAATGATGTCTCATGGGATATTTTAGTTTCTTATTGTGGGGCTGGAATGCCATAGGTGTACATGTCAATGGATTATTCAAAGAAAAGGAATTATATTTGCTCTGTTGGATGCCCCCTCTCTGACTATGAGAAGACAATATCATTTATTATTAATTTGAAGAAAAAAGTAATAACTGAAGCCTGTAGCTCAAATGGGTAAAATGAAAGAAAAAATGAAAATCTTGCTGAGGAGATATATTCAAAATTCATTTGAATGAAGATGCAAGGCAATAATTAAGACAATAATGAGATACTGAAAACCCATTTTAAACTTTGGTATCTGATTAGAACTGTTGCTACCGAAACACTGCTTGGTTTATGTCAATGAGTTGTCTGGATTTCAAGTCTTGTTACACATAATGTTTTTGTCATTTACCCAGGACACAAAATCATAGAGTATTTCCCTTTTTAATCAGAGGTAGATTGGAAATAATAAATCACAAGGTAGATTAGACATAATAAATCATAATAAAGCAATGTTTATACATTTTTCACATCAACCATACTGTCTGTAAGAATCATCTCTGTAGGGATAAATGTGATGTAAGGGTAACTCAGAACCCAGAACTGTTTTTGAAAACACTAGTTGAATAACAGGGAATTTCACGGGAGATGATGAATTTCCTTTGGGTTTGGGCAAAGAAATAAAACTGCTGTCTGCCTTGCCACATACAGACTAGTGCTTCAATGAAAATATATGCAGAATATTGCCACAAGAGGGCACTACAGAACATGGTACAATTTTTAGGATTCTCTGGACATCATACACTTCAGGGAGGAACATCCATAACTGCTAGGAATTAAGACATGAATATAGAATCCAAACCTATTTAGCTTCACACATAAATCTACAGCTTACCAATTCTTTCAATATCAATTTCTTTAATTCTGTATTAAAATGCTGTCATAAAATGAAGCATATAAAAAAGTGTAATGAGGCAATGGTTTTGTAACAGCAAAATTTCATTCATTCATTCAAACCTACATGTACACTGTATACAGTTAGTGCTGGGGGGGGGGCAGGGGTAGGGGGAGGAGGGACAGGCCAATCTGTTTAGGTTTAGTAGGTGCAGATCGGGGGGGGGGGGGGGGGTGCTTCATAAAGTTGTTCGTAAGTTACGCATGACTTTACGCACGACTGGCGATATGTTCTTGTGCTACATGTAAATGATTGAGAATCTGATTAGCACCCAAGAACATATTCCAGTCATGCATAAAGTTGTGCGTAACTTACGAACAGCTTTATGAAACACCCCCAGGTATGCAGAGGCAGATAGGGGGGAGCACTTCCAGGTCCAAAATGTGTGATGAACTGCTGTTATGTAACAAGACATTTATCATTCTGATGACATTCAACTTTCCGAAACATTGGGTACATGTATTTGGGCAATTCTGCGTCAGAAAAAACAGTCACCTTACTTCACAATCACATTTATAGTAAAAACAATCACTTTGATAGCCCTGAATAGCCAAATCTTTGAATTGAAAAAAGCTGAAACAATAAAGAATTCCACAATCTAAGTCTGTGTTGGTATAATGCATGTTTGATTTTAAACGACAAGTTTTGAAGTTTAAAATTGGCGCTTTTTTCTGGTAATTCCGTTAACGAGGTGTTATACCACAATATCATGAATGTAAGAATAAAATTTTTGGAATGAAAGAGCTCACATGAAAGAATGGACATATTTACAGAGTACTAAATGGTGAGAAGGGAGGCAGAGATCAAAAGAGGCACAGAAAGTCTAAAAATGTTGGTAACGGAATTACACCCTTACCGTGGAATTGCCCATTTGTACTGCAGTGACAAACTTGTAAACTTGAAAAATTCAAAAGATATTCCAAATCCCACGGATTCAGGTGCTTAATCAAAACTAGGTTACAGAAGCTGACAATCTTCAGATCGTCAAATTGTCCCCAGGTATTTCTATGAATATCTGCAATCTAATCATCTCTATAAATCTCTACTTTTCTGCTTGTTGGTGCATAATATCTCTGCTCCAGTAATGTCAGCCATGTCTTTTGACTGCTTGTCAAGAAATATTGCATTCTTTATCATTGTCTGATTGTAACAGGAAGAGAAGAGAAGCAGGTAATGTAAGAACTTCCCTTTTTACCATTCCATAATCCAGATGGATTGTATAAGAAAGTGTTGGAGATGTAGACCTACATATTAAATCAACACTGATGCATATTTCTAAGTTATATCACAAAAAAACATTTGCCAAGGAAGTTCTAGCAAATTTAAACATACATATTCCCCAGCATTAAAACTGTTTTATCTGGGGCGTTCGCAAAACTTTCTACTAGAAGATGATCTTAACAACATATAAAAGAAGAAGATAGAAGAGAAAAACTAGAAGTATCACTGAAGGTGATTAATACCCTCGCCCCAATGTGTGTGCTAAATTTCCTGATCATCGGTCGAAAAATGAGAAAGCAGTTCGATCCACAATATTTCACCCTAATATGCCGTTAGCATGGCAACACAGTTTCCGATACATTCAAAAATTATATCTTGCACATCTTCACCACAAGACCTATTAGTCTGTCATATTTCATGAGCACTGAGCTCTCGAAAAATGAGGAAGTAATTTGATCCAGAATGTTTCCTCCCTAATTTAGTGCCATTCTATGCCGTTACCATGGCAACGCAGTTACCAACACGTTCAAAATAATATGTCTTGCACATCTTCACCACAAGAACAATGGGTCTGCCAAATTTCATGAGCATTGCTCGCAAAATAAGGAACCGACCAACTGTATGCTGATTCCTATACTGTATACCCCCTTCAAACTTCGTTTCAAGGGGATATAAAAAAAAATGGTGAAGCTCTTTGGAGGCCTATGTGCTATTTTGGTAGCTAGGAAGCACCTGAACCCCATGCACAATACCTTAAATACTGAAGTATTCATGGTCACACACTGTGAAGTGTGCATGTATTTCACTTTTCACTTATTCTACAAAGTTGTAAAATATAAACAAATCCACTCTTAACACATTTATGTCACAATAGCTGTTTCACTTCTTGAATATCAGTTCACGGCACAGACGGGCGATTTCATGAAATGCGTCCAACAGAAATACTTACTTTATTATTTACTTTATTTCAAAATAAAACATTTATTAATTATGACATGCATCTCTCTGGTATCTCCATATCACGGTCACAGAACAATATCTAACCAAACAGTGTACAACCCATAAACTTGAAATGTTGTCCTGATGTTCCATAAAAAGTACACAAAATTGCCTTGATATCAGTTAATATCTCAGGGATGAAGGCTATTCTTCCCCCCCCCCCCCTTTCCATTTTTATCCGTTATATCTATTTTATTAATGAGCTAGAGAGAAAGATGCTTCATTACGAAGTAATCAAAGAAGTATTAAACACATAAATCATTATCCGGGAAGTCAGCTTAAGTAATTGAAATCACACCAAAAAAATTAAAAACAAAAAATTCTGAAAAAAGAAACTGATCCTGACACACATACAGTCCCTAAATTTTCATGCTCAATATTCAGTTTTACCTCAGAGGTATTTTTTACAAATCAAACTCTGATCTGAAATGCAAGCTTATCCCTCCCTTTGAATGTTTCTCAACATTCTCCCTAAACTAAATATATCTTTATGGAAATATGCATTGGAATAAATTTTGATGCTGGAAAAAAAGGATTTACAGGTTTTTTCTTTTTTTTATTACTCTCATTTCTGCCATCCTTTCTTCCTGCCTTTCCAAATCCTTTTCCTTTCAAAGTGATTAAATGCATTAGTCTGCCTACCTGTGGTTTATCAGCTTGTAATCTCCGTCTGCAGTCATCACCAAATATAACGGTGTGCTCTGGAAGTCTTTCATGGCTGGTGATATTACAGAAAGCTCCAACGACACATCCATTACTCATCTCTGTGTCCCTACCAATAAAAGCTGTAGAAATGGGAGGATGGGAGATATAAAACCTACATGTATAATACAAGACAAAAAGTATGAAAATTTCTCCCAACTGAAAGAGTTTGAGGATCTAAAACAATATGAAAGGTAAATGTAGGAGTTACATAAAGCTTCATTCATACATGGTAATAATGCTTGGAAAACCATTATGGCCATGACAAAGGTATTGTGTGCATAAAATTTCTCTATGTTATGATAGACTCATTTGACAAAGTACGATTACGGGACTTTGCTGCGCATAGCTGTATGTTATTCCCACAGCTTTAAATGTAAAATGGTTTTCAATTTTTCCATGACAATTTTTTTTTTTTTAATTCAGTCTAACATGTTTTGTGTCAACAAGGATTTGTTCTTCCAAATCAAACATAGCAAGAGATACATGTCCTCACAAAGGTTACAAGCAAAAGGCAAACTATCCAAAGATCCCCCCCCCCCATAGAAGCTGTTTAACCCATTGCTTAATGGAGCTGGGTGGCTCCCGTATTAAAGCTAGTATGAGAGCAAGGGAGTATGAGAGTTCAGTTGTCAATAGGTTAACATCAGGCCCCTAAAGCTCCCCCATTTTGTCCAAATTCATTATATGGCCGACAAAAGCATCCATCAATGTTCATGATCAAAAATGAATAATTCATTTTGTAAGATGCTTCCCATGAATAGCATGTGTTTGTACACATTTTGAAACATTAGGCCCATCAGCTTACCGCATGCGCAATAAATGCTCAACAAATGCGCATTAAACCAAAGTGTCACAACAAACTGATATGCGCAATAGATATGAATAATGCAACAGTGTTATCAATATCGTGGCGATAACAGGTGCTTATCGGCCCCTTCAAATGATCCGAAAGAGGCGGGGCCTAATGCCATCCACGCGTGCTGCTTTCCATCTAGTAAATTTATGTCTATGGTTAGTATACATACATTCATAGAGACACAACACATGTTTCCAAACAAAAGTAGCATGATACAGTTAAACCTGTTTACAAAAACCAGTCATGGGAAACAATATATCTAGTCCTTCTATATGTGGTTGATAAAGCAGTTTTGACTGTAATCTGTTTATGACAAAAACAAAAACAAAAACAAAAACAACCAACAAGGTGACCATTTATACATCAACTAAGGAAACAAAAAAAAACAACCCTTGTTCTTATCTTACCTTTCTGTTCAATATATTAGAGAGGATATTTCTGCTGCATGTTTTTGTTTGTAATTGTCACACATTCCCACCCCACTTTTAAAGGCATTGGCTAACTTTGTGAGTAGCTAGCTGATTTTAAAAATTCTCAAACTAAGATGAAACATGTGTATGAGTACTTGTATTTGTACTCAAAAACCCTGAAACCAACCATAATTTGGAATGAAAAAGTGTAAGTTAGACGCAAACGGCGATTTTATTATCCTTCGTCTCACAAGACAATCACTAAGAGGACCACTTTGCTTGAATTTGAAAATGTCGTTATGTGCCTCCCGCCGCGTGATACGCCAATACACACAATACGGTAAGCTTAAGGTGAGTCATACGCGCATGCGCACTCCTTATGTCTATTCTGTCCAACCGACCCTCATATTTTTTTTCAAACATTGGTTCACATTTTTTATATTTAAAAATACTTCCTGTGGATATTATACTTTGAAACTTTCAGACTGGTATTTTTACACTATAACCCTTATGTTTATCCCATTTTCAAGTAACAAAACAAGATTTTTTAAAATCATAACAATGTTAACCAATGTCTTTAATCTTCCATATTCACAGAGTAGAATTTGACTTCTCATTACCTTTTGATTCTAAAACATTGTTGTTGCCCACACAGATTGCTTCACATCCTGATGGGATAGAAAGCTAGACTCAAGGAATATAATATCTTGGAAAACATTATGTGGTTCTGTAGCAATGTGCAAAGAAGAAATTTAACCCCCCCCCCCCCTGGCTTTTTCCAAATATTTGTCAATTAATACATTTCAAGCTACATATAGTGTAACTTATCACATTTTAAACATTTTGTCTTAATAACTGAATTTAATGATTTTTACATTATGTGCAAAATTAAGAACATACATGAATTCATGAAAAAGACCTGTTTTCCAGAGGGTTTATATTTTGTAAACTTTAAGTTTTTTTCTTTAACATTGCAAATATTTTACTAATATTAAAGTCTATCTTGATTCTGCTAAATTCTGTACTTGAAAATTCCAGTAAAACTGTCTGGAAATGTCATTCAAAAGTGAAGGCAGTTGAAAGAGGATATCACATTTCTATAGACCATGTAATTGCCATCATTTTCTTGATATTTGCAAATTTAGATCAGTGGTTAGTGTTATTAAAAAAACTGCTGCATATTAGTCAAAAATTTTAAATGCAGGGGTGGTATTCTGAGATCCATTTTATCTCAGATAAAATCTGAAATTTTATCTCAGATAAAATCAGTGAGATGAATTACCACTAAAATCTTCTCAAACTGGTATTCTGCGAACCATTTTATCTCAATTTTATCTCATCTAAGACACGCCCATTTATGATGCAGTAACCAATAAGAAATGTTTTTAAATCGCACTCTCATCTTGCTCACCTGATGAAATTGCTTTCCACCAGTAGGTGGGGCAAAAGAGCGCAGATGCGTTAGTTGTACAAATTTCAATAGCTGCTTGCGCTTGTATTCAAACGCAAACACGTTTTGACTGGTGTTGGTGAAAAAAAAAATTCAGTATTTTCCGAGGTATCAGCCTGCCTTTTTAAGGATCATTTCAGGGCCATCATTAGTTAATAAAAATCTTTAAATTCAAAATTCAATCATCATACAGGAATGTTGATAGAGTAATGCAGTGATTGACTTCTTTAATCTTATCTGAAGACTAATACCGAATCTATCTAGAAATACTGCACATACTGGACTTCAAAGATATAAAATAGCTGCTACCCTATTTTAAGTTTCATTTTATCTTTTCCTTCTAAGTAAGAAAAGCTGCGCAGCTGTATAGGTATGGGTGCTGGAGATGAGGGACTGCGATAAAATGAAGATAAAATCTGAAATCTCAAAGTGGTCTAAGAATACAGATTTCATTTTAAAGATTGAACAAAAAAAAAATTTAGAGAAAAAATGACGCTCAGAATACCATCCCAGACCCTACAGTACATAATTTACAAAAAGGGCACTTGTATACAGAATCTTGCAAGTGCCATTCTTGGCCTCCGGAGAAAACAAAAAAACAAAAACTAATGGGAAGTCTTGAACAGATTGAGTTTTTGGATGAGTGCTGAAAACCACAGAGAGAAGAGATCCGTGGGTTCTACATTACAGAAAAGGATACTGGAACCGACTTCAAAGACATTATTAGCTCCTATCGTCATGGTGACCGGTGTCTCTTGTCCAGGCAGTTTTCTAAAGCAAAATTGGATTAATGGGAGATACAAGGAATAAAATGGTTAATATCTAAAAGGGAGAGAGAGAGAGAGAGAGAGAAAACAGATACAGGAAAAGAAGATGAGGGAAGAATTTGGAGGGAGAGATGGAGGGGATAGGTGGGAGAGCAGTCTGATATGTGATCTAACATAAAATTTAAAGTGGATGATTTATTTCAGATTTAATATATATGCATTATCTTTATTCAATATTTGAAAAGAAGCAGTGAATAGACCCAGCTCCATGGCACAGTGCAATTACACAAAGTACTATTGTGCCACTGGCAGGGTTTGCAAACAAATAATGGTATATGAATAGAATGTTGAATGTGGAATTAGGTCTAGATTCTGCTATACCATAGGTCCAGGTCAGATTATCATGCAATGTACATGGTGGGTCAAGGTTTGAAGTTGGACTAGTGGAAGAAGCTAAGTGTACAGGAATTATCACCAGAGCATAAGTTGTGCAATGGGTGGCAAAGAAAAAAAAGAAAGAAAAAGGAAACATGCAAGGTAGGAAGGGGGTTATGAAAAAAAAAAAAAAGGAAATAGAGATAGAAAGAGGGGGGGGGGGAGCATGTCATAGCATTAGTATCTATAGTATCTACTATTCTTATTCTCCCTCTTCTTATCATTATGAGGTATTTCATGTCACTTATGCCCGTGACCGGAAAAGCAAACTCAGTCCTAGCAACCCTGGGTCTATCCTCCCCATCTATGTAAAACAGGAGAGGGCAGGTTAACACACCGCACAGGCTTCAGTCATCTGCCAAGGGTGGATTCGAACTATAGATCTTTGTCTTAACAGGCAGACGCTTTACTAAAAGAGTTACCTAGTTACTAGTCAACTTAAATTATGTTAAGATAATAAAAAGGGACAACGTAAGTAAGTTTTCTTATGATAACAAGGAGCAAGACTTAGCTGTCTGCAGGACCAATGACAAAAGGAAGCAACTCTTCTGATTTTTTTTTTGGGGGGGGCAAATTGACTTTTTCTTGATTATGGGGTACTTTTTTGTATGCTCTACATGATGAAGAAGAAATTAAGGTCACATGACCCCCAATTTCCAAATTATGGACATATCACAAGGAAGCACCTCCATATGTTTCCTCACAAAATAATGACATATTTTCTTCATTTACTATAAAGAAAGTCTTTCTAAAGAGTTGGTTCTTTTTGTCATTCTTTTAAGTACAGAAATACTCAAAGGAACTCCAATATCCATGGCAACACCAATAATGCTGAACTTTATTGAGCAAATTTCTGCCGCTTCTATACATTGACGAACAGACAATATCATGTTTCTCTCTTTCTTTTTTTTTTTAAATTCAGGATACAGTTTTGTACTTAAAACAATTTCAAAATGCCTTTTGTCCATTTACACCTGTATTAGGAACCTTCTGTACTATACTTCACCTGTTGATAATAACTACTTGGTCCTCCACCAAGTTGCTTTCTCCTATCACAATAGGTCCCCCTTCTGCAAGTATCCTTGCTCTTGGGTGGATTACAGTTCTTGGGCCTGAATAAGAAATCAAAAACATATATACATCACAAAAAAGTGAACAATTTTCCCATTACAAGTATTAGTGTTGTTAGCTATGATCTCCTTTTACTCACTGATTCACTGACTCCTCTTTTGCCAAAAGACTTCCAGCTCAAGTACAGTTTTCGTTACAAAAACCCATTTATGACAGAGGGTCTACATTTTGTGGTTTGGCTCAATAATTTTTTTATGCAGAGCCTTAACAAGCATACCAAATACACGAGCAGAAAGAGCAAAAAATCTAAGCATACTGTGCCCAATTTGCTTGTGTCAGTATCCTTTGATGTTGAAAAATTCTTAAAGGAAAATAAGCACTATAATTCTTAAATTGGCAACACATGGAAAGTTCAAGATCATTGTTTTTTTTTCCCTGCAAATTGGGAAATTTCTTAAAGTAAAAGGAAACCCTGAAGACAAGTCAATTTTAAGGAAAAGAGAGAATCGAGAGAACCAATTCAAAAAACGTAAATCAAAATCAGCTCCTCTCTCTCTTAGCTCAAGGTATGTCACGGGAAATGTATTTGATACAACATACCTTGAGTTCACAAAGAGATGATCTGCACCTTGAGAGATAATTGAGAAAATCTGGAATTTTATATACCAAACATATGGAGAGTTGTCACAAAAACCTGTCATTTTAAGGTGATATTGCCAATTTGAGGATCACCATAGAAAGTAAATCAAGACTTTTCAAATCTTCAAAAATTTCTCTTTTCATAACTGATTTGTGATTCAACTGTTTTGACTTGCTTCTCCATATCCTCTCTTTTCATTAAAATTGACTTGTCCCTATAGGGTTTTCTTTTCCTTAAACATACTTTCTGTCAGTTCATATAAATTTCAAATACATGACTTTTCATATGAAAGATATATCAATAAAAGAAAAATACTGGTCTTGCCAATTTGAAGAAGCATAGCCGATCAAATTAGACTTTGAATAATTCCTGTCATAAATGGGTTTAGAAAAATGTGAAAACAAAAGTTATGCTCACCAATGGTTATATCTCCTCTCAGTTCTGCCTCCACACATACCACTGCTCCCGCCCCAATTTTGATACTGTAAAAAATAAATAAATAAAATGAAAGTAAGAAAAATTATACAGTCTTTCATAATTCTAATGCATAACATTCTATCATTCAGAGGATACATATAGATGTAAAATATTTGATTTTGATTTATTCTGCACCCACTTCCTATTGCAACGAGCATCTACAAACAGCATTTTAGCATGCATCTCTGCTTAGAGAATGTAGGTGCGTATACGTATGTACACCAAATACTGGAGTTTACTCAAACTTTTCATTTCCATAATGCTAATGAAGTAGCTAATGCAATCAGAAATTCAGAATACATCTATTTCAAGAAATTCTCTTAAAATTTGATGGTAACACTTTTGGGGTGTTTTTTTTTTTTCAATAAAGATAACATGGATATTGAAGATGGATTTATAGGACACTTGTGGTCAACTTAAAGATATACCATTGCATGTAATCAATGTAATTCTTCATAGGTTGAGTTCACAAACTATGCAATATCATTATCCCAAGAAAAGAATAGCATTTCTTGCCATATGTCTTCCTTAAATCAACTAACTCCACCAGCACGAAAAAAAAAAAAAAAAAAACAACATTTCCATTGATCTAGTTATTAACTAAATTTAGATGATCTATGTGATATCGTAAATGATTTGAATATCATCATAATCATCATCATCTGTGAAAGTACAGATGATCTGCACATACATCATACATGTATTTTCTGTAATCAATTGAGGTTCATCTATAGATCTAAAACTGAGATCCACCGCTGCAGAAATCTACAGCTTGGCTGGATCCAAAGGGGGGGGGGGGGGGTGGCCGAGGATAGTATATGCCCCTTCTTTTTTTTGCCAAGCAATGTTTTTTTCTTTTGTATATTTTTAATCATTATTCCCAATAGTTCATCGAATATAGGCAGTGTATTTTTTCATATCCATCATTCTTCCATACAACAATACCCAAAAGCATGCTCCAAATTGCACCATTTTATGATGAAAAATGCAGAAGCTGCACACCCACCTCCTTGGGCTTGGTTGCTTCACTTCCTTGCTCCCCCCCCCCCCCCCCCCCTTTTTCTTGAATTCTCAAGCCACATTGCACAGAGCCAAAAAAAAAATACAAATGCTCCCCTGTGCACACAAGCTGAAAGCTATTGTGCGATGACGTATCCGATGCATTTTTTTTTCTGGAAGTGTAATATGCTGATATGTATCTTTAATGTTGGCGTCAACAACCAAAGGCAACTAACACTACAGTTAGGAATAGCAACAGTTCAGAGTCCACAACAAAAAAGACGGCATGCGGGACTGCATACAATCAATTTCATTTCCAGACTGTGCACCAAACTCTCCAGGACCATATCACTTCAACACACAAATGTCAAATTCATAATGCCACATACTTTACAATATACCATGTCCCCTCAATATAATTCTTGATAAGAAGTTTAAAAATCTCATAAAAGACAATATTTTACCTCGGTCTGGGAGTAGCAGTCGTTCCTATTGTAGCTGACATTTTGGCAACATATGATAAAAATCGACAGAGAGGGAGCTAGAGCTAAATCCATCCATCCGAGATCCATCCCAGAGCCCTTGATTTACATCCATGCGCATATGCAATGTAATCAAGGGCTCTGATCCACTCTAGAGCCCTTGATCAAGGGCTCTGATTCAGGGCCGTACGCAGAATTTTTTTTTCCTGGGGGGGGGGGGGGGGGGGGGAGGCAAGACGTGTAAAAAATTTTGAAGAAGCTCAAAAGCCAGGGAGCAAAGCGATCGAGCTGGTCACGAGGACGCTTTTGCATTTTCAAAAGTGAAATTGAAGGAATTGGTGCACACTTTTTGCGGATTTTGTGAAAATTTTCAGGTAAAAAATTTAAGTTTTCAAATTTTCGGGAGGGCAACTGCCCCCTACCGAAGATAGAAGGTTGAGACCAAAAAAAAAAAAAAAAAAGTTTCTATGAATCTCAATTTCTAGGCCTACTGATACTCGTGATTCCCATAACTTCGAAACTTGAGAACGTTTTTAGGGCAAATGAGCCGATTAATATTTTCCTGAAAAAATATCTATAATCTGATGGCACATGACAGGGGCTGCTGAAACAGAGGGGGGGGGGGGGGGTGGGTTCTGGGGCTACAGTTCCCCCGCCCCTCCACACACACACATTAAAAATAAAAACCTATAAATGAGAAAACATATATTATTCAAATTTCTCATAGAATAAAAAAAAACCAACAACTTAAAACCACAAGGGATTCAGGGGCTCGGCTCGCTGAACAGGCGCGTTTCTAAGGGGGGTTGGGGGCTTTAAAGTTGGGGGCTTAAGCCCCCTCCCCCCCCCCCCCCCAAAAAAATGGGACGATATAGGTGCAGTGTTCATTTCATATATATTCTAATATACATAACAATTCTCTAAGCCATCAGTAGCCCCCCCCCCCCCCAAGAAAAATAGTTTTTGCTCTAGAACCGCGCCTGCCTCTGAAACCCCTCCCGCTTGGGTGTCAACCCCCCCCCCCCCCCCCACACACACACACACACACACCCACGCATTCAAAAAAACAGAAAAATCTTCTGTGGTCCCAGCATGATATCGCTTCCGATGACCAGTGGAAGGGGCATGCACTGGACGTTCGTAAAGCCTATATAATCCATTTGCTACTACTATACTTCATTATCATAATCATTCCCCTCTCAATAGTTTAGATACCTGTATATTCTTTATCCGAGTGCCGGATTTAGGGCGAGAGGGAACATCCGACCCCTGCCCCTTTTTGAAGTCCAAGTGACATAGCTCATGTATATCATGATAATAATAATAATACAATTTTATATAGCGCTTATTACAATGTTTCTAAGCGCTTTACATTAATAACGAACTGAAATTACTTTGATACATTATTACATAGATAACACTAACTAAAGAAATTAACATCAAATAATCTTAGTATATATTATTTACATAACTTAGCGACATTAAATTGCAATTTACAGGAAATGAATCAAAATAAGACAAAAGATAAATAACGTCGAAGTTTGTGTTCCCCTTCTTTTTGAGGTGGTAATTTCCTTTCTTTTTTTTTTCTTCCAAAGTAAGTATGATAAGGATATTTTTTGTCTTTTCATTTCGTGATCTATCATTTTAAAGAGTACAAGAATTTTAATACAAAGCGCGTCATAAAAAAGGTGAACATCTTGACTTTTTTCTTCAGAAATAATAATGATAATAATTACAATAAGAATGATAATAATAACAATAATAATAATAATGATAGTAATAATAATGATTCTATTATAACGTCTTCCGTGAATGTTTTAATACCCTTTGCAAATAGATTATGTACTATGTTGCCTATTTATGTAAATGATAATGTGTAATACTCTTCTAATTGTGAACTGATGTGAATTTTTAATGATTTATTATTGCTATTTTTCACTTTGTTGTATTTCATCTGATGATTTCTCATGTTACTTTTTGTTACATTTTATTTGTAAATTCAATGTAATTCAGCTTTTAGCCGCTACTTTGAATATTTTTAATAAATACCCGAATGAATGAATTATACAAATTACAGAAAACTGTTGTTACCTTTCTATATGCTCCCGGACCACTGCAAAATAGCCTACACTGAGCCTAAGCTCTAGTTTTCGAGTTTCCTTTCTGCTGAACTAAAATCTTGCCCATTACTTACCTCAGTCAAAATGAAACAGAAATTATACCATTAACTCCTACTGTCATGATTAATGATGAACTTATTCCTTTTATATTGTTTGTTGCTTTTAGGGTGTACATAATTATATTCATTCTGTTTGACTTTACTCTGCTGTTTTGGTAAGTTTTATTCTGTGTTTGCAGTACAACATGTTGTGCATTTCGCATATATTTGTTAGATTTCTGCCTTGAAAGGCCAATGGCCTATGGAGTTCCCTTCCACATTTTTGTTCTACTCCTATCCATTGTTGTTTGTTTGTATATAATTATCTGTATTGTTTGTTTTCAATGGAATGGTTTTTAATGTAGTGTGGAAAATAAAAACTTGAACTTGAACTTAATAGTAGGTTAGAAGGAATGATGAGTAAAGAAAAGGAAGTGCAAACACGTGGGTTTGCAGTTACGTGTTTAAAAATCGGAGACTGGAATCGGTCAGAGCTATCAGTTTATTGATTGCGATTTTCTGGTCTCATGGGCTCTCGGTCTCGTGGGCCTTCGGTCTCGTGGGCCTTTTGGTCTTCCATTATTTTGATTTGAACATTGCTAGTTTAGGAGCGGAACACATTTCCTTCTAAATTTCCTAGATTTGAATCAGTAACAAATCCAAACTTCGATAGATGTAGAAATAAATCTTATTGATTTTGTAATTTCTTGATCGGGATTTGTCCCTAATCACAATCTTTTTAATAGGTCTAAGAAATTTAGAGTGTTACGGAAACAATCTATCATCAAAGCATAGTGACACGAATGATATACGAATTTTTTGTCGATTCGATGCAGGTAAGTCACTGTAGATTGCTTATATAATATAAGCAATATATAATTCTTTATAAAGTATCGCTGCAATTCGATACAGCAAGTCGGGTTTTGATCAACAGAAAGCATAGAATAAACAACCATGTAAAAAAAAATATTTATCAAATACAGGCCGATAATCTTTCGTGATGGAAATATACAATGTGCTTCTTCTTCTTCCAGTCTAGTACAGTCCGCCATTGGCGTATTATCGTACTTTGTCACTATGAACATGGGGACAAAGAAAGCGGACAAAATAAACAACCTCTCATTCTACCCTTCACAATGGTTCTGGTAGTCACAAGAACATCCCTTCATAGCTATTATGTGTAATCATGTAGTTCCAGGTGAATATGCATGTGACACCGGTTCCACATATTTTAGACAATAGCAGTGAAGGGATGTTCTTGTGACTACCAGAACCATTGTGAAGGGTAGAATGAGGGGTTGTTTATTTTGTCCGCTTTCTTTTTCCATCATGTTCATAGTGTGTGCTTGTCAAGTGCAGAGTGTATAGTGCAATTTTAAAAAATTCTACAGATGAACTCTATGTGTAGCTAAAAACTTTAAAATGAAAAGGAAACTCACCCATCCCCAGAAATATTTCATCTAACAATCGCAAGAAAGTTAAACATGATAACGCATCATAAAAAGGACGGTAGTAGCTATTCACGCGAAACCATTTTTTTAATTTTTATTTTTTAATGACAAAATGCAGAGCTGCATGGGGACAATTGAGTTATAACAATTCAAATCGACGATGCTGATTTGCACTCGAGAGTATAAACATAATAATGAGCAGCCACTTTTCAATTGATATTTCCTTTCAATTAGTTGCGTGCATGAATAGACAGTGAGGAGAGGGTTCATAACTTCTGCCTGTTCATGCGCAGACTATTTTGACATTCATACAACTGATACCATTCATATTCATTCACGCGTGACGATATCAAATCATTTTGGTATCTCGTGAAAGAGCTAAGAGCAAGAACTGATACGTTCAAGTACACATTTGAGTGGGATATGATCTTTTTCCACTTATATTTATTTTTATATTCACACACTGTAAAATATATGTTTACCGAGAAATGAGAGAGAGGAGAGAGAGAGAGAAGGAAAGAAAGAGAGAGAGAGAGAAAGGGTGAGAGAGAGAGAAAGAAAGAGAGAGGGAGAGGGAGCCAGAGAGAGTTAGAGAGAGCATATTGACTCATCATCACATTCATGTTCCCCAGCCGATGAAATTGAAAATCGATGAAATAGAGCTGCTCCCCATACACGTGTTCCAACTTCAAAGTTCAAGTCCATCAACAAAATGTGGTCATTGCATTCCCAGGCAATGAGCTAATCTTGAACCAATCACAGCTCGACTTTACCCAGTAGCAATATTTGTAACCTTTGACCGTGAAGAGAGCTTGTGTAGATCGGAGACTTCTGGCCGTCGGGCTCAAAATACTACAGTATTATCATTTTCTCGTCTGCGGTATGCTAGAGCCTTTCGTGCTCAACGAAGCGCGAGATGCGTTATTGAATTGCAAATCTCTGCTTCTTTACTCAGTTTATGGAGGCAAATACAACTGAAATCAGTGCCTCCACTCGCTGTATACCCTACAACAAAATCCTGAGTTAGATTTAATATTTGCCGTCTTTCCACCTGTAGCATACCTGAGCCACCATCTTTCCATAATTTCCAACCTGTAGATGCCAGCAGTGATATCTACTCCGTATCTACTAGGTAAGTTTTGCGCTGGTATTTAACACCCTAATTAACATATCGAAGTATGTAAGAGTGTAGCTAGGCATTTTAGTCGTGTTCGACTCGTACGTTTCGCACATTCCAGCGTACATGTATATTGTACGCGTGGACGCGACATGGATGGTGTAAATTCTTTGGCTTTTAGCACGCGCGGTGCGGTGAAATATACAGTGACTGTTATGGCAATATTAGAGACCACAGGTGGGTGTGGTAATGTGGGGTAAACGGTATGGTGGGGTAAACGGTATGGTGGTGTATTGCGGTGGTAGTTTTCATGTCATGTTTGGCATGCGTTCGAGGAGAAATGACAGCTGTCTTAAACCAACATGCCCAAGTTTGACAGCATTGTTTTAAATTCTTCAGCGGTGTCGTTGGTCAATAATAATGTGCTACTTCTTCCACGATATGTTTCTCCTCCATGTAGTTAGAGAACCCTGCATTTACGACTACTACTCGTAGTGCGCAGTACTGTACAGTGTACTGAAGTCCGCATCTACTTTTAAAATTCCATTATCATGCCCTTTATCTACTTCTCGGCCCTTTTTATTCCTTGATATCATGGATCAAGATTTTCTCACTGACATAGTATATATTCTGGAGAATTAGAAAGTGAAATTTCATTCATATTTCGCTCTCTTGAAAGACAAAGTTGTATACCATCACTCAGGCGTCAGTGAAATCCTCATCCGTGTCATGGTCAGCTTATGTACGTCGATTACCTTTGAAAGGCATCCGCCACCCCTTGTTAAAAACAAAAATATAAAAAATTAAAAATCAAGACATGCATCCAGCTAACCAATTTCGGATACTGCTGCAGTATTTTCAGGCCAGAACTCTTCAGTTTACTAAAACATTGTGTAAAAGTATCATTTTTTTGAAAGTGTCTCATTCCTCGTCATGAACTCTAATATGAGTGAGTTTTCCTTTTTTTCTCCAATTATTATATAATCACTTGTAAATATTGCAATTTTTGTTTGATTTATAAACTTATCTCGTAATAGTTTGGTTTTATTTATTGATCTAATAAATTATACAAATTTAAAAAAAAAACCACAGTAAGTTTAATACGTACCCTTTACAAGGGTTAAATCGGCAACTTGGGTTATATGTAATATTTATGATGAACAAACACCCTGACCCTTGATTTCAAATTTATATGTCTGTCTGGAGCTTCGGCATTTTACCTCTCCTCCCACTTGGAGTCTTTGACGCTATGGCAATGGCATGCAGATACATGTATATAGACATGTTCATGACGTTAATGCAGCAACATCAGCAGCTGTACTGTTTTTCTGAATGAGTGATTGTAAATGTGAAATTCCCAAATATATTTTCCCTATTTATGCTACATAAAGAGAGAAAAAAAATATTAACGTCATGATAACGCATAACTGAAGCAAGATCCTGATTACCTTTTGTTGTCGAGCAATCCACTCAACACGTATTCTCACACTGTGTAATGTGTAAACATCCTGAAAGTTTTACTGAAAGTGGTGACAAACAGTTAGTACATGAAAAACGGAAATACAGTATAACTTTTTGCAATAGAATTCGAATAATAATGTATGTAATTAGAATCCGTTAAGGGGATTTGTAAAATGCACTCCTGCTTATTTGTTCGCTTGTTTACTTTTCGTCTTAAAGTAAACAAATCTGACAAAATTAAATGCGCATATTTCGTTATCAAAACAATGTAGAGACCACAGATGAACTGGGCATATTTCATTTAATTATTTAAGCAATGCTTATAGTCACATTCCTAAATGGTTAGGTTCAAATCGAAGGTTAACTTCTACATTGAGCATGTTATCTGGATTTATATTTCCGTATTACTCTTTGTAAACCCCCGCGACATGCATGATCTGCATAGTTGCAGTACCATTAATATGTGTTAATTGGCCTATATCTATTAGTCATTTGTATATTTCTTTACGTGTATCAATATTGAGGTGTTGCTTTGTCTGTGCTCAGCTACCAATTTGTAAAGACAAATTAGAGTATTGTTCCATGGAATGCTTGACTTCCGACTCCCTCTGTCAATTTTTATTTCTCATCTTGGAGTTTCTCTGAGAGTTTTTAGTACCTTTTAGTACCTCGTGGGTTTTTTTTTTTCTTTCTTTTTCTTGATTGGATTAAGCATTGGGCCAATATATAAGATAAATATCAGTTCATTTTAATTTCGATGTTAGGTAAGAGTTAAGGTTGATTTAAACATTTCCATCAGTAGTCATTCATGTAGGCCTATTGATTCTCAATAGATACACATTTTTCGTGTAAAAGCGTCGGGTTGTGAATTATGAATAGATTCGACGATTGTCGATGTAAAGAACCGTCAGAAAAGTTGTCAGAAGGCATACACTGGCGTTGTCGGTCTCCCGGATTTTCGGGCTCGTGCTGTAGCTATATGTATAATAAGTTGAATTATATTTTTCTTTTCATCTTTCAGTTTATATCACATTATACTTTCTATGCTGCTTTAATCTCAACGCTGTTAGGCTCTACAAACATGAGAAGAAGAAGACGAAGAAGAAGAAGAAGAAGAAGAAGAAGAAGAAGAAGAAGAAGAAGAAGAAGACGACGAAGAAGATTCAATTCAGTTCAGCTTTATTCAATTCTATGTATAAAGCAGTATCATAAACATGCAGGAACTATAATACAATTTACATGCAGTTATCAATATATTAAAAGATTGACAATAAAAATAGGAATTTGGTTGCTATATAAAAAACCTTATGGGTTTGTCTTGACAGCCACCATTAGAGAAAAATCACTTAAAACACTAAGATTAAGAATGAAATCATGCCAAATGATTTATGGTTATACAATTTTAAACAAAAACAAAAACAAAAATGTAAGAAGGAGAATAAGAAGGGGAAAAAAGAAGAGGGAGAAGAAAAAGAAGATGATGAAGATGAAGATGAAAGAGAAAGAGAAAAAGGAAGAAGAGGAAGGATTAGAATGAAAAGAAGACGAAGAAGATAGGGCGCGAATCCACCTCGCCCTCTCTTTCTCTCTCTCTCTCTCTCTCTCTCTCTCTCTCTCTCTCTCTCTCTCTCTTCCGGTAGTCTTTTGTTTGACCCCTTTTCCTTTCTAAAGATATATTGCTTTGTAACCGTTCCTGGTAGTCTTATATTCAGATATTTGGACATGTGTTTAGACTTAGCAGTTTTTGATGGATGTATTCACCCATTTCTATGAAAACCGCAATCTTTTGTGTAATTCATGACTCATTCCACGTCCCTGAAATCTTTCTATTCGTTGCTCAATAGTAAACGTGAACGGGGCTCGGGATGATGTCCTTGTCACACTGTCCGACCGACACCCAAACCCACCGGACATCGACGAAATTCTTGGCCTATCATGGTCATGTATTCTTTGTTCGTCATGTGTCGGTTAGATGTCGGTCACTCCGATGTAACTGGGGTACGAATATGAATATTTCTTTCTCCAGGGTTGAAGAGTTGACAATAAAGTTTTGCGGATGCTGGAAGAGACCGCAAGTGGTTGCAGGGTGGCAATGATATTAAGATGAAAGGTCACAAGAATGTCAAAAGTTGATAGAATGTTTTCTGAATAGGGCCTAGGCCTATAGTGTCGTCAATTTTGTACATCAGTTCAGTTTTGCCCTATGTTTAGAAAAGGTATAAACTCTTATTCCACTCGGTGAATTAGTCCTCTTTAAATTGAGTCATACTTTTCCCCATGTTCTTTTCTTAAGATTGAATCACATATATTTTTGTATGTCATCTTTCTATTGTTTTAAATGTGTGTGTGTTTGTTTGTTTGTTTGTTTGTTTGTTTGTTTGTTTTTTACTAATGTCTCCCTTTCTCGCATTTCATTTAGATGAATTGTGAATGGCTGCTTGAGTGATAGTGATTGATGATCCGCCTGAAAAGAAATGCCCATTTGAAACTAAAATGGCTTAGCGCTTAAGGATTGGACGTTTTTATATCGTACTAAAAATAATAATGTCAGTCATTTAAAAGAAATACGGAAAACAATATATCAGCGCTCTTTTTCCAAAGAGAGATGTTCATATGACTTAAAAAAACAACCGTATGTAATGATAATCATGAATTTCATCGCAACTAGAGATAATTCCCTTTTTCTCTTTCTCTCTCCAACAAAACACTGCTTCCCATGCACACACTTAGAAAAATGGTGCTGATTAGAACCTTTTCTTGTCCCATATTTGGAACCTCTAAAGGTTCTTCAAAGAACCGTTAATAGCCTATAAAGGTTCTCTAAAGGGTTCTAAAGGGGTCTTTAGAACCATTATTGTTTGTACAATGAATCTTATGGGGTTCTTGAAAATAAAGATAAAGAACCCTATTTCTGGAGGTTCTCAAATAAATACGGGACAAAAAAGGCTTCAACTGGCACATTTTTCGTAAAGAGTGCATATAGGCTGTACTTAGACATTTTGTTCATCACACATTTTCAGAATTTGTAACATAAAACTTTCCACTGCCAATGTGATGAAACCTACAATGATAAAAAACTATGCACCAATATTTTCATTTTTAATCATTGTTTGTTTTAATTATTGTGTTATTTCTGTTTCAAGTTTGAGGGACGGAATGGGGTGATAAGATTTTGGCAGTAATAGTCTGGATATGGTGAAAAAGTGATAATATACAGCTGTGATGTTCAATGAACTAATCTGTTTTCATTTGCATTTGTTCTGTATCTGGTCATAATGAGAGCATATGGAAAAAAATATATCTCTGAACGTCGGGAAGCGTGACCCCTCCCGCAGGTTACACCGTTATTGATTCCATCGCAATAGCAAACAAACAATTTCTCTGAATTTCCGCCAGGTAAAATTAAATATTTGCAATACATTGTCACAGGAGAAAAATGCCAACAGAAATACTGCCTCTAGAATTCATGCGCTCAGTCCATCGGCGACTCACTCGGTAACTTATAGATATTGTATTAATCGATCGCCATTTTCTGGAAATGCCTGCCGGGTCGTATGCCTCAGAACTGTGAAGAGCAACTTGCAGTATGGAGTAAAATTATGTTCCTTTCTTTGATGCTGTGTGTGCTTACTGCCCTTTGGATTTGATTATATGGCTTCATATTCGAGCATAGTCTCATTTCGTGGACTTATACCAGAGCTTTCTCTTCTTATAATTATGTGATTATGTAGCCCTTGTCTTTTCTCATTCCCTGCATCTTCTAGTCTCTCTTTCTCTATATCTCTCAATCATTCTGTATCCTGTCTCCCTTTCTCACCATCTTCTCTCTTCATCATTGCTCTCTATTTTTCTCTTCATCATTATTCTCCATCCTTTCTCTGCGCTGCCACTCTCTTTCTCCATCTATTCTCTTTCTCTCTCTCTCTCTCTCACATACACGCACACACACACAAACAGAAAACGGAGACACGAACAGGTGTCGTCTCCTATCCCCTATCTCTCCTCTCTCCCTCCCTCTTTCTCTCTATCTTTTTTTCTCTGTGTGTGCGTGTGTGAGGGTATGTGTTTGTGCGCGCGCTCCTTTCCCTCTTTCTCTTTCTGTTCAATCTTTTTCTTTAATCCGCTGTCTCCTTCCTCAATTTTGCTTTGATGGAGGTGTCAAGTTCTCTCTTCAAGAAAGAAAGGCTTTTGATTCACAATATCAATGTCACCCCACCCACTTCCTCCATGATGCTAGATGTCCAGAGGACACACGAGAGAAAGTAGGCCAACCCGTCTCCTAGTTAACGATTATGCTGGCTATCCTTGTGCATTTTCTTAGGGAACGCCCTTATTATTAGAGAAGCGATTAGATTTGCGATGCATGATATGCCAAGATATTAACAGAGGAAGGGAAGGGAACTATAATTAAACTTCTGAACACTACCACTCTATAGACGACGTGAGGAAAGTTGTTTGTTATAATACTTCTCTTGAAGGGCTTCCAGCATGTAGTCCTGTGCTTGTTGTGGTAGACGGTGCAGAATGAGTCATCATCATGTATATGCTGGAGCGGCGGCGCGCGAGTGTGTATTAATGACTATTGACAATGGGCGTGGGCGGGAAAACCGATGCAGTGAGGTTGCTGGCATTTGCTCTCCACTTCCCTAGACATTGTAAAATTATATTGACGCGTTCATCAGCCATTTGGCATATTTCGTGTTTCTGTTTGTCTTTAACTGCATTAATTGGATGTTTTGGGGAAGTTTTTTTTTTCTTTCCTTCATTATTTTGGATGTTTTGTTTATGTGAGATGACACTCAGAAGATACTTCAGTAACGCAGCGAATTTTGAAGCAAGGATGTGTATGGGAGATTAATACATGTAGTTTCTCTGTAAGCTAGCTTACACAGTAATATATGATTTTGGAGTCAGGATTTCTAATGGTCTCACAACTCACCGCTTTTCGAAGTTGAACATACCATTATCCATCACATAAATCGACCAGAACAAAAACAATTGTGTTAGAAAGATGGATCGCCTTCAGAGGTATAATATTGTACCTTTACATCACCTGCTGTGTGTTTTTAATATCCATGGTTTCCAGTTTGACCTGCAGATGCGTCATATTTTATAGATAATTATACTCATATTAACATTTCAGTAGTCTGCTTAAACAGTGCAGTTAATACTTTTATGCCTGTTCTCTAGGAAATCTTAAATGATCACTCCAAGTCTACACCACGACTTTGATGTAGTATTTGTAAAGCCACATCCTAGGGAGAATTCATAGCTACCTGTTTCCCATTTATCGCGCATACAATATGCTGACTGCAGATTGTGGATTATTTTTGCCTGCTATACTACTATTATGTTCAATACTGGACTTTTCAGAAACTGCATTCACAAAAGGGGATATTCACACAGTGGCGTCAACTAGCTCTCCTATATGATGACTATAACTTTAGTGTGAATTCAATTACTTTCCTCATTTAAATGAAGCCTTGTGGATTTTTTTCCCATCAAACACCCCATCTTGCCTTATGGGAGGTAGAATAAATAGATCGAATATGCGTACATAGTGAAGCCGTAATGCAAACAGGGTTTTGTTTGTATATAATGTACATTTTTACTAGAAATCGCAAGCACATTGTGGTCCATATGACATTATTAAAGAATGACGTTGAACGTTAATATTCTCTAGTGTACATGTACATGGCATTAGTGGGAAAATACTTCCTCTCAATTTGTTAACTTAAATGGTCGTTTTGGTGTCAAACCACAGTTTTGAAGAAAAAAATCATTTTTTCTTTTATATCTCCTCAGGCTGAATGGTCTCCCTGCTAAAGAGATGGACACCGACCTTGACAATACCCTCTCCTGCCCCATCTGTTACGAGCCCTATGGTATCCCCAAGGCACTTCCGTGCCTCCACACCTTCTGCAGTAGATGTCTTCATGAGATGGCTGATGACTACAAGACCATATCCTGTCCAATCTGCAACGCTGTTCATAAACTCCCAGCCAGTGGGGTGGAGGGATTCAGCACTAACTTTGCTCTGGTTGACGTCATGATGGACCTCAAATCGCCGAAGTTTAAGGAGGTCATTAGCCGGAAGAACAAGGTGGAAGAAGTGCAGGACATTGTAAAACGGGAAGTAAATAATCTTAAGCATCTTGTAGACGTTGTCCACACCCCGCTTCTGCAGAGCATCACGGCACTGAAACGGGGTGCCGCCCAGCAACAGAAGGCGAAGGTGAAGCTGGTGAATGAGTTGTTTGACCGCATCATCGCTCATGCCGAGAAGGAACGGGAGAGACACATTGACGGGGTTGAAAGAAGCAGTAGCGTCGCCATGGAATACTTTGACAACGCTCAGAGTGTGATCCTAAAAGAAAAAGTAAAAATCGAGTCTTTCTACACTAAAGCTTCTCGCAAAACCTACACGGACATGGAGGAGATGGATCTTACTGGATTCTTGCGAGATTCCAACGAGCACAACAGGAGTGGTAGGAGAATAGCCACGGAACACTCTCATCTCATGTGGAGTGACATTGATATTTCCGAGGATAAAGAACATATGCGACAGATTCACTCCAGTTTGGGAGATGTCGTTCGGGTTCATGGAAACAAGCGTTCTCACCGTCCCCGTATTGGAACTATGGAGAGCAGCAAGCAGAACAAACCTCGACTTGGGCGAAGTAAGAGTGAGCCACATCCAGATGCAATTGAAGCAGCTTGTTTACCTCAAGTCGATCGTAAGAAGCTAAGCGACCCTGTCAAGGCTGTCGTTGATACTGTTCTGAACAAGTTTCGGAGCAACAACAATCGCGTAAATAGCGAGAAGAAAAGCGACTCCAACCCGACCACGAATGGCACCCCCAAAAGACCACTTGTCAGTCCTACAACCTCGGCAAAGCGAAGTCTCTTTGGCGATCCGCCTCCATATCCTCATCGACCAATGCGCAGATCAAAATCAGATGAAGAACCGCTCGTCATTGCACAAGCACAAGTAACCGAATCAGCACCGAGGCGGTCAGACAGTACTAAATCCTCATCATCGGGTAATAGCCACAGTTCAGGAACACCTTCCATGCAGGGACCTCAGAAACCACCCAGAACTGCCATTGATTCTGCGTTGCATGGACCATGTGGAATTGCTATCACTGCCAATGACGAGTTAATGATAGCTGAGCGCACCACAGGCATCATTAGACTCACTCATTCTCGAAGTCTCCGGACGCAAAGAAACATCAAACCATTCCGAGGTCACATTGATGAAGCCAAAACACACGCCCTCTTTGACCTCACGGTGCTGCCCAACGGCGATGTCGCTGTGACAGACTCGAGCCTCAAGAAGATCATCTTCCTGCAGAAGTACAACAACTACGGAGCACCTCAGCAGATCTGGATGCCACATGACATGGTTCCTCGAGGCATTACCTGCGATAAAGCTTGCATGTATGTCTGCGATGCAGGAAATGGCTGCATTCAGGTGTACACCCACACCGGGAAGCACTGCAGCAGCATTGAACTCGACAATCTCACCACTGATCGGTCACCTGCAGTCTCTGAAGTTTGCCC
>CM057151.1:14631529-14663930 GCA_029962745.1 Echinometra lucunter
AATTCCGAATTTTGTAAGCATACACTATACTGCTATGCTCAATCCATTTCCTGATGTGTCTGATCATTCCCCCCCCCCCCTCTCTCTCTCTCCATCTCTCTCTTTCAGTTTTCTTTTTAATAAGGATTAATATAAACTCATTTGATAATCATTTTGAGCAAACTCTATTCTTGCAGACGGCAATACATGGTATCAAGCCCGGGGCTCGAATTTGGTGCCGACAGGGGTGTGTCGCTGAAGCCTTCATAACCGTACCCATGTTTAATGGTCATTTTGGCAGAACAGGGCACCCATTATTAGGGATTATGCACCTCGGATGTATAGGCCTACTCTAAAGAATAACATTACTCATTTTTAACAAGTGAGGGGCATGTTAAGGGATTTCCCGACTCTCGGATGTGTACTCTTAACAATAGAATTGCTGATTTTAAAAAAGTGAGGAGCATATTTAGGGATTTTCCGACTCGAAACTATACCCCATGTTTAGGGATTTCTTCCCAAAAAGCGACTCATCTCAGAGACACACCCCCGTATACCATATTAGGCCCGGGCCCCCCCCCCCCCCCCGGCCAATCCATTTCCTCAATATTAGGTGTCAATTGGTTAAATTTTATATCATGAAGTAATGCTAAAATCAGTTCACTCTACCATCACTCAATAATCTTTATTTCTTCTCTATAGCATATCTTCTATAATCACTCTCCTATTTTGTTGTCTGCATTCGTTGATTATAAAAAATTCATTTTAAAAGATTTAGCTTTGTTCCTCTCTCTCACTCTCTGTCATTCAACTCAATAAAACTCTCCACGTTTTTGCCTTTTCTCTCTTTCTTTATATCTATCACTATGTCTACACTGTCTTCAGATCATCCCTTTTCTCTCTCTCGCATTGTCAATTTCCGATTTTCTGGCCATAAATGTCCCCCTCCCCAATCCTGCATATGCGTTGAAAGACACACCCCTCTCCACAAAGCATTCTTGAAGTATAACAGACTCTTAAACTGGCAAGGTTTTTGTACAGAATATGAAAGAATCATTTATTCTAGTGAAATTATTAAAATGCTAAATCTGATTCAATGTCTCTAATCAAATGAATGTTAATTCTATTAACACCCCCTCCCAAATAATAATAAAAGGAGAAGGGAAACTCTTCAACCTTTGCATTAGGACAGAAATTCCAAGGGGGGCATGTCCTCACAATCGTGTACCCACAGTTTGGAAGGTGGAGGCATTTTATCGAACGTAGCTTCCCCCTCCCCCCGCCCATTTTTTTTTTTTTTGGGGGGGGATTTTTAATATTTTTTTCAGTGAAGTTTCAGATACAAGGAGACACCTATTGGAATTTCTTATGCTTCCCCTCACCTTTCAAGACAGATTTCCATCCATGAGTGCAGCACGTAGTTTTGGCAACGTTTATGAAAATCAGCTTGAATACTGCTCACATACTGACCAGTAGGAACTAATTATCAGTATAGACTGCTACTTTCTAAGTCAATTATTTAGCATAAACAATCCAATTGTATTGGTGTTCATTGCGCTTGCAACATATTGGCTTCCACCTCAAAAGGGAAGTTCATCTTCAATTATTTTATTATAATAATAGTTGAATGTAAGTAACATGACAGTGAAAATTTGACCACTCTCTATTATAGCAAGAAAGTCATAATTCAATTTCAAGTATACTGCTTGGATTTCAATACTGAAAACACTTGATTTTTCTGTACATGCCTTCAAAGCAAGAATTTTTCACTTGGCTGAGGGCAAAAAATGAGATGAGTACATGGCCGTAGGAAGAAATTTTTTCAGGGAGGGGGGGAAGACATGTATTTTTCTTTTTTTGAACTTGAAAGCGAGGGAGTGAAGTGACCGAGCTGGTCACAAGGATACTTTTGTATCTTTAAAAGTGAAATTGAGGGATTTGGTGGATTTTGAGAAAATTTTCAGTAAAATTATGTCAGTTTTTAAAATTTCGGAGTGGGGGAGGGGCAACTGCCCCCCCCCCCCCGTACGGCCATGGACGAGTATGAAATAAATTCTTATACTTCAAAACTAACATGCAACAAAAAATATTGCATTTGGTAGCATAATTTCTGTACCTATGAATTCTATAGTTACGTCATATGGAAAATCAAGACTTTCATAGTAAAAAAAAAAAGGAATTTGTTCTACACATACTAAAAAAAATCATTTGTTATAATAAAAGTTGAATGTGAGTAACATGCCATCAAAGCAAAAAAAGATTCACTCAGCTGAGGACAAAAATGAGATGAGTACATGGCCATATGCAGAAATTTTTTTCAGGGGGGGGGCAAGACACGTAAAAAAATTTTGGAAAAAACTCAGTCACAAGAATACTTTTGTATTTTTAAAAGTCAAATTGTAGTATTTGGTGGATTTTCAGAAAGTTTTCAGTAAAAAATGTCAGTTTGCACCCCTTCCCCTCTGCACCCCTTTCCCCTGCTGTGTACGGCCATGGATGAGTATGAAATAAATTCTTATACTTTAAAACTAACATGCAACAAAAATTACTGCATATGGTAACACAATTTCTGTACCTTTGAATAGTTTCACAAGAGACTCTAATTTCTCTTCAAAGGTAGTAGCCCACATTTGCAAGCATCAACCAATCTGCACAAAAGCTTTACTTTATATTGCTATAAGCCACAGAAAGACACTTGTAAAGTTTTAGATCTCAGTACTTTTCTTTTATTTTCTTTGTTTTGTAAAGGTGCCTTCCTGATGCTTTAAGAGCAAAATCATTCATTTTTGACTTATTCTTTGGAATATTTGTTGTAAATTTGATAACATGATAGTTTTACTTTATCTCTCATCTAAAATTGAAATTAGCTAATTTCTCTTCAAATTCTGAAACGATGTAGTGCAAATGCTTAAACATAACAATAAGTTTTGAACATCACATTAAATACTCAGCTAAATGCCCCTACCTTTCTTTGAAATATTTTATGGCTTGATGCCAAAAGTTTGAAGATGTAATTGACTGACCTAATGGCAAATTTTAAAACTATAATGAATCCAAATCAGATTCACAATTTGGAGAGGGCATCTCCTATTTGCTCTTGACAATACCTGTTTTGGTGACAAATGAACATTTAATGGGGAGAATAGGCTACTCATTCAAAACAAAGTGCTAGGACCACACAAACAATATACAAAAAAAGAACATCTTTTTAAATGTTCTGAAATTTTTGAAGAACTTTAGCCCAATAATGATCTGTTCCCATCAGATGCAAGGGTTTCAGTAGCTTGTGGCAGTTGTCAGTGAAAATGAGACTCTTTTACAGGCTGCCCTGACTTCTTCACCATATGGCATATTCACAAAGAAATGTGTACTGAAACTTGAAAGGGGGAAAAATCAAAGAAAAAGAGAATGCAATGAGTCCTTTAACTCCACAATTCTTTGTTAACCAGAATAAGAAAAACAAGGTGGGATATGGGAATATTTCCCCTTCCCCTTTCTAAATTTCTGTCTATGCCAAAGCTAAATCTTAGGCTACTGCCATGGACACTGGCTGCCTGAAATTCCACCACTTATTTGGGCAGGCAGTAACATTGTATCTCTACTCAGTCTGTGTTTGGTCTATTTTCTTGCCCTCAGCAGATGTAAATCTCTGCCCGTTTCTCTCTGTCTTTGCCAAAGATTGCGGTGTGATGATTCCTCGTAGCATGCATCATTTTGATTTTGATCTGCAAAAGAAAATAAAATAAAGAGGAGAAAGTAAAGAAAGACAGAAGGGGAGAGAGAGAGAGGGAGAGAGAGAGAAGGGGGGGGGGTTAGAAAGATAGGGGGGGGGGGTTAGAAAGATAAAGGGAGGGCAGAGGAAATGAAAGAAAGACAAACAGAAATAGTTTATATTATCAGATTATTCATGCTTTCAGCTCCTTTCATTACTGAAAAAATGACATGTAAACTAACCAACATTAAAAATGTCTTTACTCTAGCAATTTTTAAAAACTGATAATGAGATAACTAAGCAGATTAATTAAGTCAGTTCATAATTACTGGAAAAGAAATTATTTGAACCATTCCAATATTAAAAGAAATTTAGCCAAGGCTACGTAAGGTTTATGTATGAATTGATCTTATGATGCTGGTCACATATTCATCAGATAGAGACTGTTATACTCATGATATGATCTGTGCTTTAACAAAGAAGTTTAATAATGCAATATCAGTATGCAAAATTACCTCTAAATGCTGAAGTCAAACAAAAAAGTTAACATGACACCTGCCAACATTTCTTTCATGGCATATCCTGCCTCTCATGAAGCGAAGTTCTGTATTGAAGTTCTGTATCTTCAGTCTGTGTCAACTCCATTAAATCATCAATTATGGTCCAGCATCCTGTAATGAATATCAAAGAGTAAATAATTATCATTGAATAAAAACAATCCATGGAGGAATCATGGAATGAAACTTGCATTCCAATATACGAAATTTAAGGGTAAATTTAAGTGCAGCCAACACCCCCCTCCCCCAAAAAAACTATTAAAAAAGAAAAAAGTAACGATGAACAATGAGGTTATCATTTCATATTTTCTTGAGATTGCTAGTTGCTAATAAAGGCAAAGTCTAAATTATCCATATGCACTATGTGAGGTTTTAAGTCTTATAATTAGTAGATAACAGTGGATTTGTGGTCCAGTGCACTCGTCCTAAATGATTACATAATCCTGCCAAAGGATTTCTCATACAGGCATTAACAAGTCTGCACAAGAAATAAACACAACAATAATACTGGGGTAGGCCCTATACAGATTCTGCATGCAAAACTGTAACAATTTGATTTTGATTCAGTTTTTTCAACCAATTTATTGAATTAGGCCTAACACTGAAATTCAGTTGATCTTCAGTAGATCTGGAACTAATTGAACAGAACTTAGATATCTAGTCTTCTAGAGACTAGAGCTCTAGATCCAGGTCTAGCATTGACTGGACTAAATCTAAATCTTTTCTTGGCCTTGGGCTTGGGCTTGGTCTTACTCTTAGTTTAGAGGGGGAACTCTGGTTTGGGACTAACTTAGCTAGGCCTAGACTCTAGTAGTAGCCTAGAGTTTAGGGCAAGGCTTGGGATTTTTAATTCAAATATTTACTAAGTTAGGTCTTTAGTCTTTACTTTACTTAAGGCAAACTGAAATTATTATCATTAAAAGTGCAGGCTCAAAAAATGTAAATAAAATTTGAAACGTCTGCACGAAGCCCCAAATTTCAGCATGGACCGTGGCTCTTGCTCTAGCCTAGGCTAGCCCTAGGCCCCTAGGCCGCCCGGCCGCCTCGGCTTTGCCCGAGTTGGCCGTGCCGTGGACGGCGCTAGCCACAAAATCAAAATAGTTCCCTTAACATTCCAGTGGTCCCTCATGCAGTATTTCTATGTATGGTTTTTGTCTAAATTTACGCTATTTTCGTTAAAAATAACGAAAATAACGAAATTAAAGAAATGGCAACCTTGAAAATAATATACAAATATTTTTTCCAACACATCATAACCATCAGCACTGACAGAAAATGCGAAAATAATCTTTAATCGTCATTTTTCTCCCTAAAAGAACATGAAAATTGGATTTGTTAAACCGGCGTTTATTTACATTGAAAAGACATTACGCAAACTCCACAGGATCAGACTTAATTGATATAAAAGTGATACCACTGTGCTAGAAAAATATTTTTTCAGGGAAAATGTGGTATCAGAACCAGAAAACGAAAAGAGATAATTCGACTTACTGAAATTTCAGTGCATGTATCATTTCACCACAGACGCTGCTGAAGCAAAAAATCAGCCGAGGGAACTATTTTGGAGCTCCATGAAATAACTGACCAATCAGAAACGACTTCCGTTTTCGTCACTCTCTCTATAAATCCACTCTGGTTCGACACAGAGTGGATTTATAGAGAGAGTGACGAAAACGGAAGTCGTTTCTGATTGGTCAGTTATTTCATGGAGCTCAAAAATAGTTCCCTCGGCTGATTTTCTGCTTCAGCAGCGTCTGTGGTGAAATGATACATGCACTGAAATTTCAGTAAGTCGAATTTTCTCTTTTCGTTTTCTGGTTCTGATACCGCATTTTCCCTGAAAAAATATTTTTCTAGGACAGTTGTATCACTTTTATATCAATTAAGTCTGATCCTGTGGAGTTTGCGTAATGTCTTTTCAATGTAAATAAACGCCGGTTTAACAAATCCAATTTTCATGTTCTTTTAGGGAGAAAAATGACGATTAAAGATTATTTTCGCATTTTCTGTCAGTACTGATGGTTATGATGTGTTGGAATAAATATTTGCATGTTATTTTCAAGGTTGCCATTTTTTGAATTTCGTTATTTTTAACGAAAATAGCGTAAATTTAGACAAAAACCAGACATAGAAATACTGCATGAGGGACCACTGGAATGTTAAGGGAACTATTTTGATTTTGTGGCTAGCGCCGTCCACGGCACGGCCAACTCGGGCAAAGCCGAGGCGGGCGGCCTAGGAGCCTAGGGCTGGCCTCGGCTGGAGCAAGAGCCGCGGCCCATGCTGAAATTTTGGGGCTTCGTGCACACGTTTCAAATTGTATTCAGATTTTTTGAGCCTGCTCTTTTAATGATAATAATTTCAGTTTGCCTTAAGTAAAGTAAAGACTAAAGGCCTAAATTAGTAAATATTTGAATTAAAAATCCCGACCCAAGCCTTGCCCTAGCTAGACTCTAGGGTACTATTAGTCTAGGCCTAGCTAAGTTAGTCCTAGACTGAAGTGTTCTGTCTCTAACCGTCGTCGTTAGCCTCGTATTTTGGTAGGGTCGGCACTCGGACCCTACCAAAATACAAGGCTAACGACGACTGTTAGAGACAGAACACTTCGGTCTAAGTTAGTCCCAAACCAAAGTTCCCCCTCCAAACTAAGAGTAAGACCAGGCCCAAGCCCAAGGCCAAGAAAAGATTTAGATTTAGGGTCTAGTCCAGTCAGTGTTAGACCTGGATCTAGAGCTCTAGTCTCTAGATCTAGTAGACTATATATCTAGGTTCTGTTCAATTAGTTCCAGATCTACTGAAGATCAACTGAATTCCAGTGTTAATTCAATAAATTGGTTGAAAAAACTGAATGAAAATCAGAAATTGTTACAATTTTGCATGCAGAATCTGTATAGGGCCTACCCCAGTATTATTGTTGTGCTTATTTCTTGTGCAGACTTGTTAATGCCTGTATGAGAAATCCTTTGGCAGGATTATGTAATCATTTAGGACGACTGCACTGGACCACAAATCCACTGGTATCTACTAATTATAAGACTAAAAACCTCACATAGTGCATATGGATAATTTAGACTTTTCCTTTATTAGCAACTAGCAATCTCAAGAAAATATGAAATGATAACCTCATTGTTCATCATTACTTTTTTTTTTTAATAGTTTTTTGGGGGGAGGGGGGGGGGTGTGTTGGCTGCGCTTAAATTTACCCTTAAATTGCCTGTATTGGAATGCAAGTTTCATCGTTTTGTACACATGAATTCATGATGAAGTAAACATAGATTTGATAACATTCCATGATTCCTCCACGGACTGTTTTTATCCAATGATAATTATTTACTATTTGATATTTATTACAGGATGCTGGACCATAATTAATGATTTGATGGAGTTGACACAGACTGAAGATACAGAACTTCAATACAGAACTTCGCTTCATGAGAGGCAGGATATGCCATGAAAGAAATGTTGGCAGATGTCATGTTAGCTTTTATGTTTGACTTCAGCATTTAGAGGTAATTTTGCATACTGATATTGCATTATTAAAGTTCTTTGTTAAAGCACAGATCATATCATGAGTATAACAGTCTCTATCTGATGAATATGTGACCAGCATCATAAGATCAATTCATACATAAACCTTATGTAGCCTTGGCTAAATTTCTTTTAATATTGGAATGGTTCAAATAATTTCTTTTCCAGTAATTATGAACTGACTGAATTAATCTGCTTAGTCATTATCATTTGTTTTTAAAAAATTGCCAGTGTAAGACACTTTAAATGTAGGTTAGTTTACATGTCAGTTTTTCAGTAATGAAAGGAGCTGAAAGCATGAATAATCTGATAATATAAACTATTTCTGTTTGTCTTTCTTTCATTTCCTCTGCCCTCCCTTTATCTTTCTATCTCTCTCTCTCTCTCTCTCTCCCCCCCCCCCTTCTGTCTTCCTTTACTTTCTCCTCTTTATTTTATTTTCTTTTGCAGAGCAAAATCAAAATGATGCATGCTACGAAGAATCATCACACCGCAATCTTTGGCAAAGACAGAGAGAAACGGGCAGAGATTTACATCTGCTGAGGGCAAGAAAATAGACGAAGCACAGACTGAGCAGAGATACAATGTTACTGCCTGCCCAAATAAGTGGTGGAATTTCAGGCAGCCAGTGTCCATGGCAGTAGCCTAAAATTTAGCTTTGGCATAGACAGAAATTTAGAAAGGGGAAGGGGAAATATTCCCATATCCCACCTTGTTTTTCTTCTTCTGGTTAACAAAGAATTGTGGAGTTAAAGGACTCTTATCTCATTTCATTGCATTCTTTTTTCTTTGATTTTTCCCCCCTTTCAAGTTTCAATACACATTTCTTTGTGAATGCCATATGGTGAAGAAGTCGGGGCAGCCTGTAAAAGAGTCTCATTTTCACTGACAACTGCCATATGCTACTGAAACCCTTGCATCTGATGGGAACAAATCATTATTGGGCTAAAGTTCTTCAAAAATTTCAGAACATTTAAAAAGATGTTCTTTTTTTTATATATTATTTGTGTGGTCCTAGCACTTTGTTTTGAATGAGTAGTCTATTCTCCCCATTAAATGTTCATTTTTCACCAAAACAGGTATTTTCAAGAGCAAATAGGAGATGCCCTCTCCAAATTGTGAATCTGATTTGGATTCAGTATAGTTTTAAAATTTGCCATTAGGTTAGTCAATTACATCTTCAAACTTTCGGCATCAAGCCATAAAATATTTCAAAGAAAGGTAGGGGCATTTAGCTGAATATTCTAATTTAATGTTCAAAACTTATTGTTATGTTTAAGCATTTGCACTACATCGTTTCAGAATTTGAAGAGAGATTAGCTAATTGCAATTTTAGATGACAGATAAAGTAAAACTATCATGTTATCAAATTTACAACAATATTCCAAAGAATAAGTCAAAAATGAATGATTTTGCTCTTAAAGCATCAGGAAGGCCCCTTTATAAAACAAAGAAAATAAAAGAAAAGTTTTGTGTTAATTTTTTTCCTTCTCAATCCTAAACGGGAATGTACTGAGATCTAAAACTTTACAAGTGTCTTTCTGTGGCTTATAGCAATATAAAGTAAAGCTTTTGTGCAGATTGGTTGATGCTTGCAAATGTGGGCTACTACCTATGAAGAGAAATTAGAGTCTCTTGTGAAACTAAGAAATAACCTGAAATGATTTTTTTAGAATGTGTAGAACACACACATTTTTTTTTTTTTTTTGCTTTGAAAGTCTTTATTTTCCATATGATGTAACTATGTAATTCAAAGGTACAGAAAATGTGTTACCATATGCAATAATTTTTGTTGCATGTTAGTTTTAAAGTATAAGAATTTATTTCATACTCATCCATGGCCGTACACAGCAGGGGAAAGGGGTGCAGAGGGGAAGCATCCTTGTGACCAAGTTTTTTCCAAAAAAATTTACGTGTCTTGCCCCCCCCCCCCCCCCCCCCGAAAAAAATTTCTGCATATGGCCATGTATTCATCTCATTTTTGTCCTCAGCCGAGTGAAATTTTTTGCTTTGATGGCATGTTACTCACATTCAACTTTTATTATAACAAATGATTTTTTTTTTTTTTAGCATGTGTAGAACAAATGCATTTTTTTTTTTTCACTGTGAAAGTCTTGATTTTCCATATGACGTAACTACAGAATTCATAGGTACAGAAATTATGTTACAAAATGCAATATTTTTTGTTGCATGTTATTTTTGAAGTATAAGAATTTATTTCATACTCGTCCATGGCCATACGCGGCAGGGGGAAGGGGGTCAGTTGCCCCTCCCCCCCCCTCCGAAATTTTAAAAACTGACATAATTTTACTGAAAATTTTCTTAAAATCCACCAAATCCCTCAATTTCACTTTTAAAGATACAAAAGTATCCTTGTGACCAGCTCGGCCACTTCACTCCCTCATTTTCAAGTTTAAAAAAAGAAAAATACTTGCCCCCCCCCCCCCCCTGAACAAATTTCTTCGTACGGCCATGTACTCATCTCATTTTTTGCCCTCGGCCAAATGAAAAATTCTTGCTTTGATGGCATGTACAGAAAAATCAAGTGTTTTCAGTATTGAATCCAAGCAGTATACTTGAAAATGAATTATGACTTTCTTGCTATAATAGAGTGATGGTCAAATTTTCACTGTCATGTTACTCACATTCAACTTTTATTATAATAAAATATTTGAAGATGAACTTCCCTTTTGAGGTGGAAGCCAATATGTTGTAAGCGCAATGAACACCATACAATCGAATCGTTTATGCTAAGTAATTGACTTAGAAAGTAGCAGTCTATACTGATAATTAGTTGCTACTGGTCATGTATGTGAGCAGTATTCAAGCTGATTTTCATAAACGTTGCCAAAACTACGTACTGCACTCATGGATGGAAATCTGTCTTGAAAGGTGAGGGGAAGCATAAGAAATTCCAATAGGTGTCTCCTTGTATCTGAAACTTCACTAAAAAAGAAAATATTAAAAATCCCCCCCCCCCCCAAAAAAAAAAAAATGGGCGGGGAGGAAGCTACGTTTGATAAAATGCCTCCACCTTCCAAATTGTGGGTACACGATTGTGAGGACATGCCCCCCTTGGAATTTCCGTCCTAATGCAAAGGTTGAAGAGTTTCCCTTCCCCCTTTACTATTATTTGGGAGGGGGTGTTAATAAAATTAACATGCATTTGATTAGAGATATTGAATCAGATTTAGCATTTTAATAATTTCACTAGAATAAATGATTCTTTCATATTATGTACGAAAAACTCTGCCAGTTTCAAAGTCTGTTATACTTCAAGAATGCTTTGTGGAGAGGGGTGTGTCTTTCAACGCATATGCAGGATTGGGGAGGGGGACATTTATGGCCAGAAAATCGGAAATTGACAGAATGCGAGAGAGAGAAAAGGGATGATCTGAAGACAGTGTAGACGTAGTGATAGATATAAAGAAAGAGAGAAAAGGCAAAAACGTGGAGAGTTTTATTGAGTTGAATGACAGAGAGTGAGAGAGAGGAACAAAGCTAAATCTTTTAAAATGAATTTCTTATAATCAACGAATGGACAACAAAAGAGGAGAGTGGTAATAGAAGATATACTATAGAGAAGAAATAAAGATTGTTGAGTGAGTGATCTGATTTCAGCATTACTTCATGATATAAAATTTAACCAATTGACACCCAGTATTGAGGAAATGGACTGGCGGGGGGGGGGGGGGCACGGGCCTAATATGGTCTACGGGGGTGTGTCGCTGAGATGAGTCGCTTTTTTGGAAGAAATCCCTAAACATGTGGTATAGTTTTGAGTCGGAAAATCCCTAAACATGCTCCTCACTTTTTTAAAATCAGCAATTCTATATTGTTTAGAGTACACATCCGAGAGTCGGGAAATCCTTTAACACGCCCCTTACTTGTTAAAAATGAGTAATTTTTTTCTTTAGAGTAGGCCTATACATCCGAGGTGCATAATCCCTAATAATGGGTGCCCTTCTCTGCCAAAATGACCATTAAACATGGGTACGATTATGAAGGCTTCAGCGACACACCCCCGTCGGCACCAAATTGGAGCCCCGGGATGAACTGCCGTCTGCAAGAATAGAGTTTGCTCAAAATGATTATCAAATGAGTTTATATTAATCCTTATCCAAAAGAAAACTGAAAGAGAGAGAGAGAGGGGGGGGGGGGGGGATGATCACACACATAAGGAAATGGATTGAGCATAGCAGTATAGTGTATGCTTACAAAATTGGGAATTATGTTTGAATAAAAGAATTTTAAAACAATAATGGTACCAAACAGCTGCAGGGGAATGATTCGTAAATGCCATTCTGGCTCAAAACAGAAGACTTTTTTCACCGGAATCAAACATTGAGATTTTATGCTGCATTTCCTTCATTCGGGAAGCTTTATACATATTGTCAGTAAAAAGTGGATACAATCAAATATCGTCTTGCAAGCTGGCAGCAAGGCACCTTCGTTCTGTTCATGTAGGTAGCAGACGACGCAACAGACTGGGAGGGAACTATTTTGATCCCCATGTTTGACCTTTGACCCCGCGCCCCATAGCTTGTACATACGCGTGTCGCCACTCTCTCTATAAATCCACTCTGGTTCGACACAGTTCGACATACTGCGGTGGGCGCTCCAACTTTTATAGTACACAAGTCAATAGCGTGTTATGCACATTCGTTCGATTTTTTGTCTATTTTGACCAGTATATGCAGATTTATTTTAATATTTGCAATGAGAAATTATCAGGGAAGTTCAGGTCGCAGCTGTGCGGTGCTCAAATGCCACAAGAATTAGAGAAAGTTTAAAAATTGGAAGCTAACTGAGTGCGAAATTCACTCGCTTTTGACTCATGAAGCCTGTTTGTGTGAGAAGCCGTACTCCCTACACAGCTTTCCGTAAGCAATGTGAAGGAATTCGTCGCCACTCGCCAGTAGGTAAAAAAAATCAACAGAAAGGACTTTGAAGTCAAGAAACATTATCATTATGTATACTTTGGCGTAAAATTGAATGAGTGAAAACATGACTTCGTAAACAGGGTAAGATTTAGGGGTCCCGTTTACTACGGCTTCTATGCTGCAATCGAAATTTTACTGACAAAACTAAGTGGAAAAACCATCGAAAGTACAAAATACATCATACCTTCATCCGTCAGATATGACCATTGTCTTACCTCATCTACCCATGTATCCATGCTTTATTGTATTGATCTAGAATAAAGTAAATGGAACAATATCGGGGCATATCTCATATCTTACATTCATTTTGTACACAGAGCCAGTCGCGGTCAGCGCGCTTGCCCACCGCAGCAATGGCGTCGCCGATAGAGGGCCAAATACATAAACTGGACGTGAAATTGGTCTATATTAAACCAAAGTGAGTAGTTTGAAATAGCCCAACCTCCATTAAACGGAAAATTGAGGTATGCAGGCATTTAAAAAAAAAATTCTTTTATTCCTTTCTTTCAGTGACATCAATATATACAAACATAGCAAACAAATTACAATCATGAATTGACAATTAACTTCATACATATACCACGGTACCACTAATCAAGGAAGAACAAAGAATTTATATTACATAGATGTCATTCAGTACAAAGGGGATCAATAGATTATTTACAGATATCTTCACTGGCGTAGCCAGGAATTTTCAAGTTTTTTTTTGGGGGGGGGGGCAAGGCGAGGGAGCGAAGCGACCGACCGGGGGAGGGTGTTGGAGGGGATATCCCCCTCCCACGGTACGGAGATTTTTGAAAAATCGTGCATGAAAATGGCATTTTCTGCACACTAAAATTCACTATTGGGGTAACTTATTATGAGAAGTGGAATAGGGGAGTCAAGGCGAGGTGTTGGATGTGGGCAGATTAATTTGTGCATGAAAATGGCATTTTCTGCACACTAAAATTCAGTATTAATGGTAACTTATAAACTATGAGAAGTGGCATATTTACGTTTTACTTTCATTTCGCAGGGTAGGGGTACGGTAAGTTATGTGAAGTGGACTCGATGAAAGTTTTTTTTTTTTTTTTTGCTTGCCGATCAGCAGGGGGGCCATGGTCCCCTTGTGCCCCCCCCCCCGCTTAGCTACGCCAGTGGATATCTTATAGGGCTATAGTGCATTTTTGGACATATGTCCCAAAACATGGACTCCGAAGTGGCGCTACTGCAAAAGCATGGTATCCATGGTAAAAGTTACGCCATGGGACAAAATATGAGGATGGGGGGGGGGGGGGCAAGGGTGAGCATGGCCGATAGGTTTATTCGGAATTGTAAATCATGCAGAATTTTCTAAAACTCGTAACACCGTTAATAAAGCAAAATCACTAACGACACTCCTACTTTTTCCTAGGTATAAGGTACTTTGTAATCGCGAGTAATTTTGAACGATTTGACATTCGAATAGGCCTACATCTACGATACAATAATACAAAGATTTTCAGAAATGGTTAAATTACTATTATTTACACTTTCAGAAATGGTTGATTTTTTTTCTTATTCTTCTTTTTCTTGTTATTTGCATCTGTGAAATTTCATCTACAGAGGATTATTTTGGCTTTTATTATACTTCATTTATATACTGAAACTTAGGTGCATGACTTCAGAGGCCAACATGATATGTTTTCTTGAGTTTGTTAATACGCAATTTAGGCTAATATTCTTTTCGATCCTCACCCTTAGTCGGGACCTTTTCTCTTCTCCATGGAAATGAAAAGAAAGAGATAGAGACCCTGGGGGGGGGGGTCACTTCCATTGGAGAGTGGACAGCATCCGCGAGAAAAAAAAACTCGGAAAAGGGGTATTTTTTCAGGGGTAGGCGCGGAACGCGCGGAACGCGAATAGAGTGTCAAAAACGCCCAAAAATGAAAAAAAAAAAAAGCCCCCTAAATCACGATAAACGTGAAAAGGGTACGTAATTTGCACCGACTGCGAGACCGACTGTAACAAGACCCGTGAACGGAAAATCCTATAACGCCTGTGTAAAACATAATGAGACAGTGAATTATCTCGAGAGATAAAAACGGCTCCAAACTTTCAATGGACCCCACTAACACACTCAAGATATGAAAATAGGAATATCCTCGTTTAGGGTGTGCAAATCTGGGACATCTGCACAAAATCCGTGTTTAGGGTGTCCTAGCGGCCTGCCCTTGAATCCTCGTTTAGGGTGCTTTTTTTAGGACGATTCTCGCGGATGCTGTCCACTCTTCAATGGAAGTGGGAAGTGACCCCCCCCCCCCCCCCCCCCCCCCCGGATAGAGACCTTAATATTATGTTCGATGAGGTCTTTGTTCGAGATTTTTTTTGGAGAAATTAAGGCTCGAGAAATTTTGAAAAAATATGATTTTGACCGATGGATAAATTTGCGTAGGGTGGGTATGGAAAACCCGTGGTCACGAGGGGGATAAACCATGCGTGCGATCTTGATCAGAGAGTTACACAATCTTTGGTGATAATAATAGTAGCATTCGGCTCACATCACAATATATGGTAGACACAGTAAACTGGTGATAATGGTTCAGTACATCCACGTGCTGATCTAGAAAGCAGAGAGCTTATGCAGAAAGGGTTCATTCACTTGAATTAAGCACGCAATATATTAGTAGTACCGAAGACAATTGTCTCGCGTATTCAGTTTTCGATAATACATGTAGTAGGGTCTATACTAGAGTTTCATCAAAATAATATTTGATTTAGATTTGAATTTTATGAGAACTTAGTCTCATTTAAGCAAATTTTAAATTGATTTATCAGTATTACAATATTTGACAGCCTGCCTTGATAGGCTTGATAGAAACAGAAAAAAAAAAAAATTGTCGTGGTGACATCCTTGCGCATTGCATGCCTACGTACTACGAAAGTCGTAAGAGTCAATCCTCTCCGAAGAATATAAGCTCACTAAATTCCGGCAAGTTAGTTGCATGCATGCATATATGCGCATGCTGTCATTTCACTGTACTGCATTTGCTATTACATTTCGCAGGATATGACGTGTGTTATGTGTTGCCGTAATTGCACCATCGGAGAGTTTTGTGGTTGAATTGGCAAGATGGCTCTTTATAACTTTAAGAAGATAACAGTGGTACCGACGTCAAAGGTTTGGAACATTTGCAGTATTTATAATCTCATAATGCCTGATTGTCTCTATTATGGTTGAAAATACATGTTGTCGATAGATTTTTAGAGGGCTGTGTCTGTGACTGAGCGGAGAAACCGCCTCATGACTGGGTCCCCTGACTTTCCCCGGCCCCGACGGCGACGGGCACATACTTCTTGCCGCCGCAGGTCAACCAATTGCAGCGGCTTCCGTATCATGATATAAGAAAGCAGTTGACTCCTTTTATTTGTAGCCAAAAGGCAAGTCCACTTGGTGAAAACATAAAAAGTTTTGGCCTTATCATGAAATAAGTTGCCCCTCGGCCCTGGCCTTGTTCTACATCATGTGCATCTTTAAATTAAGTTCATGTGTAACGTTAGATCTAACTCAACGTTAGATCTAACTCCGCATACTCAAACACTCATCAATAAATTAGAGCAAATCCAGAATAGGGCAGTTCGTTTTATCACCGGAAAGTATGAAAGAAAATGCAGTGTAACTGATATGAAGAAGACACTCAAAATAGAGTCTCTTCAACAGAGACGGAAAGCAAACCGAATGTCAATCTTCCAGCAGGCATTGTCGGGCCAGCTCGCCGTGCCGCTGCGATCCACCCTGCGCCCGGCCCAAAGGAACCTGCGTAATACCTCAACCACAAATAGCTTTATTCCGATTGCAACTAACAAAAACTGCTATAAGTTTTCTTTTATACCACGTTCTGTTGTTGACTGGAACAACTTGCCAAACTCAATCAAATCAATTCTCGACAAAGACAAATTCAAAGTAACAATCCAGAAGTACCTAAACCAAAATTAATACTAAGCATCGCCTCTCACCTCCGCGTAACGACCATCAGCGCACCCTAACCCTGCCCGTTTGACCCCTTTTAGGGGAGTTGGGCAGTATCCTGGAAGTAAGTAAAGTAAGTAAGTAAGTAAGTAAGTAAGTAAACGTTACACAGGCATGACAGGTACAAAGTCTACTGTCCATTATATGGAGCTGGAGCTGGAGCCTAAAATCATCACCTTTCCGCAGAAAGGCCCTTAGGCGTTAACACGAATTTTGGATCAAAATTTTGATTTTCAAATTTTCTCTAGAACGATTGAGAAATAAGTGCTCTTTCTTCCAATTCCATTCTCAAACCTCAATTTGACGTCATCAGCCAATACAATAAACAAAGAAAAGGCAGGCACATAAATTCCAAACTGTTTCCTCACTCAAAGTGCTTACGGATTTATGCGCGTAGACCGATTTGGATTAGCATCCTTTTTCTGGGAACTCGATCTATGTATTCATGCGCTTTTTGTTCCCAGAAGAAAGCCATCATAAGGATAAAATTAGGGCTTAACCGAGGCGATATTCGCATCAGAGATCGGTGACTGCCGATTCTTGGCCGCATCGGCTAAACATCGGAATCGGTAAATATTTTGATGGTGAGCTGATGCGGAACCGATGCAAGCAACAGATGTTTGGCAGTTACAATCACACTTATACCCTATGTTGTTTTGCATTGCGGGCGGAGCAGACGGGATTAAATTTTTTATTGTATTACTCATCTCTGCTTTAGCCGCGCTCCGAGCTGCATTGGTATCGGAATCGGGCCGATGCGGATGTAAAACCATCGGAGATCCGATTGGCAGCAAAATTCCATATCGGTTAAGCCCTAGATAAAATGCTTACGATAGAAAACCTTTTAAGTGCTTTAAGTGAAATCACAGAATATCACTGAAGAAAACATCTTGCTCTGTCTGAAATTTTGACAGGATGGAGAAATAATACACTAGCTGCTAAAAGCTCAAAGGAAGGTCAAATCATAGAGTAAATTCATTTTGTATTTTTCTCGAAAATATACATTTCGCACACGTGCGCATTAGTGGCATCCTTGCAGGCAAACGAAATAGTGGTCACTGCATGGGTGCACTGGCAATGACAAAATAAACAGCAAAGAATGAAGTGGTGACAGTTATCACGACAATGCCAGCAGTGGGTCTATGGTAGTCGTTCTGGCCTTATAGTGATTTTAGTCCCCTCTTGTATCATAAAGTGTGTACGCACACACGTGTAAAGTCTATTGCGGTGGAAATAAATCTCTGTAAGCATTGATGTAATAAACCACTACTGTGCAGAGTGAATGAGGGGGGAGTTGGATCACGATAATGCCATCATTCTTATGCATGTATGTGTGTCATATCCTATGGATTAGGGTTTTTAACAGCTTGCGTCTTTCAGGGGGAGAGGATAGTCTGGAAAGACTCCATGGAGAGTTTTTTAAAAAAGAAAAGAAATGCTAACGCTACTCTCCAGGGAGCCTGGCACTTTTTCCTATCTTGCTATCGTAGCACGTAGTTGCCATTTCACCAGTTTTAAAAATCCCTGTAAAATCACTTTCCCAAGGGCGGATGGTACTATCACCCTTGTAACTATAGGTTGTGACCATCCAAAACCTTCCTATGAACTAGTTTTAAAAATCGAATCCTTCTAAACTAAAATTTAGATTAAAAACTAGGTTAGGAAACTGGGTAAAAACTCACCAATGTTTACGTCATCATGATTTCCTTTGTAATGTAGATTGAAAATGGCAGCTGTTTGGCGCATGCGCACATAGGTGCAAATGATGCAAGATGCGTGATGTGGTGCACAAGCAAATTAGTCATTGAAGTTTCATTTGATGCTAAAGGTCGTGGCATTCAGGTAACATGCTCTGACATTTAGCATCAAAGAAAACTTTGTTATACCAATCAGCACATGCACCGCATTGCGTAATTTACTGATTCACTTTTTTTGTTTGTTTTTATATGAACGATTTATTTGACAAAAAATTATTGTGAAATCTGGTGGGAGTGTTCTCCCATTTCCATTCACAAATGCGAGGTTATAAATAACTTTTCAGCTTTGTGTTTTGGTTTTTATTTTAGGACTTCATTGACATTGTCCTGTCCAAGACACAACGCAAGACTCCAACGGTTGTTCACAAGCATTATAAAATAAGCAGGATACGTCAGTTCTACATGAGAAAGATCAAGTTTACGCAGCAGAGCTACCATGACAAACTCCAGCAGATTATTCAGGACTTTCCCAAACTGGAAGTGAGTGTGAAGGATGATCCTCTCTTTCCAAAAAGCTGATATTTTGAATGAGCGTGGAACAAACAATTATAGATTACAATTTCCAAAAAGTTTTATTCGGTTTGTAGCCTAGGAATATTGAATTGATATGTGACTTATTTGAAGAACAACTCTTTGATTGTAATACACTAAAAAGATCAATTAATATCAGTTAAATATCAGTTAATTGACAGGGTGGTAAGCCTGTTTGAAATAAGGTATGTATAGTTCCTCTAGAAATTGATGGAAAGCCCCTATTTAGTCAAAATTTTGAGAAAATGATATTTTGATCCCTTTTTTGTGGTGGTGGTGGTGGTCAAAGAATAGAATTGTCCATCACTACATCTCAGTGGCTAATTTTACTTTCTGGTATGTACAGTGAGTCGAAAAGTAGTGAGAAGAAAATGGAGTTTATCTAAATCCTAAAACTGAAGCCAGGCTACTCATCAATTTTATTCGGGCACATCCGCATTTCATATTGAAATTTGAAGAAAAGATGAAGCAGTGCTATAGGTAAAAAAATGCAGTCAGTCTGAAAATATTGTAAGATTTTGCCTTTTTTTGTATATTGAACCTTAACGAAACTTGTATACATTATTGATTTGTTGAGTTTTAATCATATTGTTCCCCTTCCCCCATACAGGATATACACCCTTTCTATGCTGATCTGATGAACGTACTATATGACAAAGATCATTACAAGCTTGCCCTGGGTCAGATTAATACAGCTCTGCATCTCATTGACAAGTAAGTTCAGTCTGTATTCCTTTTGGTAATCTTTTAGTTTCTTCTTCATATTGTTATTCAGATGCCATTTTTACTATATCATAGTAACCCATTACCTACAGGAACTGGACGGTCCATTTAAAGGTTGATAACAGTTTTGGTAAGCCCCCTAAAACACTTTGTCAGATTTCTTTGCTTTTAGATGGTAAAAAGCAAGGTATATTTAGCAAAACTAAGTTTTTTCCTCCTCAATTTGATTTCAGACAAGTGAAAGCTATTTAAACACTTTGATCCTTGGACACAATATTGACTGCACACATGCAAAACCCATGAGGGTTATGTGGGTCTGTGCATGTGACGAGTGTAACGAAAATGCTTTGATCCATGTGTGGTGAGTGGTCGGGGTCCACAGGTCCTAGCATTATTATCATATCTTGATCAAAAGTTTTGGAATCTTATTAATTTTCTTCTTCTCATTTAGTAATTGATATTATTATTATTATTGTTGTTATTGTTGTTATATATTACTATTATTGTTACATCTTGTGGGATGTAAAATGTGTTTCATAAAAAAAGTAAGCCAAACTTTTTCCATAAATTGCTAAAAATGGATTATTGAATTATATGGATATATGAAAAAATTTTTTTTTTTTTTCTAATGTACTTTGCAAAATTTTACCCAGAAAATAAATCACATGAGTGTTTCATTCTGTTTACTTTGTATTTCCTCAGTGTTGCAAGAGACTACTGCCGCCTGATGAAGTATGGAGACTCCTTGTACCGTTGCAAGCAGCTGAAGAGGGCTGGTATGGGACGGATGTGCACCATCATGAAAAGGCAAGGACAGAGTCTAGAGTACTTGGAGCAGGTCAGGCAGCATTTATCAAGACTGCCCTCTATAGATCCGAACACACGCACACTTCTACTCTGTGGTTTCCCCAATGTGGGCAAATCCAGCTTCATGAATAAGGTGGGTTCTTGCATTTTACCTCTCTCCAGAGAATGCTTGTAATTTCGTAAATGGAAATCTTTAGATGTAATCATGTTAGTGAACCAGATGAAAAAGTAAAATCATACAGCAGAATGCATGTACATATTCCACAATGATGAATAATGCATCAGTCGACTTTTCACATAATTCTTTGAATACGAGGACCTTCACGTATAATTTTTAAAAAAGAAATATGACACCTACAAATGATGTGAATCATTTTCTTTATCATCGTTATTGTGGAGGGTCGTTATATATATCTCAGAGCTTACATGAAAGGTCGCTGGCTGGCTGTAGTTTCAGATGTATTAAGTTTTGTTCCATCTTAACTTCATTGCCTTTTAAATTTATTACAGGTACATGTGGTGCAAGAACCTGACCACAGTGCTTTTAAAGAAAATCTGTAAAAACTCTTTCATGTATAACTTTTTTTTTCATCCCAGGTCACCAGAGCAGATGTAGAAGTCCAGCCTTACGCCTTCACCACCAAGTCTCTCTTTGTGGGCCACATGGACTACCGGTATCTACGCTGGCAGGTGGTAGACACGCCTGGTATTCTAGACCACTCCCTGGAAGATAGGAACACCATCGAGATGCAAGCCATCACAGCTCTGGCACATCTTAGGGCAGCTGTCCTCTATGTCATGGATGTATCAGAACAGTGTGGACATTCAATCCAAGAACAGGTATCATATTTTTTTTCTAAATATCTTTTCTATTCAACCAAATAATAGTAGCAGAGAGCCATTTGGTTCAGTATAGTCACAAAAATACTCAAAAAATCTTGAAAGATGGACTCTTGTCAGAGAGCAAATAGCCTTTATCGTAATTTATCTTTGGGTGGGTTAAAGAGGTTTATAGCTGTGTGGAATGGCCCTAATGGCCTTTCTGAATACCGTTCATTGAGAGCATCAGTTGAACTCCAGGTTTTACTTGAAAAAAACAAAGAAAAAAACGAATCTGGTGTAATGTAGAGTGAAAACATTTCATTATAATCAATAAGTCTTTCTGTAGACAGTTTTCAAGAGACAGTAATAACTAAAATATCCTAAGTGCTCCTCATTGTCAGAGATACCAGATTGCCAGCTCTTACCTCAATTCAGGTCCTTTTTACTCTTTGTTTTTTTTTTAACTTTTTTTCATGCTTCATATTTTACATGCAGATCTTCTGTTTTTCTTGATCTCTTTTCCAAATGATTTGGCAAAATTAAATGGTACTCCTGATATCATGCACAATATTGTTATTGTTCCATTGCATACAGGTGGAGTTATTCGAGAGTATACGCCCTCTGTTTGCTAACAAGCCTCTCATCATCGTTGCTAACAAGACTGATATCATCGAGATTAAGGATCTTAGTGAGGAGAAGCAGGTAAGAAGCACTCTAGGTCCACACTGACACCTAGATATTCCCAGCACCTTGCTTGTGGATATCATTTTGGGTGCCCTTGGATAGAAAACTGGCAGCATGTCGTGAAAAAACCAAGTCTAAGTTCACCATCATCCAAGTCATCTTATTCATAGAATTATCACAAAGTTAATCGGGATGTAAGTAAACTTGTACTTGATGTGGTGGTTTTATGAGAGACTGCCCAGAATATTAGCTACATGAAGGTGTCTGTACCACATGAATTAAAACTCACACCAGATAGGCTGAAGTCTTAAGAGTTTGGGGAAAACATATTGTTTATGAAGTGTTGCTCTGTTTAATGAAAGGTTATTGATAAGGATGAATTCATTTCAGTGCTCTATAGGGAAAATGAAACTGCAGAGATTGTTTGTTGCAGTTTTGAACAATAGACTATTTTGGGGGGTGTCATTTGTTAAGAGTGGCTGATGTTTTGAAATCTACTGAAGTTTAGCTTGGAGTTATATACAGGTCTCATTCATTTCAGTTTTGTTCATGTAAAGATAGAAGTAATTCTGAATGTGTTTGTGCCGCTATGTAGGAGTTCTTCAGGAAAGCAGAAGCAGATGGTGTCACTGTGATACAGACAAGCACAGTCACAGAGGAAGGCATCATGAATGTCAAGACAGAGGTAAGACAGGAATCATCGCAAGTTCTTATCCATCCAAGCCCCCTGTATTAGCCACTCACCTTTGTGGTATGGAATGTAATAGTTGGATGTGTTAAGAGGTTGATGGCGATAGGAAAATTCTGAGTTGTAAATGAATCGTATTTGTAATTGTTTGATTCTCCTATCAAAGCGTTTTTGGAGGAGGTAATATTATTTCACATGTGCTCCTCTCGGTCACATTGTTGCTCAAAATCAAAACTTAACACCATATTTTTGGTTATAAAACTTTGACAATTGAGTGGCATTCTTAATATCAACGTGATCATACTTGAATTAAGTACCTGCTAGTGTATTTGTTAGGGACATCTCACTGTCTTTTCCTTAGTGCTTTTATTCTTGCTCGTAACTTAACATTTTCATACTCAGCTGCTTGGAGTTTATGGTGGTAATGAATTTTGAGGTTTCCCTTTTTTTGTGAATCAGAGTTTTTTAAAAGTCTGTATTTGAATTATTTTTGATTTAATTGAATGGAATGCTTTTATCTGGTTTGTTATCCAGGCATGTGACAGACTCCTCCTACAGAGAGTTGACATGAAGATGAAAGGCCGTAAGGTCAACGATGTTCTCAATCGTCTCCACATAGCTATGCCAGCGCCAAGAGATAGCAAGGTAAAAGGAATTTTACTGCTGTATAAGACCTTACTGCACCCAGGAAGCCAAGCTGATGTTGCCATTGTTTAAATGAATTGTTGCACTTTTTATGATTTTGTTGTTTTATCTTGATGAATGTTGCCAAATGAAGAGTAGATAACAACAAAATGATTAAGTATTCTGTAAAACTATTCAGCATCTTGCATGTTCAATGAAACCATACTTAATTCAGTTTGTAGAGTTGTCCATGTAGAAAGGACAAATTGATCAATCAGTCATTGATTAAGAAGCTCATTGCAATGCTGATATTGCAATTTGAAACAGACTTTGTGATTAATGAATGAACCATAGGAATATTTCTCAGGAACGACTTATAATACCAACATAGCTCATGGCATAAAAGGGAATCAAAAATTGATTAATTTTTCCATTAAGTTTTTTATATGCTGTGTATACCCTATAGAAGACTTCATGTTTGCAATCCTAGCTCAAAATATTGATACATACAAACAAAGCTTCAATTATTACTGCTTTAATTATTCTGTTGCCCTCTGTAGTCAAGACCCCCTTGCATACCCGCCGCTGTGCAATCCCGCAAGAGTGCCATGGAGACGGACCGCAAGAAGCGATCACTGCGAGACGAGGAGCTGGAACTCGGAGACGATTTCGTCCTTGAGTTGCACAGAGAATGGGACCTGAAGAACGAAGACGAGAAGACAGACATCATCCCCGAGCTCTGGATGGGTAAGAACATAGCAGACTTTGTGGACCCTGATATCGATGCTAAGCTGGCTGAGCTCGAAGAGGAAGAAGCCATGAGGGAGGCAGCAGGTGTTTATGATAATGAGGAATCGGTGAGTAATCTTTCAGACTCTTTAATGACCTACCTTATTTACATGTTCTAAAACAATTCAATTGACTTTATTGCGAAGCGAGTGATATATACATCTATGTCAAACTGGGTAGTGTCTGGTATTGATTAAAATTTTGTACTAATATACTAATCATGTTAGGATAATAATATCAAATCTTTATGTCAGTTTTGCAATCTCTTTCTTTTTAAGGTAAGATATAGTGCATGCCCAGCCAGTTTTAGGGATAAGGGATAAGTATACTATGTTGTGAATGTATAAAGGAATGGAAGTATTTATACCAGCATTGTTTGTATTGCCCTGTTGTCTTAGATCTCATTTTCTGAACCTTCATTTTTGTCTATCATGATGGTAGTTATGTTTTTGTTTATTTTTTATTTCAGTCTGAGGATGAAGAAATGAAGGAAATCAGAGCAACAGCAAAAAAGTGAGTATTTAAAGCATCAGTTTCAAATAATGCACTTTATCTTTTCTTTGGTTGATCACATGTACTAAAAATGATTTTGTAATTGTCTTGGGATTAACCATGATTAGCTGATTAAAGGTGGGTATATACTGTACATGGATATCTTCGTTCCATTTATTTCCTTCCATATTTTTCATTATTACAGCACTGTGAATAAGTCACATTGGTTACTAATGGACATAATGGAAAGTACATGTATGTTCAGTTAGTTTTGCCATATAGGCAGGTTTTGGGAATAAGTAGTAATCTTTAAAGAATCTGCCAACTATTTCAGGATCCGAGACAAGAAGATTCTGTTACAGATGGAATCCAGAGAGAAGAAGAGAATCAGACATCCTTCTATTGTCAGGAAGACTGAAGGGGTGAGTTCAAATGTTACATAATCAATTCATTAGAATCATCTAAAGAGATAATACTTCGGTATAAATGATCTTGATAAAATAATAATGAAGCAGCCATTGCAACTTTTTTCAATTATGGTGATGAAGCTAATTTCTCATGATTGATTGATAGTGAAAATATATTCAGGGCTTGCCTTTAACTTTTTTTTTAGGTAGCCAGCCGGGCCACTTGACTAGAAGGTTCAGGTGGCCAAATGGAATTTCAGGTGGCCCTGATATTATTCTACTAAGATAATTAATACTCTACTCAACAAATTTGAAGCTGCACGTGCTTTCACTTTTGATGTGATGACGGGAGCGTTCCAAACTCCAAAGGGGATGGAGGGGAAGGGAGAGGGGAGGGGCTTTTTTCTTACAATTGAAAAGGTAAGATTAAGAAACGGGCCTACTCTCATCTGAAGCTGAAAAATATTTTTATATGGCGTGTTTGATTGATAACAGCACACTCCCGGCCAAGTCATAAAAGTAGCTCGATCTATCCTCCCAGGGATCAGAGAATAACTCTTTTGTTTTGAGAGATTCAAAGACTAGTAAAAAGGGGACACCAGTGTGCAACTGAGCATAATGCGATCTTTCCATGGATGCATGTCCCAATACGAACATTCTTTTTTGCAAAATAATATCCCTCCCCGTCGTAAGTAACTGAAGAAAAAGGAGATCAGAAGGAGGAAAAGGAGATGGACAAGGAGAATAATGAGAAGAATTTTTTTTAAAGCAAGAAAGAAATGCAAAAATAAAGAAACATAAATAGATAAATACAAGAGCCAGAAGCAGCATGTATAGGGATAAAACAGGAAAGGATGAAAAAAAAAGGATGAAAAAGAAAGGAAGAAATAATTAAAGACAAGAGCTGAAAGGAGATGTAGGGGAAAAGAAGGGAAGGAATAAATAAAGAAAAGAGTTGGAAGGAGATGTAGGGATACAGACAAAAAAATTTTTTTGGGGGGGGGGAAGAAAAAGGAATAAAAATTGGACGAAGAACAATCAAGAGAGGGAGAAGTGAAAAAAAAGAACAATAGAAAAGGGACAGGACGTGTACGTAGACGAAAATGAAAAAAAGAAGAGAGAGGAAAGAAGAAAAATAAAAAGAGGGTAAGGAGAAAAGGGAAGAGAGATGGAAGAAAAAGCCACGGATGAGGAAGAGGGAGATAAGGTAAAAAAAAATTAGAGAATTATGTCATTTGTGAATTAAGAGTGAGATCAAACGTTCCAAATACTTGGATCATTCATACACACAGACTATTTATTTTATTTTCTGGTAAATATAATAATAATATATAAATATATCACGTTTAAAAAAAGCATCAAGTGCAAATTATAATACGTTCCAAGTGCCCAAATAACAGGCCTACCCAACAAACTAAGGCGTCGATCTTCTTTCAAGTGATAAAACTAGGTCAAAGTATGTGTCATTCTTCTATCATGTACGTGCTTGTGAATGGAAATAGTGTTTGCTCCAGTTAATTGTTTTGCTAATTTACAGCAAGTGCCTGATTATTGATAGCGTAAGCCGTAATTCTTGTTGCTCATCGCACCCATACACTTAACCCTGACATGCTATCAAGAATATTCAGAGAATAAACTTTGATACAAGTTGATAATTTATCAAACTGTGAAAAGACGTGTTGGGGGAGTAAATAAAATGGGCTTGAATTCAGACTACATGTATATAAAGGCTCCGGCCAGCGCCACATGCACATGCTCGTCACCAACAACGACAACAATGATATGGGGAGCCTTTCATGAAACCAAATCAGTCAGGGATTTTCACCGACTGTTGTTCTAAGCTACTGCAATCCTCGCATTTGATTGGCTGAGAGCAAATTAGTGACTCGGTGAAAATCGGTGACAAACTTTGACGGAACACGACCTGACCCCGATATCGCTGCATCAAACGTACGTACATACTAAACTGCGGCTATAAATAGCGCTAGCTACGTACGTACACACTGCGTATCATCAACACATGCGCTACGCTGCACACACAATTCGCGATCACTTCAGTGTTTGTGCACATTGACGTTCAAGTTAGATCTACGAATCTACTGGACAGCGAGAGCTTATTTTGAACTCGTATGATTTCAGTTGTCTTAAATTTTAAAAGTATGCTCATTTTCAGTAATTGACACTCGCAGACTAGATCTAAGATCTGCTAGAAAACTTCAATTTTTTCATTATTTTTGTTTTCATTTTGTTATTTTGGGGTGGCCACCCGGGCCACTGTTCCGACATTTTCGGGTGGCCCGACGCCGTTTAGGGTGGCCAATGGCACCCGGGCCACCGCTAAGCGCGAGCCCTGATGATGTACCTCACACAGTATTTATGTTTTATATATTCATATTTATTTCTTAACATCAGAAGGACTACTTCATCCCCTGTCAACCCCACCCCCTCCCCCTTCCCTTCCCTCTGAAAACAAGGGATATATTTCCAGGGGTAATTTCAGGGAAGGGCAGGAGATGATAACTATATGGCTTTCATATCTTACTAAATAAGGATTGGGATGTCCACTATTTAAGTTTCCAGGGTTGGTCTTTCAAGATAATGTCAGTCTGCAAAGTAGAAAGCCCATCAGTGTGTCTGAATTTACATCATTCTATCATCAACATGTACTGTATTAATTAAATGTCATCTAATATTGATGAACTGCTCAGTTTTCACTTTAGTTGAAATGATAATTTTCTCCTTCTCTGCAGATTAAGAGGAAGCGCTTTGAGAGCGAGATGAGCGAGATGGGTGTGGAAATTTCTGGTGTAAGTTTATTACATCTGAAGCATATGTTATATTGGACTTTTTATGTAAGAGTGAGAGTTAATTTACTCCACATATATGTATCTTGATAGCAGAGAGTGATTTTTGAAAAGATTAAGAATTCATGTCGTTATTGAACATAAATCTGTGAAATGAATGTAAGCTGTTACTTCACATGAGCTGAAGCAGTTTTAAAATCTTTCGATGTTTCTATTAAATGCTCCTAAATTTTATCCAATGTGGTGAAATTTCAGTAATTATTAAAAGTTGCTCTGTCTAGTTTTACTGTTCAGTGTAAAGGAGAAGTTCAAAATCAAATGATCAGTAACAAGCTTCTACACTTTGCTTAGATTCTCATGAAAGAATCAAGGATAGGAGTAGAAGCAAAGTGAGGGTTTGATGAATCCTTTGCGGAAGCTGATGTTAGTGCAAATTGTGTCTATGTTCTGGTGCTCAACTCTCTTTCAAAAACCTTACATGTGGTGATTGCTCAGTGGGAATGATGTAAATGTGATTATTTTCTTCTCATAGGATAACTTTACTCAGAATCGTGGAAGGAGTAGCAGTCGTGCTCCAGTGGTCAAGAAGCGTCGTACAGACTCCACTGGACGTGCAACAAGCAGCATGAGAACCCCTAGGGATGAATCCGGTATCAGAGATGTAGAGGTATGCTTTTACATTAGCTTTTTATCCTTTATTCACAATGGTTATGATGTAGTGCATATGTAATATCATTACAGATTAAATGGTGCTAGTATGAATCTCTCTCACATTACTGACATCATTTAGCACAATTTTCACTGGTACTGGTGTATATGAAATTGGTATCTTGTTGAAAGAAGTTTCTTGAATGCATTATCATGCAGGCTGTCTAGGACAAGGTTAAGAGTGGCGCCCCTGGTGTGCAGTGGAGCACATTGATATGTCAGGAATTATCAGTGCTTACTTTGACATTTTTGGGGGGGGATTTTTTGATGGGGAGACCTCATGATTAGCGTTACTGCCATAACTGTAAAAGTTTGCACAATTTCAATGTAGGGTAACATGGAATGAGTTAAGAAGCAGCATAGATGCTAAGCAAATAACTTAGACAACCACTCCTAGTGTTATGTAGTGCATCACACAGTAGGAAACATGAAATGCTAGCTAGAAGTTTGACTCAGGCCCCTAAAGCTCCACCATTTTGTCCAGATCCATTAGAAGGCTGACCTAAGCATCCATCAATATTCATGATAATAAATTAATAATTCATTTTGTAAGATGATTCCAAGGAGTAGCGTGCGTTTGTGCATGTTTTAAAACATCACACCCATCAGCTAAAAACATGTGCAACAAATGCGCATTAAATCAAAGTGTCACAATAAAATTGATATGCGTAATAGATGAATAATGCAACAATAACGGATGCTTAGGTCGGCCTTCAAATGATCCGAAAGAGGCGGGGCCTAATGCCATTCGCGTAATAATATCCTCGGATGCTGCTTTTCGTCTAGTAAATTCGTTATATGTCTATGGTTTGACTCATCCATTCTCTCACTCACTCTCTCTCTCTCTCTCTCTCTCTCTCTCTGCCTCTCTCTTTTTCTGTCTTGAATGCGCACAGAAGCGTAAGAAGGTTCGTACCCTGTCCAAGGTATCACAGCGTAAGATGAACATGAATGCCAAGAAGGGTGAAGCCGATCGTAAGATTCCAACCAAGATGCCCAAACACTTGTTTGCTGGAAAACGCAAGGGTGGATCAACAAGTAGACGATGAGGAAGCATTTAATGCAGGGTCACGTTCTAGTACCTCTTCTGTGACACTATATCTCCACACATTTATCATAGATGGACTTTTTGTGTCTAAGACTGAATTTTTTATTTCACATTGAATTAGGTAGGAAATTTCTTCCACTTGAATGAATTTCAAAATGCAGGAATGCTTCTTTGGTTCAGGAACACAGGAAGTCATTCTTGATAGTTCAAACAGTCGTGTTGCATGGCAATTCTTGGATAAACTCTGCTGCCCGTGGCATGGAAATTGTCGATGGTCTTGAAAGAAGTTGCTGAGAAACGTTCAGCAGCCTGTAACTCCTCTGCAAAAATCAAGGAAATTACATTTTCTGGTTATTTTGATATTGTATTTGCACAGTTAGACCATTATTTTCAACCATAGTTTTCGAGAAAATGCTGAAATGCAAGCCCCTATCCTTAATTGTCTTTGCCTGCATTCTGGAAGCTTCACTGATAAATGGCATTCGAAATGTCAGTTGTAGTTACATTGCCTGCCTCATAAATTTTCCCCTTTAAAATTACTACTCTGGGGGACATCATTTATTTTGTATTATGTATAAGCCGACACATTTTTATGCCTCCGCCCACCATAGGTGGTTGCTGGAGGCATTATTCATATTCTTACAATACAGGTAATAATAATTCTCAACAAAATTGCTTTTTCGCAATTCTTGAATTTTCTATTGCTCTATAGGCAATAGAATTGCATTTTTAATGTTAATTTGTTAAAGAAATGTGTAGCTATGTTCCCAGGCTGCCAGTATTATGTTATTACTTTGTTTGGGAAATATTCTATTATGCATGATATTAGTCTATGAAATAATGTAATCAGAATCGTTTTAATTTAGGTACAAAAGAGCACAGGTCCCCTACCTACATATGGTATTTGGTAGTTTAACAAGGGTCGTATCATTTGAATCCTCTGTTCTATTATTATTTCTTTAGTGACAGCAATGCTCCCAAGAATAAAATTGAGAAGCCTTTTCATCCAAACTTTGATTTACATATCTGAATGAACTTAAATTTTACTCATTATTTTACTGTAATTTTGCTCTGAGCAGTTAAGCACAATTGATTTATTCTTTATTCTTTGTGGTACAGAAAGTTTCTTATTTTCTTAATTTTTGTTTTTAAAGTCTCTCCCAGTTGTTATCAAATGATATTTTATTCTCATATTGTGTCATAGCTTATGAAACATTAAGCCTATCTGCAGGCACTTACAGTAATTCAAATACGATGTACAGTATTTGAGCTGCTTGAGCATTAGCCACATGGTAATGTATGATGTAGCTCATGTCTACTAAAATGGAGTTCATTATGTAATGAAGCTTGTATGCATGTATTTTATTTCAAAATATAACTAGTATCATACAGCCTCGTGTGCAACTGCTTTGTGTGTTTGTTTGTTTCCTAGTTTTCCCAGGGGTTCATCATTATGCCTAAAGAGGCTTACATAAAATTAATGTTATAGCATTACATGCACAATTGCACATCCAATCAGCCAACAAAATATTTGAAACATATATTTCACAAAATAAAAACATGGCACAACGTTGAAGTGTAGTGGACAAAAACAGTTTATTAAATATAGATATTTCATACTGATTACGTGAAGAGCTCATGAACTTAAGACAGAAATTGACATGCTGGGCATATACGCATACACCAGTTATGCTTAACAATACAGAACACTCATTTTAGTAGAACACGCATATTTAGTTGATTCAATTCTTTAAACAGTAATTGGGTAAGAGTTTTAAATGAAGAAGCTTAATGCGAGGAATTTATCATTTGTAAACAAATTTTTGGCATTACTCCCACTGTTAAAGATCGTATGCTCGATCTATAATGAAAATCGCAAGTCAGAAAAAATTGGAACCAGCGGGATTCGAACCTGTCATCAACTGCTTGCTGGGCAGTGACTATTCTGGTTCACGGCCAAGTCACGATGAACTAGAATCAAATTCCCAAGATCCTCTTCTTTCTGACTCATTAATATGCAAAGGTCCGGCATGGAAAAAGATAGTAAATGAAGAAGCTTAATGGGAGGAATTTATAATTTGTAAACAAATTTTCGGCATTACTCCCAGTGTTAAAGATCGATGGGCAAGAGTTTTGTTGGGTTGTTAGGCCCTATTTAGACAACTAGTTTAGCAAGATTTGATTGCAGTTTAACATGCACTTTCTATAGATCCTAGCCCAAGTTATCTCTGGTATAGTGGTCAACGGGTTAAGGTGGTTTACTCTGCCATGTAAGCATGTAGTGGTATCAGTCACGAAAAATCATGACAAGTTGAACACTAGTATCTGATTAATGCATGTACAGTGGAACTTCGTTATATAAAACACTGTTACCAGCATAACAAACTTGTTAAACAAGCTAAATTTGTCAGTCCCACTTCTTTGTATTTTATTGTTTTTTAGCCCTGATATAACAAGGTTTCATATCAAGAAGTAATTTCCTTGGTCCGGAGGAGTTTTTTATAACGAGGTTCGCCTGTACCATTCTACAAAAAGAAGATAACAGCAGAGGGTATACAGCTGGGTTCAAAAGATTACATGCACATGGTAGATAAGCTTTCTTCTCACTTTCTCTCGGCCTATCTAAGAATACTGTATATGTCTCAAGCTGATTGTATTTGATGTTTCAACTATGTGTACATGTATCAAGGAGAGACTCGATCTGTCTGTCCTCAAAAAGAAGAAAAGTTTTGCAGGAGTGAGTAAAATTACGAAAACAAAAAGAAAACTCTTATCTCGTTGGAAAACAAACTTATGGGGTCCAATTTTTT